>CM059270.1:2007500-2032500 GCA_030347295.1 Setipinna tenuifilis | reverse complement strand
ACAGAAAGAGAGGAAGAGAGAGAGAGGGGGAGATAAAAGAGACACACACATGGCTTACCTTTAGCCTTTCAAATGTCAGAGGAGTGGGAGTCACTCCTCGTCTTTCTCTCCCTCCCTCCCCAGGGCAGAGGTGACCTTTTCCCAGTTTTTACTGTGGCCAAAATGTTTGAAGCCCGACATATTTAGCTAACCGGACCATCCTGACCAGGGGTGCTGGGTTTATAGGATTAAAGCCAAGCCTCCATATATGATACTATCTCTTGTCACAGCTGGTTAGCAATAATGGGGCATTGGGTTAACACTTATGCCATATCTGATGGAGTGAGTTTTTGATCTGCCTGTCTATGTTTTGTGTGTTTATCTTCCTCTATGTTTCCCACCTAAAAGTTTTGTCTGTTGGTTAACCTATTGGTTTGGCCATTACTGCTTCTGTACTTTCATCTCTCTCCCTGTCACGTGTCTGTCGATTGGTCTTTGTCTTCATCACCCTCATATAGGGCAGCAGTCCCACCCTCATGCCAATCAGCTCCTGGTTTCAGAAATAAATTCTCCTTGTATTATATACTTTGTAAACAAACTAAACTAAACAAACTAAACTCCAACCTAATTAACTATGAATGAGGTGAATGATAACCCCCACAGTATTGTATCTGAAGTGAAAAGAAAAAGAGAAAAACAAGCAACAAATCATGTACTCTGTAACTGATTTAACGGAGTCTAGGCATACAGATTTTTTTAGATGTCAGTGTAAAAGATAAATGTAGAAAATTACTTCTGGAACCAGAAAAAAAACTCAGGGGCACAAGGGCAAGACTCTGTTGCTCTCTGCTGTCCTTAATGTGCAAGTACTCTTACTCTTACTGTACCTACAGAACTGCACCGTCTTCAACAACTCTGTGATGGTGTGCCTGGCCCCGTCTGTGGCCGACTCCGAGCGGGGCTTCCCCGAGACGGGCAGTGGGCCGGATGAGATTGGCTTCTACATGGACAACGTGCACGCGCTGATGGTGGTAAACGAGAGCTTCAGCTACTACCCGGACCCTGTGTTCGAGCCCCTCAGCCCCACTGGTGTCCTGGAGCTCAAGCCCACCTCTCCCCTCATCCTCAAGGTAAAGAGTGGAGGAGTCGGCCTAGCCTGGTTTGTCATGTAAACAAAAGGGGTTTTTGTTTGCCTGGAGCCTAGCGAAACGAGTGAAACGATTCGTTTAAAGAGTGGGGATATTTGTTGGAAATGTATTAACCAAAGCTCTTTTGCTTAATGTTCAACTCCTCCGCTTGGGTTACCCAACACTGAATATGAAATATATGAATCATCTCTGCATTAGCAAGACAATGAGAAAAGACAAGTGCAATCTGATGCTACAATTTTGAAATTAATTGATTTGTTTTTCTGAAGACATTGCATTGCATTCACCATGCAATTAATTTCACATCTAATTTGATATGGGGTTGACGTTGCAGGGATTATGATAATGGGAGCATTTAGAGAGCCTAATGGCAGAACCTCTCTGTAATCTCATCACTGCAAACTTCACACATCAAACTCTAGCTAGCAGCTAGCACTAATGTACGCGCTGTAACAGGATAGAGGAACATCAATGTTATTGCTTTACCCTTTTTCCTCTTAAAGTTGCTAGCAATGTGCCATCTTTACAATCAGTCTGGCTTTGTTTGCATGCTTTCTTCATATAAACACAATACATGATGATCATAGCATACGTGCAGTCCTAACTTTATTTGTTGAGCCCTGCAAGAGACTCATTCATTAATCTCAGAAGAGGTGAATGACAGGACTGATTTATTATAATAATCACTACTGAATAATGTTTTCTTTTTGTATCGCCATCAGGGTCGTAACCTGGTCCCGGCCGCTCCAGGCAACCCCAGGCTGAACTACACGGTGTTCATCGGCGAGACGCCGTGCGTGCTGACCCACTCGGAGAGCCAGCTGCTGTGCGAGTGGCCCAACCTGACCGGCCAGCACAAAGTCACGGTGGGTATATGCTCCTCCCCTAAGGTCGCTTTTTACACCATTTTGCAGCTTTTTAAGGAGACCGCACTCTATACCATTACAAAGTGTGTGTACAGTGGTTTTATTGCATGTATGTCACTGTATGATTGCATGTGTGAATGAGTGGTTGTGAGTCAATGAGTGTGACTCTTGTACTTTCAGCGTGCCAAACAAGAGCTATTTTAATTTTGACATTTCTGATCCTGAATCTGAGTCTTCTCAATCCCCAGGTTTCCCTGTCAGTGATATGCACATTGCTTGAAATGACTCCTAAATTTTAATACAGAAAAGTCAACATTTTGATAATCAGATGTTTGTCAGGCATGTCTGAGAGATCTGATTATTGAAACGTTGCTTTTTCAATATCTTTGTAATTCTTTTAAAGCATTTTGAAGCCATGTGCAGATCTTTTTTTGAGTGTTTTCCTCAGTTTACCGTCTGATCTGGCACCTGTTAAAATGTGTTTGGATGTGTGTACTCCACACTACCATTCACTCCTGTTAGTGATGGCTGCCCATCACACACCAGCACTCACCAGCTCTCTCTCTTCAGCCCCCAGCCAGCCATTGCTGACTCAATCTACCATATCAATGACTGGATTTCATTTGATTTAGTCAGCAATACTTCAGATTGATGGACTTCATTGTGTTGGGTCAAATATAGGTCAATACCAAGACATTTCTTTTAAATTTAACTGAAAACGGTGATTCAGGATAAAAGGATATTGAGGGAAAAAGCAAGACAGAAAAGGCACATTTTTTGAGCTATTGCAGTTCAGTGTGTTCAGGCTTCTAGAAAAGGAAAACACCTATTTTGCTCCCAGTTGTCCCGACGTCTTTAAATGTGTTATATGGTTTGTTGCTTCTGTTTGAAGCAACAAACTGGTACATAATTCAATTTTGTCTATAGTCCCCGGAGTAATGTAGTCCTGTTTGTAGTGACTTGCTAGCTCTGAAATCACTATGCTGAAAAGGAAATCGACAAAAGTTGACATTAGTGATATAAGAAAAAAGTTCTACGTTAAAAAAATGTCATAATAATTGAGATCCTGACTTTACTGAGGCCCAACTGAAGTCCCATTAATTGGTATCGTGACTGCTTAGCACCCCTGCTGGGCCTGTTCCTCTGTGCTTATATGACAAAGTGACATTGAAATTGTGTTTTATATCAAGTACATAATATAACAAACACATACGTCACATTTTAGAGCACAGCGATGCGAATTGCAACAGTGTTTCTTATTTATCTAGCATAAACATTATACTGCCAACAATGGCCATATTCCTTAGTGTGTACATAGCACAGGGGCAAAGAAATAGCATTGCATATGAAGAACATATCATATGGTGGTAACGGATCAGAGCTGCATTCATATCGGTGTTTTTGTATTTTTAATTACACAGTACACTACTAACAATTCCCAAGTATCCTACCACAGCCAAGTTTTAGTCCATTGGTTAAAATACATTGAAAAGTGTCAGGCTTCCCTTTATTCCCTCGCTAACTGTTGATTGCAAGCTGTCTGACAGTCTGTCACTCTGACAAAATACAGTCTGGTGGACGTAAGCTCACTCAGGCGCTTTGAGAGATGCAAAGTCTCCCATTTGCACTCCATACTCTCGTCTTGTCATTTTATGTATATATTTTCCCGAGTGCCCATTGCTCTTATGTTTGACTTATTTCCATTCACTCAGTTAAGTGTATTTTTAAACTTTTATTTGTTTTTACATATTTTTTTTACAATAAATGTCATGAAAATTGTCCAGAGGTTACTAAAAGTAAATATCCATATTTAGCCCGTGTTTTTTTTCCCATTCACTCAGCTGCAGGTGAAAATGTCACAGTGAATTCGGTCAAAGCTGTTCCCACACAAACAGTTGTTTCTTGGGGAAAAAAGAGATAGATACATAGAGAGAGCGAGAGAGAGAGAGAGAGAGATGTGTGTGTGATAAAAATAGAGCAGTCTCTCCAGCCAGCACCCTGTATGGATATATCTGTGGGGTGCTGCAGAGCAGACCCTGGAAGAGGAGAGGAGAGAGGGTGCAGCTGTGCGCTCCCCTCCCCGCGAAGAGTGACCTACATACGGGCCGGCCCAGTGGGCGCCTGCCTGGCCTGCATGGGGACATGTGTCTGGCTTCTCTCAGCTCATGGCAGCCACTGAGCAAGAGTGTCTGAGTTTTTTTTGTGCGAGTGTGTGTGTGTTTGTGTGAGTGTGGGTGTGGGTGTAAGGGTGTCTATGTTTTTTGTGAGTGTGTATATTTCTGTTTGTGTGTGTGTGTGTGTGTGTATCTGTGTGTGTGTGTGTGTGTGTGTGTGTGTGTGTGTGTGTGTGTATGTGTGTGTGTGTCTGTGTGTGTGTGTGTGTGTGTGTGTGTGTGTGTGTGTATGTTTTTTTGTGAGTGTGTGTGTATTTCTGTTTGTGTGTGTGTGTCTGTGTGTGTGTGAGTGTGTCTATGTTTTTTGTGAGTGTGTCTGTGTATTACTGTGTGTGTGTGTGACTGTTTGTACGTGTGTGTGTGTTTGTGTGTGTGTGTGTGTGACTGCTTGTATGTGTGCGTGTGTGTTTACTCAGGGTTAGTTCCCAAAGCCCCACCTCTGCTGGCGCACACAGCTGTGCGTCGGCGGCTGCAACCCTCAGGAGTTTTCCGAGAGAGCTTGTTTGGGCTCCGGCGCCTTTGAACTGCATTGCACTGACAGCACTATGGGCCTGGGCCCATCTAAGCCGCTGTCACCAGCACTGCACTGCAATGCTCTCTCAGTGCTCTCTCAGTCTCTCAGTGTTTGTGATGCTAATTGGTTGTACTTCTCGGAACTTTTTAAACCAAAATTATTTGCCCAGGGTAAAGTCATGTGTAGTGTAGTGGGCTTCAGTTTTTTTGTAATTCTTGACAGATGCCTTCTTGGCAAGTCAGGAGTCTATACATGATATGCAGTGATGGGTGACCCGGCTTCAGAACCCACAATCCAGTACCACATATTTGTTCCAGCCATTCCTATTCTCTCAATCTCATTCCATTCTCAAACATCAGCTGATTGTAATTACTAGAACTCTACAGCCATGTAGAGGAGTTATTTATTGAAATAATCACCTGTATTAAGTACACAGGTAGAACCGGGTGAATTAGAACATGTGCCACTACTTTGCGGTTTTTGCCAGTTTGCTCACCACTGATGATATTTCAAGTCAAGTCAAGTATTTGTTATTGTCGTTCCAGCCATATACGTACATAGTACATAGTGAGACGAAACAACAATTCCTCTGGAACATTCACATTGCCCTTGACTTTGCACCTTCGCATAAAAAAAAGCTATGTTGGATGTTCTGGGGAATGTGTGTGTGCTAATCCTGTTTTCCCTTGCATTGCCGCAGATCCGGGCAGGTGGCTTTGAGTACTCGCCGGGCACGCTGCAGATCTACTCGGACAGCCTGCTCACCCTGCCCGCCATCATCGGCATCGGAGGGGGGGGCGGCCTGCTGCTGCTGGTCATCATCGCCGTGCTCATCGCCTACAAGCGCAAGTCTCGTGACGCCGACCGCACCCTCAAGCGCCTGCAGCTTCAGATGGACAACCTGGAGTCCCGCGTGGCCCTGGAGTGCAAGGAAGGTGAGGACGCTTTACTTCTGGAAGTTTCCATCACTAGCTCTGTCTTCAGGTGTGTGCACACTACCTCAACAAACCTCAACAAACACCAAGAGTTGGATCAATGTGGACCTGTGTCTGTGTTTGTTTGTTCTTGTTTCATGGTAGCTATCTTAAAAAGTCACCTTTGTCAGCTACTTTCTGGTCAGTGTGAACTGGCAGTTGGTTTGTTGAACATTTTAAAGACTGCTTTTAAAGACCTAAGAATGTTGGTGTTTGTTGGTACAGTGTGAAACAGCTTTATATTGAGGTGTGTTTCATTGGCAGAACTGTCGCAACCATATGCACGCTACGCTCTGAGTAATGTATACAAACATGTAATATGTCTTTGTCAGGTCTGTCTCATCTTTTCTTCACTCATCAGCACTGTTTGTTCTTCGGCTGCCCTCTGCGGTCCTCTTCTCCATCACTGCTCGCTGTCTCTCTCTCGCTCGCTCCTGCGGGCTTCCGGTGGTTGTCATTCTTTGATCTATGAATCTCTCCCTCCATTGTTCTTAATCCTCAACACCACTTTGTTTCTCTTGTCTCAACTCAGCACACTCACACACACACACACACACACCTCTGTTCCTCTGTGTGTTTTGACACAGCCTCAGCCAGTTGTATTAGATTTGTATTCCACTAGTCATTACACACAGAGCATGGATGTTTGTGAAAATGTAAATGAACAATGAATTTTAGTGACTGATCAGAATGGCAGTTCTAATGCCCTTACTTGTGTTTTATGACTATGCCCCCACTGCCTGTGTCGGTAGTTGTGGTGGTGTTGGTAGTAATTGTGGTTGTAGTGGTGGTGGTAATTGTGGCTGTGGTGGGACTTGAGGTGGTTGTGGTGGTGGTGGTATGTGTGGTGGTGATTGTGGTGGTTATAATTCTGGTGGTGGCGGTACTTGTGGTGGTTGTTGTGGTGGTGGTGATACTCGTGGTTGTTGTAGTGTTGGTGATTGTGGCTGTGGCGGTAATTGTGGTTGTGGTGGTGGTAATTGTGGTTGTAGTGGTAGTTGTGGTGGTAATTATGGTTGTAGTGGTACTCATGGCTGTGGTGGTAATTATGGTTGTAGTGGTACTCATGGCTGTGGTGGTAATTGTGGTTGTAGTGGTGGTTATGGCTACAGGTGGGTGCTGGGCAGGCTGCTGTGTCACGTTGCTGGGCTTGGTGGTGGGCGGAACCAAGGCCACTTTGTAACTGCCCCAAACTCCAGCGCCTGCCCTCGGCCAGTCGCCCTGGGGACTAATTGGCCATTATCTTAGCGGTGCCCGTCCTGTCAGTCATGACCTTGTCAGGAACATTCAAAGGCCATCTGTTGCCAAGCAGCAGAATGGATGGGAGATATGTGGATGAAAAGTCTGAGTGATAACAAAGGGAGAGATAGAGGGAAAGATAGAGAGAGAGGGAAAGAGAAAGAAAGACAGGCAGAGAAACAAAGAGAGAGAGAGAGAGAGAAAGAAAGGGGGCATATATGCAAGAGAAGAGGGACTGATTTAAACCCAGCACTTGTCAGAGTAGCTGAGTGTGTCCCTGGCAGATATCCTGCCCATATCAGTTCATTAGGGAAGACTCATTACCGGCAGCCGATGCACAGTAACGCGTCAAATCTATTCACTGCAGCTCCGCGTCTAACAGAGGAACACGGTTTCAGATGTAGTCATTCAGTTTAAAAATCTTCAGTGTTACATTTTTTAAACGCAACAGAAAAATGGACACACAAGAGTTGCTTTTGCCCAGCATTGCTCACATACTGCAGAGGACGTGTAGAGCAGAGTGTATTCATTCAGCCATACTGTAGATTCTGAGGTGTGCCAAGAATGAGGTCTTCTGAAATGTTCACAGAGCAACTGGGCCCTGTGAATTGTAAAACAAAGCCCAACCATAGCATGACTGCCTTGCCTCATGACAGCAGTAGTATGGAAAAGCTAGGAGTGAAAGTGTCTGTGAAGATTCTCATTCATCCAGGTTATGTTAGTCAAATGAGCTAAGTTGGAAGCAACTGGGCTTCTTTTAGTAGATTGAAGACATTTCACCTTCATGCAAAAGGCTTCTTCAGTTCTGAAGAACTGAACTGAACTGAACTAAACTGAACAGAAATAAAGAAGCCTTTTTTCGATTAAAGGTGAAACATCTTCAAGCTACTAAAAGAAGTCCAGTTACTTACAACTTAGCTCATTTGACTAGGAGCATAAGACAGGATGAGTTTAAAAGGGCTAAGCCTTCTCCTAAACAGTAGTATGCTAAAAGTGAACAAGTATCTTGTGTAGTATCTTATCAGCTTATAAATGATGTGCATATGTGTTTTGGAAATTGTAGCTTCTAAGATGTAGCTAAGCCACTAGGGAAACGAAACCCTAAAAAAGCCATTTAACATTCAAGATGGCCCTGTTCTCATGACCTCTTGGCTGCTTCGTTGCTCATGTGGTGGTGTTATGCGCTTTTCCTGTCTGCCACAGTTTGTGATGCGTGTGTTGCTGAAGCAGAGCCACTGGGAGCCGTAAACATTTTAAAGTTTTAACATGTCAGTGGAGGCTCCTACCTGGAAGGTGACTGTGATCCCCCGCCTCTCTTCTCCGGCCGACTGGGTCCAGGCCGGGCATCCACCCAGAGCAGCAGAAGGAGGGGCGGGACCCAGTGGGGACAGATGCAGTTGAGGGGCGTCTCTCAGACACTGCCAACTAGTAGGGCAAAGGTTGTGTGTGTGTGTGTGTGTGTGTGTGTGTGTGTGTGTGTGTGTGTGTGTGTGTGCGTGTGTCTGGGCACACGCAAGTGAGAGAGAGACAGATGCAGTGTGAGTGTTTATGTTTGTTTGTGTGTGTGTATGCTTCAACTGTGTGTGTGTGTGTGTGTGCGCGTGTGCGTGTGTGTGTGTGTGTGGGGGTGTGTGTGTGTGTGTGTGTGTGTATGTGCGTATGTGTGTGTGTGCATGTGTGTGTAGCTGTGAGTCCGTCACACGGCTTAGGCAGCCTCGGCTAGTGGCTAATAACTAATTAGCAGACAGTCCAGCACAAGTTCAGATGCTGCAATTGTTTGATGTAAAGGTGACGTGCTCTTTCCTAAGGGAGGAAGAAATGACATGGAAGAACACGCGTGTCTAACAAATCAATGACTTATCTTCAGAGTGTTTGTGCTAATGAATCGAGTCGGTGTCTACTTATGAACAGCCATAAGATTCCTCAGCTTGATACACAGTTTGATTAAGCAAAGGATTGTGAAGTGGCATACTTTTGGCTCTTACGCAATAGTCATCTGTCACTGTTCCATAAAAACAATATTTCCAGCTGTCACTCTGGTTGGCACTCAGTCAGAATTACTGGCTCGTTTAAATAATTCAGTAACAGTTTGAGGCCAATTTCTTATGAAATCTTTCAAACCTACTAAGTACATGACAAGAAAGCAATGACACTGGAGTGTTACTGAGCGTTTGGAATGCATAAACATGAGAGGCTGTTTGGATTCGCCTTGTTTAGAGAGGACACCCAGAGGGACCTTCAGGTGGAGCTCATTATAAACACTGTCGTCTCTGTAGCATTCGAAGTAAGAGAGAGAGGGGAAAGCCCCTTGCAGTGTGTGTGTGTGTGTGTGTGTGTGTGTGTGTGTGTGTGTGTGTGTGTGTGGGAGAGAGAAAGGGGGGGCCTCCTGTTCAACTCTTGGCTCTCTCAGTGGACGAGGCAAAGGTGGTTGTGGGGGGGGGGGGGGGGGAGATGTTGGGCAGCAGCTGGAGGAAATTTTGCATGAAACACTGAGCTCCTTTTATTAATTAACCATTCATGCAATTAATTGACTTTCTTCTCCAGTGAACTTTGTGTCTGGCATCTGTCTTTGCCTGCACCACCCCCCCACCCCCACCCCCTTTTTTTTGACTGTTTGAACCGAGCCTGAATAACTGTAACCTTCTGACTGAAAAGACAATGTGTCTGTCACCACAATACGGGATCCCTTCTCTTATGTCTGTAAGCGTGTCCCAGTCCTCTGCTCTGAAGTCTATGACGCTCATTGTGTGTTTTGGGACTCTTGAGGAAGGCCAACTGTTGATTTATTTGGGCTCATTGTCTGAGTGATGTGTGTCTACCCCAACACTGGAATTGCATTGATGTATTAACATTCTCTCTCTCAATCTCTGTCTGTTTCTCTCTTCTCTCTCTCTCTCTCTCTCTCTCTCTCTCTCTCTCTCCCTCTCAAGTCAATTCAGTTTAATTCAATGTTACTTTTTTGGCATGATATATGTTGCATTGCCAAAGTAGAAAAAAATACATATTGTGGTATGCAAGTATGTCCATCTCTCTCATACATGTCTCTCTCTCTCTCTTGCTTTCTCCCTTCCATCTCTTCTTCCTCTACTCCTCTCTTGCTCCTGTTTCTTCTCTCTTGTTTTTTCGACAGCTTTTGCTGAGCTCCAGACAGACATCCATGAGCTGACCCAGGAGCTGGACGGAGCGGGCATCCCCTTCCTGGACTACCGCACCTATGCCATGCGCGTCCTGTTCCCGGGCATCGAGGACCACCCCGTGCTGAAGGAGATGGAGGTACGGGTCAGTACTTCAGCGCGCCCTCCGGGGTCCCCACAGCGGGGACTTATCGCTCTCTCTCGCTCTCTCGCTCTCTCTCTTCTCTCTCTCTCACTCGCTCTCTGCCTCTCTCTCTGCCCCTCTCTCTGTCTGTCTCTATCTCTGTCTCTCTCTCTCTCTGCCTCTCTCTCTGTCTGGATCTGTGTCTTTATCTCTCTCTCTCTCTCTCTCGCTCTTTCTCTCTGCCTCTTTCCTCTCTCTCTCTCTCTCTTATGGTCTCTTTCTCTCTGCCTCTTTCCTCTCTCTTACTCTTTCTCTCTCTCTCTCTCTCTCTCTCTCTTTCTCTCTCTCTCTCTCTCTCTCTTTTATCATGGCCTGTGGCAAAGTGCTCCACTGGACATTACTGCTTATAGTATGTGCTTAATGCAGCAACTAACATAGTGTAACCATATTGCAACAGTGCTTTGGAATGTAGTCTAAAACAATCACATGCTCTTACAGTTACATGGAACATGTGGAGTCTAGGAAGACATTAACCCTTAACAGGTTATAACATACATACAGCAATGGGCAACCTGGCTTCAGACGCTACAGTAACAGGTTTTTATTCTAGCCATTTGCAAAATCGACTTATTACTTAGCACAATTCTTCAGAAAGGTGGAAGAGTTTATCATTGAAATCACCTGTATTAAGTCCACATGTAAACCCAGGTGATTTGAAATACGTGGTACTCGATTGCAGCCTCTGAATCCAAGCTGTCCATCATGGTATAAATGATTGATTAGCAGAGGCAGACATCCTGGGTTCAGAAAGTAAAAGTCCTGCCACATATTTGTTCCAGCCAATTCACCGAACCAGCTGAATTTAGGTACATAAGAGGCAGATAATTAGTGTTGAGAGCACAGGCAGGAGGAATACATGGCAGGACTTTTACTTTCTCAATTCGCTTCGTCCCCCTCTGCTTATCAGTAATATAGTAAGTTCATATATAATAGGTAGTCATATTATATTTTTTACAGATACCTACCCATCAAGCAGCAGTAAAATCATGGGGAATGGACTGGGGCTTTTGAGCCATTGCAGTCACAAACAAACCTCTTCACACACGGCACACATAACAGCACTGGCTACATTGTCAGCCAGAGGCCTTGGCAGCAGGGCAAAGGAATAATCACATATTTATTGTCATGTCCAGGGTTTGTTTTCCCCTGCGTTTGCCCTCTGGTCCCCGCCGTAATCAAGTGTCTACACCCCTGGCTCAGGCCCTTATTGCTTCACCGAGTCCCCTCGCCCCACCACCCCCACCCGCCCAACCCCACCCTCTCTGACCCCCTCCACCTCCCAACCCAACCCCACCGCCCCCCCCCAGGAAATTTCGCCCAGGGAAAAGAGGCACTTTATTACGGCCGTGTCTCTGTGAGAGGGGTGGGAGGGTAAGGGGGGGGGTGGAGAACAGGCCTGTCTTGGAGATACAGGGGTGGGATCGGTGACACGGGAGCCGATTGGAGAGCAGACTAGGCATAAGGCAGCGCCGAGTCTCTGGGTCTATTTGCAGCACTGCTACTAGTGTCAGACCTTGTTACTCCTGTTCTGTAGTTAAACATGATTAAGGCTGCAGTGTGCAGACTGGGTCTGCTACTGTGGTTTAAACCAGCACTGTGAGAGAGAAAGAGAGAGAGAGACAGAGAGAGAGAGAAAGAGAGAGAGAAAGAGACAGAGAGAGAGAGACAGAGAGAGAGAGAGAGAAATGCTGCTATCTCCCATGCCATTAAAGTGGTAATTACATTTGTTGCTAAGGCACTGTACATAGTAATATGTTGTGTCCATGAAAGTGCCACTGTTAGGCCCTGAGGTTATGTTATTAGTCTATGGACTATGGAGGGGTCCACCTGCACCTCATAATATAAGTGTTACATTTTATTGATTGAGGTTAATTAATCCATAGAATGCCTTTGTAATGGCAGATCTGAAGGTCATAGGCATAAGATGCAATGTGGTCATAGGGCAGTTTAGGGTCCACAAGTGTGCCCTCTCTACTAAACAAAACTGGTATTTTCTTGTAGCCCTGGTTCCAAAGTTTAAGAAACATGATGTTAACAAGAAATAAAGTCATTCCCACTATGCAGGGCACAGTCCTTTTTAACACCTAGCGGGTGGTGCAAAAATACATAAGATTTTAAGGCCTGAGGGAAATTACTATTGCCCATCGCCTCTGCATAGAGTGGTCACAATTAATCACTTTGAAGCTCTTGAATAGTGCTGTAATACACTGTGTGTGTGTGTGTGTGTGTGTGTGTGTGTGTGTGTGTGTGTGTGTGTGTGTGTGTGTGTGTGTGTGTGTGTGTACATGTGTATATATATGTGTGTGTGTGATGTTCATGGGATGCGTCTGACAAGAAATGACAGGTGCCACCCATCCACTAACACAGATGCCATGCCTCAGTCCCCACTGAGTTGTCAACCATTGCCTTCCTGGCTAACCGACCCCCCCACACCCATGCACACACAGACACATACACACACACACAAACATACCACCTCCTATCTGTTTGTCTCTCCCTCAGTCTTCTTCATTATCTCTCCCTGACTACTGTCCTCTCCTACGCTGTTCTGTAGCTCTGTTTTGGCTATTGTATTGTGCTCTGCAGCACTCCGATTGTTTGCATTTCACATTAAATCCGTTGTCAGTCAAAAGGAAAAAAGTTTGCCAAGGTCCTCCGGCTTTTGAAAGGAGTTTCTCACTCTGTCAACAATTTGCGCTCCCCCCCACGTGACAGACGCAATGTTCTTTCAGCCACATTATATGTTTGGTGCATTCACAGGGCATTCAAGGGGCCTGGAGTGGTGCTGCGGCAATGAGAATTGAGCCGTGGTAAATCAAGGCTGAGCTTTAGTGCTTTAAAAATACCAGAGCCACAGCGACCTCAAGGACTTACGCTATCTGTATGATATTGAATGGAATGGGCAGAGAGCAAACATCCTCGGCTCTCACAGCACTTCTTCCTGTCTGGCTGGCGAAGACTGCAGATGCACTGCTTGCTGGGTGTTTTTTTATATAAAACATGTATAAATGTTCTTTCTCTACCCTAGTCTTACCTTTGCCAGGGTAAGCACTGAAGCAGTGTTGTTATGTTTCATAGAATGCACGTTTGTGTTTGTGTCTCTTGTTTTAGGTTAGGCTGCAAATCTTATCATGTATGCTACGAAAATCTCCTGTATCCACATACAAAATTAAAAAATATGTCATAAAATGTATATGTTCCTTCCACATCTTCCACATAGTATCAAATTACTCTGTTCTGGTACACATTGCATTCAGTAAATCATACATGTGCATTATATTCCCTTATATACTTTTTTTTACTCCCTAATGCATCTAAGGGCATTAATATGAGATGTTACCTGCAGCATAGATGGTACAGAACTGTGTGGTGTGAAAACCTCACTCTCCCATGCGCTAAGCAGCTAAGGCTAGCATCCACGGGTTTCAGCTTTGTTGTTAGTACATTTTCTTCCCATAGCCACTGCTGTAACATGTTTTTCCCTATGCAGCTTATATAAGCATGTGGAAGGATTTGTGTGAAAAGGGAACTCAGAACTCATGTATTCTAGAATCCTCTTCACACAGCTCTGTCTGCTTGTGCCCTGAGCTCACCTTACTCGCCCACACCGTGTCCTTGTGTCCTGAGCAGACCTGTCAATCACAGCCTCAGAATGTACAGTAAAGAAACCCTGCCATGTACTCCTTCTGCCTGTGCACGTACCACAGACATTTTCACAATTTAACTGATCTACCTGACTGACGATTTAATGTGCCCATTTGGGTTCAGCTAGTTCAGAAAAATTAATAGTCAAATACGGTACAGTATGTGGCAGGCTTTTTTACTTTCTGAAACCAGGATGACCACCTCTAGTCCCCTGCCATGAATTCCTTCTGCCTGTGCACATAACACAGACAATTTCAAAAATTAACCGATGATTTAGTGGGCCCATTTAGGATCAGCTGGTTCAGAACATAATTAAATACGGTATTGTGGTGGTGTGGTGGTGGCAAAGTTTTTACTTTCTGAAACCAGGATGTCCACTGGTCCTCTGGACCCGAGTTGCTCCTCCCAATCAATCCCTGTATCCCTGTGTGACTGACAGGTGCAGGCCAACGTGGAGAAGGCCCTGACGCTGTTCGGCCAGCTGCTGACCAAGAAGCACTTCCTGTTGAGCTTCATCCGCACGCTGGAGGCCCAGCGCTCCTTCTCCATGCGCGACCGCGGCAACGTGGCCTCGCTCATCATGACGGCGCTGCAGGGCGAGATGGAGTACGCCACCGGCGTCCTCAAGCAGCTGCTCTCCGACCTCATCGACAAGAACCTGGAGAGCAAGAACCACCCCAAGCTGCTGCTGCGCAGGTGGGCATGTAGAAACGCAAACACACACACAAGCACACTACACACACACACATACATGCACACTGCACACACATGTGCACACTAAACACACATGCACACAACACACACACGCACACACACATATACATACACTACACACTGCACACACACTACACACACACTACACACTACACACTGGACACACACACTACACACACACACACACATGCACACTGCACACACATGCACACACACACACACACACACACACACACACACACGCATTCATGCACAAACACAAATTTAAAGAGAGAGAGCGAAAAATATCCAAGTAGTGCAAGATAACTGTATCTTCTGAAGCATTGTAATGGTATAATTATAGTCAACCCTCTGTTTTTTTAACCTTCATTAAATAATCTCACCAAAGAAGCAGCAGGGCTTTTCGCATTGGCGTACAATATTAAACAAGAGTAGCTACTGTGCGTGTACTGTGTGTACTATTCTGACATACATCACACACATTTGCATTCATGCACACATTTACTATGGTTAGGATGGATATGGTTACCAGCATGGATACTCATAGATAGCATACATATCCCCATCGATGCTGTACACTGAAAGTGGTTAGGGTGATCATTGATTGCATTACTCAGTCTGCCTGACTTGCCTTCTTCTCCTTCCCTTGTGACTGTCAGAGGATATTAACACCAAGAGTGGACAAGCAAACACATGACAGGAACACTGCAAAACTACGAAACACATAACACACTCACACACACACACACACACACACACACAGAAACTCGCACACGTTTACTGCACACTGATACTGCAGTGCTGAGATCACAGATGACGGCAGTACTGATGCAAGCAGCAGTAAAAACACACATTAAAATCTAGCGCTGCAGTGAGTTAAAGTATTTATGAATTCATAAAAATGTTGTGCTGAGTATATACATGTGTTACGCTGTCATTTTTGTTGTCATTTCTGTTGTCACTATGCCAGAGAGGAACATATTATCAAACTCCCTATTACAACACATGACAAAAATAAACTGAAGCCACCATGGCTAAGCTAATGGATGGTGTTTGCCTGTCTGTGGACATGGATGCTCTTACTATTTTTTAAGCTGAATACCTGTTTCATTTTTTCTCCATTTTCTCCTTTGAAGTGTGTGATAGTATCTGGCTGGCATTTCTTTGTTGTTGTCGTATCAGATGTGATGAAATGAAATCTTTTCAAACAGCTTTATCAGTACTCTGCTAGTTTATCTTGACTTGGGCTTCGCAACGCATTTACCGATGGCAGATCAGATGCTGGCATTCAGAGAAGCACAGTCCCCATCTCTCACAGACACATACAGACAAAACATAGCTTCAGTTTCAGCCTCACTTCAGCTATACTTTTTAAAAAAAGGCACTAAAACATCATTTTGGCTTCGTTTCTCCAACACAAACACGATTGTCTGATTTTGCCTCTATGACGGTGTGAGCACTCCACCTCAGCCCTCCTCCTCGTTAATGGAGAGATGATTTAGTGCCATCTCCACTAGAGGAAGGGCCAGGAGTGAGGAGAGTGGTGCCAGTGCACAGCTGAATGATGTCAACCGCTCCTGAGAGGGAGCAAGAGCAAGTGGCACAGCACAGCACTTGACTCCAATTGTGTGAGCCATCACCAGCCTTTTTTTTTAGTCAACACAACAGAGAGGACGCATCTACGTAAGGACTTCTGACAACGCAGCTGTGTTTTTGAGATGCTTCAGTGATGTGATTTCAGGACACAGGTTCAGCCATGAAAGTGTCAACCTAAGCCAGTAGACTGGATTAACGCTGTCACTTGAAGGGGAAACCCTGTGTGCTTTTGATTGGCTTTTCCGTAATGTCTGTCCGCTGTGAATGTCCTTAGCTGTGTGAAGGACAGGATATCACTGCTGTATGCTGACTAGGGCGCAGCTGTCTTGTCTGATGTCTTTTTTGTTTGTCTCATTCCTCATTCAGGACGGAGTCTGTTGCTGAGAAGATGCTCACCAATTGGTTCACCTTTCTGCTCTACAAGTTCCTGAAGGTAGGCTAAATGTGGAATCCTTCGCACATCAGAGCCATAAAAGTGCCTGCAGTCTCACCTCATCTTTCCTTTTTTCTTCCTTTTTCTTTCTCGTTCTCTCTTTCTCTCGCTATTTATCCCTCTGTCTCCCTCGCTTTCATTCATCTGCGTGTGTGCTGAGGTTTCATCAGACCAATCACAACAACAGGCTGTGCAACAGTAAAGGAATGTTAATCAATAGGAGACAGAGGACTGAGAATACCTCCAATTTGCATTATTTACCCATCAAAAGAAAGGTGTCTGGCGGTTGAAGGATAAACAGAAATTTGGAGGCGAGAAAAGTAAACGCCGGTCTCTCTTTTCAGCCCCCTTGATGCCGTTCACGCTCCCCATCAATGGACGGTATAGCCGGCGGACTGACTATTTCGCATTCACGCAACGGCAGATAGCCCCGCTGATGCACTATCGTAGACATTTAAGTATGTGTGTGATAAAAGCTTGTTTTTGAAGTCATCTTCAAAGCTCCTTGAAATGATGCATTTTAAATGAGGGTCTTTGACTTCGGCCCCGTGGGTTTTTGTATGTTGCCTGCAATCTTGAAATGAAGCCGTCAATGCTGTGGGCGTATGTTGGAGACCCTGAGCTCTGAAATCTAACGCATCCCCTCTCTGCTTATTTTGATGGTGGAATTAGCAGTCCAGGCACTGGCTGTTCAGCCAAGGATGTGCTAGAACCTTGCTACTGCTTGGGTGTGTTTTGGGCGTAACATACAATTAACCAATGAGAATTTATACTCTCATTCCCTTTAAAAGCTAGCAGGCGCATTGTCCATGGCCTGTTGCTATTACGATGGCGGATTTACTTGGACGGACCTTTCGGTGTGAGGAGACCGATCTGCTCGTGCGTGAAGTAAAAGCGCGTGAGCAGTTAATATTCGGGGATGGAAAGAATCCCTCCAAACCTCCGCGGGTCATAGAAGTATGGGAGGAAATATCTTTTGCCCTCTGTTGCCCAAAGCAGTACAACAACGTTAGAAGACGTGAAACAAAAGCTTTAAACTCAAAGGAAACATCAAAAATAAAAGGTGGAGGTCCATCAAACCATTAGTCCACTAGTTTTCTTTTTGATGATTAGTGAATTTCATTTCTTACAACTTGCCACGCTGTTTATTAAATAAACTGCAGAACATTGCATCGCTGTTTATTTAAAATGACAAAAGAAATTGTAAATAAACTGCAGAACATTGCTATAAACTGCACAACATTGCTATGTTCTCATTATTTGTGCCTGTTTGCTTACTAAAACATACAAAATACAGTTCAGCTCGCCTCTCTGGCGCAGCAGCAGGTACATCGGGGTTCAAAGCATTGTGCACCTCTTTGCGCCAGACCACACCTCTTCTTTTCGCTGACCCGCCCGTCACGGTGCAATGTCATCTGCTATCTAGACAACGTGATTTTTTGCCTGAAAAAATGAACGTTGCGCTGGCACAGAATAGCAATGACAGCATGCGCATGTCGCAAATACACAATGCGCCGCGGCAAAATAGGGCCCCCAATGTTACAACCTGCCACCCACCCCCCCATCCTCTAAAACACTCCCTACTGAACCACTCCCACCCACCTTTACACACACACACACACACACACACACACACACAGAAACATACACACATGCACATGCACATGCACATCCATACACATATATGCACATACTGTTTTACCCACACAAACACATACACACACATGCATGCATGCACAAACAGACACATATACACACTCACACACACTAAGTTAAGTTGACATTGATATCCTTATAGGGTATTCCCATTGACTCCCATTATAATATAACTAAAACATAACAAACTAAACTGTGCCCAGACCAAATCCATGCCTAACCCTAACTCATCATTAAAGCAATGCTTTGGCATTTTGTGTTTTATCAGTAAAAATAAAATATAAGAAAATAAATAAAAGAAAAAGACTGATATATTAGTAGGCAGCACAATTTGTTCCCCTTTCTCTAGTTTCTGTGTCATAGTGGGGAAATTTGTGCCCCATGTGTGTAGCTTTGATTCACACCAATCAAATTGGTTGGACACACACGTTTTATTTATTTATTTACATTAACGCATGCGCACACATAGATGCACACACACACACACACACACATACATGCACACACACACACACACATACCTACACACGCACGCATACACACACACGCACACACACACACAGGCCTGCTTCCATGTTGCCTCATTTTTGTCTCTGCCTTATCAAGAACAGTAGGACGTGCCAGATGAAGGCAGAGGAGGGGAAATGAGGGCTAATTTCACTGACAGGCGCGCCGCACCAAGGTCTCTTCCAAGAGTTATGTAGGCACCTTCCGTTTCTGGTTAGCAGCTGTCTGGCTAATTAGTGCAGATGCTAACGAGACGTTGACAGCATATGGTGTTGGAGGGAGGAAGAGTTGGGAGGCCTTCATGTGTGGGTGTCAGAGGAATGTGTTTTCACATTTACATAGACACACACAGACACAGACACAGACACAGACACAGACACACACACACACACACACACACACACACACAGACCGACACACACATGCACCACCACCAAATGTCAGTGTCCTTGCTCATGAAATGTGCCCTTACACAAATGAGCTATTCCACAGTGGAAATATCACTTACGTGTGACGAGGACATGTGAGTGTCTCACGTGTAACATATCCTTATGACTTCCAAAGTTGGCTGCCACAGCCAGACATATTTAAAGGTCTAATAGTGACACAAGGTAATTTCATTTAGTTTGCACTTGTCTTTTTGCACATGTACCACACAGTCATGACAGCCAGAACCACACACACAAACACACACAAAATATCTATCAATCAATCAATCAATGAAGAATTATTGTTTAAAGTACAGTATGACCAGAACTGTGCTCTCAAAAACTTCTCACAATCAAAGACAATTGTGATTGGAAATTAATAAAAAATAAACTGTAAAACAAAGAGTAAAACATAACATCAATGAACAATATGATACACTAAGTCAATAAGCCTTATATACCATCTTATCAACCATCTCTTTCTTTAAAAAAAAAGACAGGTCAGCTCCAAGTGTACCAGAAGTGCATCCACACCTGGTCTGTCCCTGTCGTGCTAAAGGATGACTCCCACCTGACCATAGATTGGTGGCGCATGGTGGATTGTTTGTGATTAGCGCAGTCGCCATCCCCTCCCTCCCCTGACACTACTATAGAAGGGGCTGGTGGCCTGCCAAATGCAAATACTCTGGCACATGTCCAAGACACAGAGAAGGCAGTGTTGGTTGTAAGGCCATTCAGAGCTTTGATTGCATGTGAAATCATGCAAGGGGTTTTTCTAGTCTTAATTGTGATCAATGGACCAATGGTATACAGTAGTATGTAATGCTTTAGAATTATTCTAAAAAACAGATTGTTAATTTGAGTTGTACAACCATTATGTGGAATAAAATTATGAATTGCTATAATACAAATAAAACGGGAGGGTGGTTGGATGCATGGATGGATGGATAGATAGAGAGAAAGAGAGAGACAGACAGAGTATTGTTTCCTCCATGAGGTCCAGCAATCTATGGTTCTGACAGACTTTGCTGTCTTTTATTCTTACCTGGCTCGTCCTGTAACCCCCCCACCAGCTCTGGTGTTTTTCTAAGGCTGAGTACTTTTTAAGCACTTCCTCCCAATCGTTAACATCCTGTTCGCCTCTCCATCAAGCGCCACCATTTCCCACTGTTTTCTCCCTCATTTCAACTGTTTGTCTCCCAAGTGTATTTCATCTCTCTGTGTGGAAGGGTAATGGCCGTATTGATTGGCAAGCTCTTGTGATTATTTGAGAGCAGTGGACATCAAATGGAGTGATAGAAGGGAGGCCTGGCTCCGGTGTCAAGCTGTGAATAAAAGCTCAGGCTGGTGGCGAAGGCTTAGCATGCAGTCCCTCGCTTTTAGCTGCAGTAGGAAAACTACTATTCACTATCACATGCATGCCGAGCTTTATATAGATCATTATTGCCTTTCGTTTGTATGAATCTGTCGGGTGATATCGTACACAAATGAGATACAAATGTAAAGGTGCATTAAATTGAGAAACAAAAAATGTATTCATGTCCTTCTTTGATTGTTTTCCTATTTTTTTAAAAGCAATGTATGCTACCTGAAAAAATGAGGAGAAAGAGGCAATCTATGCTATTTTTAGCATTAAACTAATTGATCTCTCTCTCTGTCTCTATCTTTTTTTGCCTGGCCATCCCCCCTTTTCTCTCTTTCTCTCTCTCTCTCTCTCCCTCTCTCTCTCTCCCCCTCTCTCTCCCTTTCCCTCTCTCTCTCTCTCTCCTCTCTCTCTCTCTCTCTCTCTCTCTCTCTCTCTCTCTCTGCCCTCCCCCATCAGGAGTGTGCGGGGGAGCCTCTGTTCATGCTGTACTGTGCCATGAAGCAGCAGATGGAGAAGGGCCCCATAGACGCCATCACGGGCGAGGCGCGCTACTCCCTCAGCGAGGACAAGCTCATCCGCCAGCAGATCGACTACAAGACCCTGGTCAGCTCTGTCACCACACACTGGCAAACAAAACACCAACCCACACACGACACCCGCAAAACACACGGGCCAGCCTGAGCAAACGTCCAATAACGCACACTCTTCCAGCGGAGTGCCACTTGATTTATTTATACATGGTTGAATAGTGGACCTTGTGGTGAATAATAGCTCACTGTTATGCTATCTGTGCTTCCCACAGACGTAAGCTTAAAAGTAATGTACACATTCTTCAAGGTACCTCCACACAACTAAGTCCATGCATTCAAAAGGCAGGAAGGACACTTTAAAAAATGTTTGGTTTTATATGTGCTTTCGCAGACTCTCCATTGTGTGAACCCGGAGAATGAGAACGCCCCAGAGGTGATGGTGAAGTGTTTGAATTGTGACACGATCACCCAGGTGAAAGAGAAGCTCCTGGATGCCGTCTACAAGGGCAGTCCGTACTCCCAAAGGCCCAAGGCTGGGGACATGGACCTGGGTAAGGCCTCTCCCTCAAAGGAAAAGTTCAGTGTGAATCAGTTCATAGCCCTGTTTTTCAAGGTCACAGATCGCTGTCGGAAATAAATGAGAAAATGTGATGCAACATAGACCGAATAATACACTGGTAGCTAACACCAACTGAACGGGGCATAGAGAGAAGAAACTGAAGGTCAGCTTTTATGTTTTCATTATTCAGTCTTTTTTGCATCAAATGTTTGATTGATTCACACCACAATTGTCCTTAAAATGGAAGATTGAATGAATTGTTGAATACGTTTTTTTTTTCGATAACTGCTGTGTAACTAGCACAAATTATAGCTTTTAGCATAGATACTACAAAGCTGACATGAACATGGAAAGCCTTATTAAGGCCTAAAGAAGTTGTGAAATGTAATAAATATATTGAGAATATTGGAAAAGGCATGAAATGTGATTTGGTTGTGCAGTTTTTCCCCTAAATGCATTCAGATGTGTATCACTGGTACTGAACTGCTACTGAGTGCCACTACTGACATTTCACATAGGGCAAATGACATATATGTCATATCCATCAGGAACTATGATAGTTAATGCTACAGGCCAAATCAGTAGGATAAAATAACTGCCAACAGTTAAATCTGTGAGTAAATAATGTCTTTTTGTTGCCCTCGACACACTACAGACCAATTAACATATTACACAGTGCTAGTAGCATAACAGTTTGATGGCAAAGCTGAAATGTCAGTCTTAGACCAAATGTTAGTACTTCCTCTAAAGCAGTGTTTTTTAACTGGTGGGTGGGGACAGTAGTCTGGGTGGGTCATGCAGCTTGTAGTTAAAAAAAATTACTATGTCAGACCTAATGCCAGGGCACAACATCAGGGGAAATGTAAAAGAAAATATATTAATTACAAATTAGTTAGCTGTTCAGTTTGTTATGTGTCCTGGTGATAGGGATGAAATTGCCCTGTGTATGTTGTTTTCTTATTTTTAGGGTGGGGATGGGGGAGTCTCACTGAATTGGTTCCAAGATTTGGGTCATGACTTACTGGTGATGGGAAATTATGGGCCTTAGGCCACACCAGTTCAGGACCACTGCTCTAAAGTCTCCTCAACCAGGGTGTGTAGTGAACCACACAGTGCAGTCCTGAAATGACCTTCCATTGTCCTATTCATGTTGCATCTTCAGTGTCACAATGCACAACTGTGTCCAATCACCTACAACATTAGTGTATGCATAAGCCACTAATGTAGACAAAAATAGATTACTATTAATTTGTTATCTAAATATAATATCTACCAATAATAATACTACCTATGTAGAATAAAAATAACATTTTATCTTTATACACGCAACCACCCCACAGTGTAAATGGTTGGCCAAACATTATGGGACATTGGTTTACAAAAAATCAATTCATTGTGAGCTTATCACGTTATTCTGCTATACTGTTTTATTTCATGCCATATTTCAACACCCGCTGTGTGATGCAACAACAGAACCAGCCTATCAAAAATAGTAATGGGTAAAAAAAAAACGCTGTTTATTTTTAGTCAATAATTAGGCGCAACATGTGGAGCCAAGGACACTATTTTTGTTTACGTGAAGGTTGTGAAAGGTTGTGGAAATTTCATTTACAGCCCTTGAAAAGTCACAGAAAAGTTTTGAAATGTTGCCAGCGAAAGTGGGTGGGCACCCTGCCAAGAGTGCGGGGATGACTGTGCGAATGTGTGTCTCATTGGAAGTGTGAAAGTGCATGTTTTTATATCAGTATCTGACAGGGTAATCATAGAGGAGAGACATCTAGGTGGTGTTTTTTTTTTAAGAATTGCTTCACAAGTTTTTATATATTTTTTTGAAATGTGCTTTCCTCTTCAAAAGTTTGTCTCCTCACTTTATCACCTCTGTAAGACACATTTTAGAGCCCAGTCAAATTAATGTTCATATTTTGCTCTTGTATTTATTTATTTATTTTTTTCGGGCCATTGCAGAATGGCGTCAAGGCAGGATGGCTCGAATCATTCTGCAAGACGAGGACGTGACCACGAAGATTGATAACGACTGGAAGCGCTTGAACACCCTCGCCCACTATCAGGTACGTCAAACGAACGACATGTGTCCTCACAACATGCCTTGCTCCTCTGCTGCCACTGTGAGTGTACTGACCCGATCCCATCAATCAAAACCCGTGCAGGTTACAGACGGGTCAGCCGTCGCCCTCGTGCCAAAGCAGAACTCAGCCTACAACATCTCCAACTCCTCAACGTTCACTAAATCACTCAGCAGATACGGTGAGTCGCTTTGTCCTTCACTTGTGTCCTGTGTGAATGTGAGCACCTCCCTCAGGCTTTGCTGTATTAGCAAATAATGAACTTGTAAATACACTCACCTATGAATATAATTTTGGAAAGGGGGGTCAGAGTCACTACTCTAACAGTTTCATACCTTTTTACTGCAAAAAACACATTGTCATTGGAACACTAATAAGTCCACTCATGTCCGTGTAACATCTCGTTTAATAATGTGCCAGAACCACCCCCCTGGGTGCCATTGTCATGGCTGCCCCATGTTCACATGTGTGATGGGTGAAATGCAGAGGTTCATTTTTTATTGTGTGCACTGTGTGCTGTGTGATCACAATGACAAAAATAGGACTTTTAGTTTTTTAAATGGGACTTTCACAAATGCATCTGTGGTTTACCCAGTTTCCTCTTGTTTGTGGGAGTTGGTGAACACACAGATAGGAGAAGAATTGGAGCAGCCATACAGCCAAACTGCCATACGTGCATACATAGAAATATAGGGAAAGGATTGCCATTGAATGACTGCAGGCACTCTAAGCTATAAAGGTGGCCTTGCAGTGGCCATGAGGTCCATCTGTAGTGGAGATGTGTGTGTTCTGCCTTATGCTCACTAGTGTCTCTTCTCTTGGAGGCCTTCACATTGTTGTCATAGCTTCTGTTGTTGGCATAGCAACTATATCCCCCACCCCCACCCCCCTGACAAGTGTCATCCTACCTGGCATTTCCTTCATGGCAGTGTGCCTTTAGTCAGAACAATTATTCATGATTACTGTCTTGGATGGCCCCACTGAAATATCCCAACAATAAATACCTCCACAATATCTGCAATTATGACAAAAAAAACCCCTCTCAGGCACACCTCTGTCTGTGAAGTGTGTGATTCTGGGGGAGCTGTCTGGCTTCTTGGCCGAGTGCGGGCGGGAAAGAGAGAAGCGAGGCGCTCTGGCTGGCGTCCATGCTGAGCAGCAGAGCAGATTGGCATCTCTTTGGTGTCCTGTTCTGACTTCTGACACGCGCGCGATTAACGATGAAACAGTGCTTTCACATCGCCTCTGGGGAGGTGCACAGACCTTGGCT
>CM059270.1:1985000-2000000 GCA_030347295.1 Setipinna tenuifilis | reverse complement strand
GATTAAATATATAAATATAAATATATAGATATAGATATATAATGCTACAGCATTTTTTTAAAGATACAATGAAAAAAAAGTTTTCCATTTTATCGTAGAGAGAACAAAAAATGGATTTGATATTTCAAAGACTGAGTAATGAAAAAGAAAAAAAGAAAAGTGTCCTGTGCCATGTTTTATTTGAATGTTGTTTAGTGCAGAACTTTTTTTCTTTGGATTAAAAAAAATGTGCTATTATTTAATTGTTGACTTGCCCAGTGACTAAGAAGTAAGGAGTTGAGATTCTGTCTACAGTGATCTTCAGCGAGAACGGCATTTGGGAGGTTTGTCTTCAGATGGATGGAAGTCCAAGGCTACACTGAGCTTTTGGATTTTGGTTAAAGGAACACTCGATTTTTGGGGGAAATAGGCTCATTCTCCAACTCCCTTAGAGGTAAACAGTCGAGTTTTACCATTTTTGAATCAATTCAGTCGATCTCCGGACCTGGCATTAGCAATTTAGCTATTAGCTTAGCATAAATAAATGAATCGAATAGGACCAGTTAGCATGCTACTGGTCTAATCCGATTTAATAATTAATGCTAAACTAATAGCTAAAGTGCAGCTGCCAGGTTCGGAGATCCTACTGCCAGAGCAAGAGATTGGCTGAATGGATTCAAAATTCAAAAACTTTAGAACTTTTCAACTGTTTAACTCTAGGGGATTGGAAAATAAGCTTATTTTCCAAAACAAGAGTTGTTCCTTTAAATGTACACCCTGTGGACCTTCAGTGCTACTGTGGTTTCATTGTAAATCATCTCATCTTCACTAAATTGCTTTATTTTATATCCCATGGTCATTTGTTTGCAGTGAATAAAAAAAAATAGTTTGTACATTGGACAACAATGTTGTCAGAATCTGCCGGCTGGGTTAAGTCACCTGAAGGACAAGAATCCATATTGTTTTGGGCTGTATTAGCCTAATTACCTCCACATTCCCACTGTGGCTGTCCAGGTCCATGGTGTCAAATGAAGGTTAAGCCCCTCAGTCGCGGGGAGAATGTGTAAAAGTTTAAATGGCATTAGAGGGTCTAACGTCAAGGGCGGGAATCATACTTCCGTTGCATGGTGACATGTAGCAGATGTGAATTTATCTAATATTTTTCTTCTTGCATATCTCTCTCTCTCTCTCTCTCTCTCTCGTTCTGTATCTTTCTCTCTGTCTCTTCCCCTGTTTCTTTCTTTCTCTGTCTGTCCACATCAAGTGATCTCCCTCTGAGGATGTACCACTCTTTTGATTTTCTTCCACCCCTTCCACTGATCCGTCCCAATACAAAAAAAAGAATAACAGTTTTCTATCAGGTGTGGCTGAGGCTGCATTGCCTAAGGCTGGTGTAAAGAGAGAGAGTTTGGTCTGTCAGCACATTACTGCTGCAGTTTGGCTTGGAGAGCTGAGAGAGCCAAGAGCCTGTTAAATTAGCATTTTGTTTAAACCAACCCATGTCATGGGCTGTGTGAGTGAAAGATTTCCTCATACATGATTAAATGTAGTTTTTGGTCACCATATGTTGTGAAAGCTTATTGAATAGTTGTCTTGGGTCAGTTTTTCTGTACTTTGATCTGTGGTCAGTTATATATATATTATAATTTGTTGATTATTCTTTTATGTGAGTTTGAAACTGTATTTTTTTTCTCCCCTATTTCTTCCCCCATCAGTGGCAACAAAATAGAACATTGCTTATATAAAAAAAGTCTTTCATGTGGTGCAATGAGAGAATGAAAGCTATCTGTTATTATTTTGTGATCTATTGTGTGGAAAAAAAAATAGAAAATGTAAACATCAGTGATGTGTAACAAGCAAGTGAAATCTACTTTGGCTTTGTCAAAGTCTTTCTTTTTTTCCCCTGTTTTTATTCCTCTCAAATGTTGTACCTTTGTGAAGCTCTCTGTGTTGCTCTAGAACCCTTTCAAGTGTTGCACCAGTTCCCTTAAAGTCAGACTTGTTCAAACAACCGAAGAAAACTACATTCCTGTTACCCTTTCCATTGAGATTAAAGAAGGAATCGAGACTTGGGGGGTGGGAGGAGCCTCACTGAAATATTTAGGTCAGAAATATGATGAAAGCAACTCTCAAGTCTCTCAAACTGCAGATTTCAAGTTTCTATCTTTTCCTCTTTTTCACCTCAATTTATCCATCACTACACATCAGGGGTTAGATGAGGTGGCAGGGTTTCCATAAAGAATTATCCTTTTTATTTATCTTTATTTAAGTATACAATATTATAGTCTCTCTCTACGGATCTGTTGGGAGCAGGTCTCCATGTCACAGAGGACATGCACTCTCGGTCACATTAAGCTTGTATTGTTTTTGCTCTTCAGGAACATGTTTCTTCTTTTATTATTGAAAGGACATCCTCCCATCTCTACTATATACTGTGATATCCTCTACCTGAATTAAAACAAAATAATAAAGGATTGATTTCTAAGGGTAAGTCATAGCCTAGCTAAGAAATCAGTGGTAAGTCATAGCCTAGCATTTTAGCTCAGCTGCCTAACCCACCCCGACCCCCTCCACACACGCACACACACACACACACACTAAAACCTATTCATACAGAATAAAGAAAACATCTGCAGTATCTCTCCAACTTCATCCAAAAAAAACGACGCCTTCATTCAGAATGTTTCTTGCCACTGTGCTACCCCGCAACTCACACAGTGGTTTAGTCGCCCCCCCCATTCCCAGCCCTCCCCCTTTAAAAACCCTTTACATCCACCACTCTCCCTGACAGGGCTGAACTTCCTACATATACTTGATATAAACTTGAAACAGGGTTATTTGTCCAATAGAAAAAGCCTGTACTGGCTTTTTTTCCTTTAATTGTGATCTCCAAATCCAATTCTTTTACCATTCTTCTTTCTTCTTTTACTTTCCTGCCAATATCTTAATATTGCACTCTCAAGGTACATGGTAATTTGTTTTCTATTCATGTTAAAGTGATATTTTTTAATCAATTAAGATTACCAGTGGGACCTCTCTCAGTAGTGCTTAATGGTTTAAAGCGCTATTATACACATCAGTAAGCATTTACTAGCTGATTGAGTGCATTTTGTTTCCACATTAATTTCTGATGGAAATGTTGATGGGCTGTAGCTCTTTGCCGCACTGGCTTTGATGACTGTGATGGATAAACAGCTAGATGTGTTTGAAAATGTGCTGTGATGTTTTAGCCTTTTTTTTTCTTCTTCTGTCGAGGTGTAGAAGAGTGTTGTTTTGTTCTCCCTTTTGTTTCTTTGGAAATAAGCATAATCAATCACATTTCTGGGACTCATTCTTGTAAATGAAGCAAGTGTTCAATTTTTTTTTCCATTGCGTGTTGATGAATTATGCTTTGCCTCTATTGTTTTGTTTTGTCATATGTCTGATCAAGTGACAGCTGTAAGGGTCATAACAAAACAAGACTTTTTTGTTTTGCTCGTTTTTTTTTTTTTTTTTTTCCGGCTTGCAAAACAAACTTAACAAGACATGTTTTAACGAAGAAGCTGTTTCTACAGATACAGAGCTTTCACTTTGCACAGAGTGCCTTGTCAGCTCCCCCCCCCATCCCATAACCTTACATGACCTCTTGCATAACCTACAAGCGCCTGCTTGGTTGCAGCCTAAATGGTCACGCCACTCCGTTCTCTATCCTTATCCCTTACCCTTCCGCTTTCAGTTGTCAGCCTTTTCTTCGTGTTGTATTTTTTTCTCTTTCTTTCTTTTTTTTTCTTTTTTTTTTTTTTTTTTGCTTGGTCCAAATAATTCACCCTGTTACTTTTTGTCCTACTTTACCCCTATTTTGGCAGATTGGAAAAGCTGTACTTTTTAAGAAGATTATTACAAAAACAAAAAGCATAGGGACAGGTGTGAAATGTGGACTTAAAGAAGACAAACTAAAGAATTTTAATACTTTATGAATTCTAATACATTTTTAAGAGTTTCAGACTTGAATCAACTGTGACAGGTTGGCTGTTAAATGTTCATTGTGTAAATATTCTGCTCTTTCCTATTTTGCAGATTTATTACTTGTAAATAACACATGCATCAAGGAGAGATTAAACATTTTTGCTAAAAGTGTCAGTGTGTCTCTCAGTTTACTGCTCTGTTTTAATAAATAAACATGTATTTAGGGATTACCTGGATTAGGGTTCACAGATTGTACACTTCAAACACTATAGCCACACACCCCACATTACTTTCTTTTTTTATTTCTGGCGTTCAACCGCTAGTGGGTATCTTAAGCATATGCGTATGGAGTGGAAACGGAAGCCTATCACCACTGAAGCTAGGTTTTGATCATGATAAATGTTAAGCGCAAAATATAGTAGAAACTCTATTTTGACCTGAACTACACATTCTTTCCTACCCCAAAATATAAGGTACAACCACATCTCATTTGGAGTTATATAATTATACATTCCATTTTAATTTTTCACTAAAAGGGGTGGAAAATGATAACTGTACAGTGTTTCATGTTAAACCACTGCATTGACAACATATTTGAATAGTTCCTGAAAACCTTCTTTTACATACCCCTTGGTTTTGACAAATATAACAAATATGACAAAAAGGTGTCAGGCAGGGATGATGACTGTCCTGATCAATTAATGGATTTTTTTTGGCACTCATTACAATGCCTTGGAGACTTAAGGGCGATATTATTTTTGGTCTTATCTTCTCAAAACATCTCCCTGTCTTTACATTCATGACCTCAGTGTTTCTATACAACATTGGGTCTTAATATTTGTATTTCTTTCTCATAGCTTTTCTACATTTGTTTCTGTAATTGGTGCAAGTTGTTGGTGAAATTCCTAGTATGAGGATATCTGTAGCCAGACAGTATGTAAAATAAATTATTTGTAGAAAGTGAGATGGCAGACTGACCAACAGATGTGGTCATTTTTCACTCAAAAATGGTTGAAATACTGCCCAAGTGTGTTTTGAAGTTGAGATGTGGAGAGAGATACTCTAGAGATGCATGTTCTCTTTCTGTTGTCAAAGACACATCTGCCTAGCTTTAGACACTTTAGGGGCTTTTCCCATTCCTTTAATTCACTCTTCAGGATATCATAGAAGACTAATTTTTCAGCTGTACCTGTTCCGAAGCCATGGCTTCACAGAGTATTTCTATGGCAATACATGGCCATAACGCGATTCCAGAACCATATCTTAGAATTCTTGTCTAATTTCGTTGTACAGGCATCTGTTCACTGACAATAAAAGTCCTCAAACAGCTCTCAGTGCTACATCACAGCATTATCAGCCATCTTATGGACAGTTTGAAGAGTCAAGTCTGCTATTGTAATACTTGCTTCATTTTGTCATCATTCATTACGTCATGTAACCTACTAATCAAACTATTCTTGCATCCATATAAACCATGTGGTATTTTTGGCTCTGACTGTAACAATTGATTATTTCATAGTATGATTCAAGTCAGCACATCCACTTTCTGGCTTCCCATCCCACACATTATCCTTGCTCCCTTTACTTTATTTTGTGTTCCATCTCTGTGGTAAGTTTGAAATGTCTTATTTCTCACGAAATGTGCCACATTGGCAATTGGTTGAGATTTCACAATGTGATTGCCACACCCACTGCATCTGCAGCTTCCTTGCCCCACCCAGTTAGGTTTTCTCTCAGTCTCTTCCACAAGTTAAAATGGCAGGTCTGTTCATCTTATCATCTCCTCCTACAAACACAGTGCTACATGCAAATGTGATGGTAATACATCACCATACAGAAATAGGTGGCAGACTGAACAAAATCGCTGTGTCTCTCGTATTGTGTCTCTTTCACAGTCGGCTGCTGTTTCTGACTAGAGTTCCACCTGTGGGGTAGTTTAGGCACAAGCCTTCATCTGCGCTGTTCAGCTGGCTTCTCTAGTCCAGAAGGAGTCTGTCACTCACACCCAGTGACAGTAGAAATCAGGATTGCTACAGTCATTGCCTCTACCCCCCGCCATACTTCTCCACAGTCGCCCAGCTCCCACTGTGCTGCTCTCTTTAAAATAGCTCTGGACACACTCCTCTCCCCTGTGCCGTTTTCATTTGGGCTTCCTGTGGTTATTCATCTGACAGGGGGTCAGGAAGTTTCTGAAGGTTTCCTCCTCCGTGGATAAGACTTTTTTTTACTGTTTTCCCTTTTTTTTTTTTAATTAATTTCCGTCATCCTGGCCAGAGAGGATAATTAGTGCCATTTTCTGGTCTTCTGTTCTTGCCATTTCTGTTTTTCTCTTAAATTTCCTTTCCACAGGAAAAAAAACTGTGCTCTTGCTTGTGGACCAACACTGAACAAGGCTTTAAGTCCTCCATATTCAGTGGCAATTCAAACACAGAAACTTGAAAAGTTATTATGTTTACACTTTTAAAAAACAAACAAAAAAAAACTAATAACAGAGTACATGTTTTTATAAGCTGATGTCATGCCACAGCACACTCTCTGCTGAATTACCCTATCAACATGCAGGGTCTCAGAAAGATTGGCCTCTCAAGCTGCCGTAAGCTACTTTACCTCTGCTCTGCTCTGCTCCGCTCACCTCCTGAAGCTAAGCTCTTCCCAGGGATTTGCTTATAGCAATCTGCAATTAGCAGGTGGCAGCCCAAGCACCTCCTAGTACTGAACCTATCAGAAATAGTCCCACAGCAATGTACTTACCTGTTCCTCTCATGTTTAATATGTCTGTCTAACCTCATATTCTCTCTCTCTTTCTCTCTCTCTCTTTCTTTCTTTCTCTCTCTGTCTGTCTGTCTCTCTCTCTCTGTCTCTCTGTCTCTGTCTCTCTCTCTCTCTCTCTCTCTCTCTCTCTCTATCTCTCTTTCTCTCAGCCAGAAATTTAATCACAGTTACCCCATCAGTATACAGGTCTAGTCTGCAACTGTTTATTCATTTAAAACTATTCGTGATGAAAAAAAAGAGAGGTAGAAGTTATTACCTCTGCTCTGCCTCTGCACGCTGTGTGAAAAAACAGTCAAATAGCCCACACAAATATCCTACACAAATGTAGCCTCCATTTCTCTATTTACTTTTTTTGCAGTTATTTTTTTTAACATTGTACATAGTCTTCTGCATGTCCTCTATGAAAGTCAAAACATTTTATCAACTGTGAATGCATTACAATTCCCACATGTTAAAACTAGGCACAACGTCTCTGGTTTTTGCAGTAATTTGAACATTTCATCTTTTGATTTCAGCCTTAACCCATCTGAGAAACTGTAAATTTGAAGAAAAAAAAAGATTTGAGACAAACAACATGGAATGGAATAGAACGGAATGTAATAGTGCAATCTTTTCATTAATCGCTAAGCCAAATTTGCATGTGGTTTCTTTATGGTGTCCAAAGATAAGTGACACCAGACATTGTGGGTAGCCACACCAGCCAGCGCCATGTTTGAAGCTATACACAGAACCCTGCTGTGCAGATAGTGATAGAGCAGCAAGCGTGTGTGTGTGTGTGTGTGTGTGTGTGTGTGTGTGTGTGTGTGTGTTTGGTTGTGTGTGGGGTTGAGTGGGTGTGTGTGGGGTGGAGTTGGGGGGGAGGCAGTGGCATTTGTGCTTGTACGGAGGTCTGCAGGAATCCCCTAAATCTCATCAAAGCACTGATAACCACGAAGGTCTAATAGAGTAAAAGGAGCGATTTAAAGCCAGCAGGACCTAAGATAACAGTGCTTGTTCAATGCCAACTCTATCGCTGATTGTGGTCGTACTGATTTGATATGTTGAACTCAAACACACGTCTGCCCGTGTCTGCTCTAGTCAAGGTCAGCGCAGCGGCAGTTTGGGGTGCCCACTGGGCCTGGCTGTCTTTTAAACAGACTTTAAAAACCGACTGTAAAGAGAGACACTTTTTTTGAGAAAGAGAGAGAGAACATGGCACATGACTCAATGTCATTTCCTGGAACTGTACAGTCTAACTTGTGCAGTCAGATGTGCACTTATCAAACGTGTGAAATAATAAGGCACAAATTTGTTACTCACGACAGAAAGCCTATGATGACAGCTGAAATGTTTCTTCTCCACTGCACCCAGACTCAAAATATTGACCTGGTAGCCACGATACTGAATGACCAGCGCCGACACATTAGTTAGCTGCTTGTCAGGCGCCGTTGTCCTCGTTAGTCAGAATCACTGGGCCGCTGACAGTGATGTGCGCAAAATCATTATGTTTTTTTAGGGCAGTTTTTTTTCCTTCTTCACAAGCAGGAAACAGCCATGCACCATTATGAATGGAGTGGTCCTGCAACAGGGCCAGATAGGCCAGGGAGGAGAGCGGGATGAGGTGATGGAGAGGCCTGCTAGGGGGACTCAGGGGCTGGGCACCGGGGGTACACGAGCATGAGTAGTGTGAACACGGGGCTTTATCTTCTCCGACACGCAGGGGGGTGGGGGGGGTGTGGGGGTGCAACACAAGAACCACTGATACATTTTTCATGAAGTCTGTGTCTGGTCAGGTCTTTCTCTCTCATGTCTTCTACCCCAACCCTTTTCTCTCTCTTTCTCTCTCATGTCTTCTATCCCACCCCCCAACCCCCACCCCTTTTTTTCTTCCTTCCTTCCATCACTGTTTCTTTAACTCTGTTTCTCTCTCTCTCTCATCTAAGCAGGACTGTAGCACCTTAAAAGTCTCCACACTGCACCATCTACTCTGATACATTGACATTTTGCTTTGCAAGACAGACAGGCTCAAGGAAACATGAATAAGCAGGAGACAGCTCAGAGAAACAGATAAGTGGAGAGTGCTGAAGTAGCCAGGAGTACAGCTCCATGCTACAGTACATAATACATATTCATTTCATAAAAGCTTTAAGAGTGTTTACACTGTTGTATCTGCCTGCTGCCTTCAGACTGCAAAGAATAATTTCAAGGTGATATGTCTACTTATTTGGAATTACATTTACCGAGCATTTCAGAAAAACATGAAAGCTAGACAGTAGCGAGGCTTTTAATCACTGAAATTGAGAGATACTTATCTTTGTGTACTTAAAGTATTTTCTTTATAAGGCTATTCAAAGATGTGTTTAATTTCACACATTGGAGTTGGACCCAGTGTAACTCATCAATTGCGATTGGATTAAGTGCATTTCCATAATATTCAAAACAGCTTGTTTAAACATGTGCCAGAATATAAAAAATAGTCAACATAATAACACTGTTATATCACTGTAATAAGTAAGGGATAATGGGTGACACAGTGTTCATATATCATAAAGTTAATGCAAGCTCGAGGTGGTAATGTATAACACTTGCCTTATGTTAAATTGAGGTTAGAAGACCTGTACTTTTCCACCTTTCTCTTCCCTTTTCCCTAAACTTTTCACCTCTCTCTTCTGTACCCCCATGACCTAGGGTACAGGAGTGACGTGATCGCAGCCTGGTTAGCACAACAAGTTCACTTCTACCGTGTACACACAGAAAAGTTGGAAGATGGGTGAGGCCGCATGCATTTAAAGACAGAGCTGGCACCTGATGCACCGCGACACACCACACCGCAGACATGTCTGTGTCTCTGAGTGTGTGTGTGTGTGTGTTTGTGCCTGTGTCTGTGCCTGTATCTTTTTGACTGTTTATATGTGTACTGCACAGCTCCTGTCCCACACCACACACACTATGCAGTATGAATGAGGCCTTAGGCTATCAACCACACAGACTGTAGATGTGACCTGACTCAGACTAGATAGAATGAATATGACTTAATCTCCCCATGGGCGCCTTACACAGGCTGACATCACGGAACACCTGTGCTTCTTGTCATGACCACTAAAGAGGAGGACACATAGTATTAAGGATGTCTGCTATGATGTCCTTCTCTTCATTTATTCCTTTACAATTGGTCTACTTAGCCAATTTATGTTACCTTATGATAATCTGATAATCTGAGACAAGACATTTTAGTGAGTGTGGTCTGCAGGGCTATTGTTTAACTTTAACCAAACCTTTATCTAATGTCCAGAACTTTTACTTCTCTCTCTCTGTCTGAAATATCTTTGTTTGTCTACCAGTGTACACAGGAGGTTTTGGTTCCTACCTGTCATTGTTTGCCCTCTGGCAAGGGCTTAAAGGGTTGCATTTTTATGCATAGCCTTCGAGCTATGTTTGTATGCTACAAAAATCAGGCCTTATTTTAGTTTAAAGGAATTGAAAAAGAAAAAATCTAAAGTATTGTGAACAAATGTGAATTTTTTAATGACCACCACATGTGTCCTGAAGAAACATTACATCTAATGCAGTATGCCCCCCCCCCAATCTGTATGGCCACATCATTAATGTCATGTTCTTGTTTCACCCAATGATCTAAGGTCGTCCTCGCCCTGTGCTATGGATGACATTTGAACTTCCTCTGTCAGTTTGGGTAAGATCTCAGGTCAGCTCACAGCTGATGGCATCTCCAGCTTTCCATTAGGCTGTCACCTGACATGGCCCTGATCCAGGGTCAGCCAAATGGCGGCATCTTTCGCACTTCATTTACCGCAGGCTTGTCGTGCCTCTCATCTCTGCTCAAGCGTTAGTGACGCAGCGAAGAGATCAGCAGAGGCAAGACCCACTGTTTCCACACTGGCACTGGCACTGCACAGTGCAGTTACATGCTTCAGCCTTGTATACAGCTATAGATACATACATGAATCAATCCTAAAGAAAACAGAACAGCCATGCACACTGTATACATTTCCCAATGTATGACTGCTGAAGACATTGTGGTAGAAATATTGCCTTGTTTTGTCAACTTAAGACACTTTGGAGCATATACAGTGTGCAGACGTTTTTTTGTTTTGTTTTCTAGTCTGATGCCTTTGTCTGGCAACTGGAAGATTCATTTTTGTATGTGCGCACTCTCTCAAACTCATACATGAATCAATATTCCCACCTAATATGACAAGAATTCTTCAAAATTCATCTCAATCTCAAAGTCAATTAAATGAAATATGGATTTGCATCAGGGTTGTTTACCTATATTTACAGAAAAAATAATTGATAAGGAGAGGAACCAAGTTCCCTTGATAAAAACAAAAGAAATTATTAGATACTTCATTATTTTTTGTCAGAATGCTAATATTAACTGGTGTTGATGATCAGAGAGCCTGACTGAGGGGTGCTGTGGGGCAATGGTTACACCACCTGCACCATGAATGGACAGGCTCAAATGGTGACCCAAGTTTGAATTTTGCCAAAGTTATTTTTCCAACCCCAACCTATCACTCTCCTAAGACAGTGAAGATCAGATTTTCTGTCTGATCTTTACTGTCCTAATAAAAAAGGCACCAAAGGCCAAAAAAGGCCAATGACTTCTAAGACCACTTTATAGACCATATATTATAGACCACTCATTTAAAAATGACCAGCTAAAAGCATTAGGAGGTGGGAAACTGCATACATTTACTCTTATTCATATGGCAGACTTTTTTTCAGAGTCAGCTACCATACAGTTCAGGCACACAATAGAGCAGTACATATGCTCAGCAGGAATTAAAGCCATTCATGTGTTGGCACCCACCCACATTAGTTCAACACGAGGGCACCTTTTCCATTACTTAACTAGTTCAAGTTTTGTCAGTGGCATTGTGAAGCAATGTGCTTTACTGTATGCTTAAGTACTTCACTCTTTGAAACAACGCAGAGGTATCTGAAGTTGCACATGGACTCAATGAGTGTTTTTGTCAGCACTCCTACAGCACATGGCCTGGGACTGCAGGCTTTTCAGCTATCTGCTCTACTGCATGCAGGGTATTGTTTTGCCTGGTGCTTTGTTCTGCGGTTCATTTGCTCTTTACTTTGATGCCTTTCTTCCTCCCCCTCACCTTATTACTCATCATTATAGTCAGCCTGTAGTCAGTCTTCCCAGTAGTCAGTCTTCCCAGACTATTTACTTTTATGTTAATGTTTTTGTAACTGTTTGCAACTGGTCTATATGACATTGTGTGCTCTCTATATTGTTTTTGACCTGCTCGTTGCTTCTCTTTAGAAATGGTTCTCGTTTTCTTTTTTTTTTTCAGTGGAAAATTCGACCCACACCTTTTGTCTGATGAGTTTGATCTGTTTGCTTCTCTGTGGAATCCTGCCTTTTTCTCAGACTGGACTTAGACTTTGTCTCCTGTGCTGCCTACTGATTTGGATTATGTCTTTAAGGCATCTTATTACACTTTATCCAACCTGTGACTGTGTCACTGTGTGTGAACCTTCACAGTCTCTCTGTGCCAACACTCTAAAAAATAATGGGGCCAGTACCAGTACTTTAGAGCAATGCCATAGAAAAAACTTTTTCAGTGCTTCAAAGAACCGTGGCGGCAACAGTTCTTTAAAGAGTCATTTGACGCCTATATGACATAGCATAGCCTATTATGGGTTCTGAGGCTCTGAAGACCCATTTCTCATGCGAAAAACCTTTCACATAATGTAATGGTTCAACACAGAGTTTTCCCTCTCCATGGAGCCATCCAGAGATTTAAAGAACCATTTAAGCACCTTTATTTTTGTAGAGTGAAGGCAGGGAGGGTTGGTGAAGGTGTGTGTGTGAGTACAGCAGCATCCAGATAAATAGTAAAAACACAAGCTATAAGTTTTGGCTGCTGCTGCTGCTCTTTCTATTTTGTGTGTTGAGCGGTGCCTTCTTTCTCCTTCTTCCCTCTCTCTCCCTCTAATGACCCATTTTCTCCCCCTCTCCTCTCTGCCACCGCAGCCTGCTTGTCAGCAGCAGCCCTCCTCAAGCCTGCTTTAATTAGTCCCAGGGCTGGCACAGGGAGCAGGAGGAGGCAGAGGGGGCACCAGGAGCACGGGAGGGAGAGAATCGGAGGAGGAGAAAAAGTGGAGCTGCAGGGCAGAAGGAAAAAAAACACAGTGGGGGGACGAGACCAGCGGCTAGTCAAGTAGTCACCGGTCACCGTGGCCGTCTCCTGGCACAGCTCAGTGCGTGTGTGTGTGATGCAAGCACTGCAAGAGTTCTTCTGGTGAACTAGGAGGTCAAGTTAAGAGGTCGTTTGTTTTTGTGAAGCTTGTGGAGGAACGAGAAAGAGAGAGGAAGTAAGTATAGGGGGAAGGCAAGTAGAATGGAGACACAATAAATATCACAAGGGGGGAGGGGGCGTACACCATCTCATTTCTAGATACATAAATACAGCACAGCCCCTCAACATCACTCCACACACTGTGTGTGTGTGTGTATGTGTGTGTGTGTGTGAGAGAGAGAGAGTGAGAAAGACAGAGAGAGAGAGAGAGAGAGAGAGAGGGACACTGTGTGTGTGTGTGTGTGTGTGTGTGTGTGTGTGTGTGTGTGTGTGTGTGTGTGTGTGTGTGTGTGTGTGAAAGAGATAGAGAGAGAGAGAGAGAGAGAGAGAGAGTGATTCTTGTATTGTGCTCTGTGGGCAACATCATCACAATGACAGCTGCACACAGACTAACACCCAAGGACAGGTCTGTTCTCCCCTCCACAGGGGAAAAAAAGCAAGATAATTATCATTCGGGTGAATGCAGACACGAAAGAGAATATACCATCAAGAGAGTCTTTTATGAAAAATGCACTGCCATCATTTGTGGTTGGTCCCCACCACCTAGAAGCTAAATCTCTTCTCCTCTCCTGCATTCGTAAAACATGCCAGGCACCACTCAAAACTTCATAGAATTTTTGCACTATTGTGTAAATTATATGGAAAATGCGGGGGAGCAAGAGAGGAGCGGTGAAGAGTGAAGTGAAGGTCTGATTCAGAGTGGAGGCCATGAACAGTGAGTTTTGAAGCATTGCCAGTAGTGAGGTTAAAGCATTGCATCCTTAGAATAAACCCCCTTACTGCAGCATCTGTATATACCGCCTCAAACAGTTCTGTCAGGCATATAACTGTAACTGTCCCTCTTAAATGCCCTAGGGAGCCATGCATAGCCCCTCAGAGTAAGAGCCACAATATACTGCTGAATTTCATATGTTGTTCTGGGTACAATGATTATATTACACTCAAACTCAGACCAAGATTTGTTCTATGCCGTTAGCCGAAAGGTCAACTTAACATGTCACCAGCTACGTCCATACAAGCCCACTAAATGAATCCTTTGCATAAAACATGACATAAAGCACTGCCAAGTGTAGTGTACTATTGCGTGTAGGGGCCCATGACAGGGGCAGGTTGTGCCAGCACTGCCTGATATTATCTGCTGACGATGCCATCTTGTATCGCAGGGCAGAAGGACCCTGAGATTAAAGGCTTACTGTCCTCAACGGAATTAGACTAGACACCCTGGGGACAACAGGAAGGTAATGAGGCGTGAGTTATGAAATATGGTCATTTGTATTACTATAGAAAAATGCATTTAATAATATTTCACAGGCCATACCTTTTTTAAAGGGGTCCTCCCATCATTATTTTTATTCATATTTCTGTGTTGCCACTATGGTTGAATGCATTGTGCGTCATTTCTGTGAAAAATTATGTCCTAGTTCTCTTGTTTGACGCTGTTTTCTGTAAGCTAGAACAGGTCTAGTGGTTAAACGACTGGCTTTTCCGGTGTCCCACGTGAATATCCATGACGTGTCAATAAGGCACCTCTGATTGGACAAATTCGCTGTCTTTCACTCACCTAGCTTCTGTCCACTGTTCTTCCTCTTGGATGTGAGCGTGCCATACATGGCTCTGGGCGGGGCTTACGACCTAGTGACGTAGATAGGTTTAGCCTCTGATCCACTCGTTTTGGTTAGCTTGACCCTTTAATGACCAGTAAAACCATGAGGATCGAATTTCACGTCTTGGAATGCTGCGTGCATATACTGCTTGTTGTGACCCACCACATTGTAAATAGAGCTACTAAAAGTGTTTTTTGACGGAAGGCCCCTACCATTCCTTCTTACTATAGATGTGAGAAAAAAGTAACAGGACACCCTGAAGAGAGTGCACTGCATGGATACACTATAGAATCTCACAGTATGTACCCGCCAGTGACCAATGTCCACCCTAGTCCAGGTTCTAATGTTACCACTCTCCTGCTTTCATTTTTTTGTATCGTCTG
>CM059270.1:1652500-1982500 GCA_030347295.1 Setipinna tenuifilis | reverse complement strand
AAGTAAATACAAAACCTGTGAGAGGAGGTAGATAAGATAGAGAGAAACCCTGGAGAGGGGCTGTGGAGGAAGTACTGTAGGGGTGAGCTTTAGGTCTGTTTCTCTCTCTCTCTCTCAAGGTGTTACTGAGTACATGTGAAGATAGTGTAAAACAAAGAGACATATTGAGGTCAGTCATGACTTGTGTAATGGCTCCAGAAAGAATGGATCTCACTCAGAACGAATGATGGACAGAGCTGCAGCAAATTATTCACTGCGTTTCTACAGATTCTGAGGTCCTCTGCACCAGAGAGTGGAGCGATGAATAGAAAGAAAGGAGGAACAAGGTGGAAATGTAGGGTCAGGGATCAGGAACATAATGAAGTGACGAGGGTTATAGCTAAAGCCCTACACACACCGGCTTCGACATTACTGCGGCACACAGTTCCCAAATTCAACTATTTTGCTTGTGCCACCCCCCCATACACTGGCTGTACAGAAAACGTTAGAATGTGCAAGGATTGGATATGTGGTTGTTATGATAAACATCGAATTTTACTAACTGTCAAAAAGTCAGAAATAGCAAAAAAAAAACATAGACCAAATTCACACAATGTTGGCAGTGTTCCATGCTGGTGTGTTGGGGTTGTACTGAAAACAACTGAACCCAAACTTATAGAATGCCACAAACAAAGTGAGTTGCACTATGTCAAAGCTGACGTGGAGAGACCTCAATAGCTACGCGAGGCAACGGAATGACAGGAGTCACAAGAGAACAGTCAAGATAGACTGTTCAGAAGATACAGCTGGAGGTGATGGGTTGTAAGGAAATGAACTGGTGGGAGAAGAGGGAGCAGTTGTAGTAGAATAGGTAAGGGGTTTCAAACACCAGGCAACTGCCCATTTGTCTAACAGCAGGAGTGCCAAATCCTAAAAGGAAACAAAGAATCTATTGACATGAAAGCATGTGTGCCGAAAAATGGAGATGGGGAGAGGCACCATAATATGTTATGAGTGCAGGAAAAGTAGGCTGTTGACTGACAGGCTCTGTGGACCGCAGAAAATTATGCCCCCCCCCCCATGCTGTTTCTGGGTTGCCGTACTATACATGCTTTCACATTTCTATGGTTCAAGATTGTGTAGCCCTCAAAAGCTATAGCTGTCACTAACAATGGTCAAACCAGTGACAGACTACTATTTGAACAGAACATTGCAGACATACACATACACACAAAACAGTATTCTTGCTGAGCAAAATAAGTAGCACACAATGATTAAGCAAAACAAGTAAGTGAATTTAGTAATAATAACTAGACTGCATTCCCGCAGAAAATGCAAAAAGTATGCTTGCATTTTAGCATAGTTAGCATAACTGCTAAATAACTTCAGCTAATATAGCTACACAACACTGTAAGCACAGTTAATTACTTCACACTTTTAGCATAGTTAGCATAATTAGCATTGTTAGCATAATTAGCATTGTTATGGCATCTAACTACATAGATAACTACTAGAGATAACTACTATAGACTGCAATACACTCCCATGGCAGAACATTATGCAGGCCATGGCATGGTATTATGACATCACGAGAGTTCTATTCCTGAACATTCCACATTTAAAAAATGGCAGTTGGTCCAGGTGCAACTGCCACAGTATTGTATGCCTCTCTTTCACCATTTTTAAACTGTCCTGTTTCAAACAGTTTAAGTAGTTGCCGCATCAAAATTTCACAAGTCATAGACAGATCCCAGACCTGTACCAGTATTATTCACCGCGATTCTTCAACACAAAATTTTTCACCCAGATCTTTCAGACATTACTACTCCTCAGGCTTTCGTGATAGAGACACCGTTCCAACTCTAAAACGACCAACCCGGTGTTCTGTCAAGTTATCCTACCCCTAGGATTCGTCCTACCATGGCTACTGCGCATGCGCGAAGTCCAAGCGGTAGGAATATTCGACAGACTAGTCTGTCAAACCGTGCTGCTTCGTCAAAAAATCCTACCAGACGCGGTTCGCTGTTTAAATGCTGGCTGCATATGTTGACAACACATTAATAGTGTTATTGGAATTGAAAATATATTAGTCATTTTATTTAGTCATTGTTCGCTATATCTAACATTTAGCCTATTGTGCGTTGACAGATTCATTCCATTATTGGAATTGAAAAGCAGTCATTTTATTTATAGCCTAATTTATTTTACCCTGTTCGCTTGCTACATTTAATTGTCGTATTATCATTAATTGTGAAGTTCCTTTAGCTATTTCAAATTGATGGCTAAATGAGTAACAGAAACCATTCAAGTAGCCTATGTTATTGGGTCAATGACGTTTTAGTGAAGCATATAAAAATAACAGTTGCTAAGTATTGAGTAGCTTCGTTTTATATTAGCCTGATAGCTTTCAGCTTGTCATTGTTTACTGATAACATCGGTCAATTCTATGAACTATATTCAATTCTATAAACGTTACACTTTACAAATATTGAACATAGCTTGCTTAAATTGTGTGTAGGTACGTATATGTAATACACTTATCACCAATTTTTTATCAGCCCAGCTGATCGGTAGGATGTTCTGATAAAATATGACGCAATGTCTTCAACGCATGCGCCATGGTAGGACGAATCCTAGGGGTAGGATAACTTGACAGAACACCGGTTTGGACAAGACCGTCCAGTTTTCCTTATACTGTACCTCTTGTCGTTCATCCGTTATTGTCATTTTTCTGCAAATGAAAATGAATGGCGGAATGTTCAGGCTGATGATGTCACAGTACACTGCTCCACTCTAGCAGCTAGAGTGAGCTCTGCCCTCACTCTAACCTCCACTCGGTTTTTTAATGATTAAGGCCGCTTTCACACCTGTATTTGTACCGTTACAAACCCTGAACCGATCCAAATTATTGATAGCGTTCCCGGATCATTTCGAGTTCATACAGCACACATGTAGAACGGAACAAAAAGGTAAACAAACACTCGCGTGACTAGGGTAGGACCAATCTCTAGAGGGTATTCACACCCTATTCCGACATGTCATTAGTTAGACATCCCACTATTCAGACATCCCACTATTCAGACATCCCACTACTCAGACATCCCGCTATTCAGACACTTTTTAGTACCGCTATTCCGACAGTTTTTTTTTCACAGTTAATGATGGACAGCTGCTCTCACGAAGCGGAGCGGAGCCGACAGCGCTTTTAATTACGGCGATGATTGGCGGGTAGACGGTGTTTGTGAGACTCTAGGCAGAGATGGCCTCATTTTTGTTTAGTTGGCAGAGCAGCAACATGCGCATGCAAGGTGAGCATGGTGTCAATGTCTTAATGGAAAGACAGACATCCACATCCACTTGTTCATAAATAGCAATGCGTAATGCCTCCAAAAACAGGGAGATCCATGGTGATACCATAAGAAATGTTTAGAGATCTGAAGGAAACCTCTCACCTTTCAAAAAAAACAAACAAACAAACAAACAAACAAAATAAGACTAGGGGGTGTTCACCTAGCGAACTAAATTATGCTACACTAGTATTCACTTTAAACTGGTAAACGGAAAAAACAGAATAACGACTCGATATTTTGTTTTCTCGTTTTTGTGTATGGTCCCCAATGAAGCAGCGCACGGGGTTGCTTGATTAATTGGGTTCAGCTGGTTCAGAAAGTAGGCCTACTTAAATCCTACATTGAGTTTTGTTTAATAAGCACACTATTTATCAATATATATGCATATATTATTGTTAAACATGGCAGCGAAAAAGAAAGTCCTACGACATAACGAGCATCAACTCACTCACAAATGGTCACCTCCCGATGTGCCTTCTTTGTGAACGTGTTTTCGAATGAGGCAATGAAACACGAAACGAGCACCTGACCAAGATACACACTGCAAGGCATCAGAGGATAGCCCACGTTTTTTTTCCCCTAAGCCCTAAAGGAGCATTAGCCTATTCAAAGCGCAACATTGTTACCTTGTTTTGTCGGAAGGGAAGTCAAACACAGAGCGAGTTGGTGTTATCACGCATTTCACTTTTAATTGCGAAATCGGGATCACCGTTAATTTTTGGAGAAATACTTGTTCTTCCTGTCAATGAAGAGGTCCAGTGCTGCAGAGCAAGATCCAGCATCGGTGTTGAGGGCCATGCCACTCAGCAATGTGGCACGGAGGATCAACGAGATGGCATCGGATACTGAGGAACAGTTGTGTAAATGTCTGCGTCAGTATCCATTCAGCATACAGCTGGATGAAACGACTACTGCAGACAACAACGCTATGCTGATGTGACAGACATAGGCCCTACGAGGGGAAACGATTCTTTAATTTGAGTTTTATTGCGCGTACAGTGCATAACTCCTTGTTAATTGAGCGCACCTATCCCGTTTACTCCTGCTGCTGTACGTGTCTGTCGCTGCTGCTTATCTATACGTTGTATTGATATTAAAAGCAAAAGAAAAGAGGAAAAAAATCCCTTGCCTGCTGTCACACGGACCAGTTTTCCTTTCCCTAACTTAAATCCGAAAAACTAGTTAACAGGGACTTTGACTACAGTCGGTTTTGCCTCCAGGGCAGGCCTTGGTTTTCAGCGTCACAATAAAACTATTCATGTCGGAAAAGCGGAATGTTTCAAAAATAGCAACATGCCCCTACTCCGACAATGGAAAAAAAAATTGTCGGAATAATGATATGTTTTAAAAAAAATGATAATGTCGCTACTCCGACAATTGGACGCTAATGTCTGACTAATGACATGTCTGAATAGCGACATGTAACCTCTCTAGAGTATCTCCTGGGGGGCACGCGCCCAAACATTCACAAGCAATTAGGGAGAGAAATGGAGACAGAGAGAGAGAGACAGAGAGACAGAGAGAGAGAGAGATACAGAAAGAAAAAAGTAAGAAAGAAAGAAAGAAAGAAAGAAAGAAAGGGAGAAAGACAGAGAGAGAGACATTCAGAGCAAGAGAAACAAAGAGAGAGAGAGAGAAAGAAAGAAAGAAAGAAAGAACAAGAAGCATGTGAGCCCTCCGTCACATTCCTTGTGTCTTATCAGCTTACAGGTCACATCCTGAACGGAACAAAAAGGTAAACAAACACTCGCGTGACCAAAACCACACAATTTAACCCACGTACACTGCTGAAGAGGCTCCACGAGCTTTAAGTCATCTGAGATGAGTCATGCAAATACGTTTGCTAAATATATTGCAGTTAATTATATAACTTATCGTTTGCAACTTGTACTTTATCTGACATGTTGAAATGGACTTTCATAAATGGGCCGCAATGCATAAACAAATGGGTTGCCAAGGAAACGTGACAACGTTACAGTCTAGCAGTCTAGTAGAGGGGTAAAGATATTCATTGTAGCTGTTTGTAGCTGTTTGTAGGTCTATCTAATTAAATCGTGCAATAAAATGTTGCACTGTAGGAGTGAAGATAACGGGATATCCCACTTCGCTGGAACGTTTGGTTTCACACTGTAAGCGAACCGTTACAGAGATCGATTGAAATGTTCCGAGATCACCCCCCTCCAGGCGGTCCCGAGCGGCCCAGCTGGACCGGAACAGAGAATGCTTGTTGCTTTCACATCAACCCAATCGAATCGGTCCCAGGGAGAAAACGATTCACGTTCCGTTTCAAAAACCTAGGTGTGAAAGTGCCCTTAAACTGAACCGCTTAACCTATAAACTTGATTTAAAGTTTGTAAGAGAGGTCTGGGACCTGTGTAATTTTCAACTACTTAAACTGTTTGAGACAGGACAGTTTAAAAATGGTGTCAGACAGTCTACGGGATTTTGCCATACATTTCATCATCTTACTGTAAACAGGTCAGGGTGCATGTCTGAAGTTTTAAATGATCAAAACTCAACCGTTTAACCTAGAAACTTGATTTAAACTTTGTAAGAGAGGTCTGGGATCTGACTGTGACCTGTGAAATTTTGATGCGGCAACTACTTAAACTGTTTGAGGCAGGACAGTTTACAAATGATGAAAGAGAGGCAGACAATACTGTGGCAGTTCCACCTGGACCAACTGCCATTTTTTAAATTTGGAATGTTCAGGAATAGAACTCTCGAGTGATGTCATAATCCTCATGCCATGGCCTGCATAATGTTCTGCCATGGCAGTGTATTGCAGCCTGTAGTGCCAATTGGTAAAAAGTTTAAATAATTGGCACGCATATTTGCAAGCACACTTTTTGCATTTTCTGCAGGAATGCAGTCTAGTTCTGCTGATTTTTTAACACAAAATTCTTCACCCAGATCTTTCAGACGTTACTACTCCTCAGGCTTTCGAGATAGAGACACCGTTCCAACTCTAAAACGACCGGCCCGGTTTGGACAAGACCGCCTACATTTCGGTATACCGTACCTCTTGTCGTTTGTCTGTTATTATCAGTTTTCTGCAACTTTTTGGCCCATTGAAAATGAATGGCGGAATGTTCAGGCTGATGATGTCACAGTACACTGCTCCACTCTAGCAGCTAGAGTGCGCTCTGCCCTCACTCTAACCTCCACTCGTTTTTTTTAATGATTAAAACTCAACCGCTTAACCTAGAAACTTGATTTAAACTTTGTAAGAGAGGTCTGGGATCTGACTGTGACCTGTGTAATTTTCATGCGGCAACTACTTAAACTGTTTGAGACAGGACAGTTTAAAAATGGTGTCAGACAGTCTATGGGATCTTGCCATACATTTCATCATCTTACTGTAAACAGGTCAGGGTGCAAGTCTGAAGTTTTAAATGATCAAAACTCAACCGTTTAACCTATAAACTTTGATTGTGACCTGTGAAATTTTGATGCAGCAACTACTTAAACTGTTTGAAACAGGACAGTTTAAAAATGGTGAAAGAGAGGCAGACAATACTGTGGCGGTTGCACCTGGACCAACGGCCATTTTTTAAATGTGGAATGTTCAGGAATAGAACTCTCGTGATGTCATAATACCCATGCCATGGCCTGCATAATGTTCTGCCATGGGAGTGTATTGCAGCCTATAGTAGTTATCTCTAGTAGTTATCTATGTAGTCAGTTCTACTCTGTTAACTTAGCAAACGTTTGTTAGGCGTTATGCTGACAATGCTAGCTGTGCCAACTATGCTAAATAATTAACTGGGTTAAAAGTGTTACTTGGTTGACTCAGCTAGTATTCATTAGCAGTAATGCTAATAATGAGAATAATGGTAATTATGCTAACTATGCTAAAATATGAAGTAATTAACTGTGCTAACAGTGTTGTGTACCTATATTAGCTGAAGTTATTTAGTCATTATGCTAACAATGCTAGCAATGCTAACTATGCTAAAATGCAAAGTAATTAACTAGGTTAACAGTGTTACTTAGTTAACTCAGCTAGTATTTGGTAGCAGTTATGCTAACAATGTTAATTATGCTAACTATGCTAAAAATGTGAAGCAATTAACTGTGCTTACAGTGTTGTGTAGCTATATTAGCTGAAGCTATTTAGTAGTTATGCTAACATTGCTAGCAATGCTAACTATGCTAAAATGCAAGCACACTTTTTGCATTTTCTGCGGGAATGCAGTCTAGTTGTTCCTGTACCTGTACTTTAAAAACAACCCCTTATGCCTGAACAATTATGGACCTACAGCCCCTATTTCACTAGTGATGCGAGTTTTCGAGAGGCTTATTAAAAACATCACCTGCTCCTCCATCCCCAATTCCACTGATCCATGTCAGTTTGCCTACCGACAGAATCTACTACAGGTCTACAGGTACTAGAGGTCTACTGAGGATGCCCTTACTCATGTCCTTTATACCACCTCGAGTCATATTGACAGTTGAAATGGGAATTATGCAAGGCTATTGTTTATTGATTAAAGTTCAGATTTTAATACAAGTGTCCCTCACAAACTGGACTCCAAGCTTGAAGACCTTTGGACTGAGTGCTGAACTCTGTGACTGGATCCTTGGCTTCCTCACCAACAGACCCCAGGTGGTCAGAATGGGCCAGTTCACCTCCAATGCCATCACAGTGACTACAGGAGCTTCCCAGGGTTGAGTCTTGAGTCCCCTACTTTACTCACTATATACTTACGACTGTGTGTCATCTCAGAGCTCTACTTTCATCATCAAGTTTGCCAATGACACTGTAGTCCTGGGCCTCATTTACAACCATGACGAGACTGCCTATCTGGAGGAGGGGAAGCAGCTGGTTACCTGGTGTCAGGCAAACTGTCTCCAACTGAATGGTAGTAAAATAAAATAACTAGTTGTGGACTTCAGAATGGAACAGAAGACTTACTCCTCACTCATGCTGAATGGAGCCCAGGTAGAGAGAGTTAGTAGTTTTAAATATCTTGGAGTGCACATCTCTGAGGACCTGACCTGGGCTACTAACACCCAAGCTCAGGTTCAGAAGGCCAGACAACAGATATATCATTCATCTTATACAACTGTAAAAACTTCTCTTTAAGAATTCTGAAAACTTTTTACACTGTGACTATAGAGAGCATACTGACTCAATGTATTGCAGTGTGGTATGCCAACAGACCTGCAAAAGACCGCAAGGCACTGCAGTGAGTGGTGTGCTCTGCTCAGTGTATCTCTGAAACTGTTCTACCCTCTCTGTACATTTACATCAGCTGGTGCAAGACAAGAGCCATTAATACCACAAAGGACTCCACCCACCCCAGTAATTACCTGTTCAGTTTGCTGTAATCAGGCAGGCGTTTTTGTAGTGTAATGGCCAAAACTGAGAGACTGAGAAAGAGTTTCTTTCCTCAGGCCATCAGATTCCTCAACATGGTCATGCCTGCCAGTTTAAAAGCTACATAGCCTGTTATTTTAACACAATAATCATTATATTTCACTGCCCAGTTATGCATAATTACCATGAAAAAGGACTACATGTATTAATTTTAGTATGTATTTATGTAATTATCAATATTAGTATTCCTTAAACCTATTTTTTTCTTTCTGCACAGTTATGGAGTTAACCACTCTACATTTCACTGCGAGTTGTATATGTTATAACTGTGTATGTTACAAATAAATCTACCTTATCTTGTCCTATCTTATCTAACATACAGTCACATAATACATGGAGGATGGTAGGAGAACATGCAACATGCAGCCCAGTTTTTTTCTTTTTTTTTTCTTTGCCTTGCAAGGTGAGACTGCTTCACATGATGCATGTATCATCCTGCTAATTTGCTCCTCCATAATAAATGATCCAGCTCTCTCTCTCTCCCAATTTCTGCCTCTACGGTGTGGTGGGACAGTGGCGTGGGACGTGGGGGACTGGGGGTGCTATGCATCATACTGCTGGAGGGAGCGCTCGAAATTTCCCTCCCCCGTCACCACGGAGCCCGAGCACTAGAGGCCCCCAATGTACCCCCCCCACACACACACACACACACACCACCACCAACATCCACCCCCACCCCCCTAGACGACAACCCCCTATGCCTGACCTACATTGTATGTCCTCTCGTTACAGTGCTACCTATTCATCACATGATGGCAGGGGCCCCAATGGGAGAAGAGAGGTGATCAGTGTGAGTAGAGGACAGAACGTCCTCCAGCTTAGGAGTCAGATGTGAAAATCAAAGGGGCAGCAATAGGCATGAATCACAATAGGTGCAGGGAAAATATGAACGCAGGACCTAATGTTTCACAGCGCACTTGCAACACAAATGTAACTGAATGTGGAGCCAGCCCCAGTGTCGTTTTCAAACCAGTTGTATGTCAAAATTAAGTTATTGAAAACATTAAAGGTGACATGTCCAAGACTCAACTCTCACCACATATTCTTTTGGAAAGTGTTTTTCAAAGGGTTTTTTGCATGGTTATGTGTTTCTGTGTTCAAACCAGTTGTTCTGCCAGATTTCATCGTTTAGTTTCTTCCTCCAGGTTTCATTATGTTACCCATATTTGAACACCTGCAGGAAAAAGTTATGCTGTAGCTATTTTCTGCAGTGAGCATAATTTAGCTCATTTACACTTAAGTAGGCCTCAGTCGAGTGTGTCTCCAATAGGTAAGTACAAAACAAGATCTTTGTATTTCAGAATCATTTTAACAATTTAGTTACAATTGTGTTGTCTGGACAAAAGGCAGACATCTGTTTAAAAAAAAACTACCTATTGACAATGCAACTGCACTGTAGAAAAAGCAGTAGAAAAACACTTCACTTTAGTATAAGTTCTTAGCTCATAGTACATCTTCATTCATAACCCCTTCCCCCCAGCACAAACATGTAAGCAGTCTACATCTGGGCCTGCCTCTGCATCTTTTCCACCCTTCCTAATTCAGTACGCCTGGCACTGCTTGCTGTGCATGGTTCTGTGTGATGATAAGTCATCAAAGCCCAAAGATGGCGTGCCAGAGTCTTCACAGGACTGGGGGTTGGTGTGACAGTGTGACCCCCACATTTGTAGCTGATACCCAGAGATCAGAGCGGCGTCCCAGGGGACGGCGAGGAGCCCAGTTAATTACTTTCATCTCCTTCCCCTCGTTCCTTCTCATTCATGGCTGTCCCTGCAGGCACAGAAAGCGGCACCGGAGCCCCCGTCTCTCCTGAGGATGTCCCCCCAACCACCCCACCCCCCCTATAAGCCAAAAGGACCTCACTTCTGCAAAGTCTCCATGTGCCTCGGCTCCAGCCTCCCCGAAGACCAGAGACAAATGTGTCGAGGCTCTCTCAAGAACTCGGCTGATTGGTTATGACCTTCCACCAGATGCCATTGTCAAAGGGGTGCCTATTGTTCTTGAACATTTTCTTTTGAACATTTTGTTTCAAATCAGGCGATCTGTGGGTGAGGATACTTCTGTGATATTTGCCTACCTGGATGCGGCATGCCAATTATATCTCAATCATAGACACATAGACCTCAAAAAGCAGTCAGACCTTTAAGTAGGTATAAAAATAGGTCTGTCCTGTCCACGTTTGTATGGATTTTTAAAATGCCTGCCCTCTTTCATCTTCAAAAGAGCGGATATATCACTATGTATAATGCTTGTCAAAAGCCCAAAAGAACTGCCACGTGAGTTGTGTACTAATCACTTTGAAGCATAAGCTAAGTGCCTTCTTTCTAGTCACAAACAGCAGATGTGGCTTTTATGTTAAGCTATGCAATATGGTGAAAGAGTGTGAAATTGTGTTTTTTTTTTTACCGTTGACTTCTTTGGTAGTATGAATCATATGAAGGTGTCTTACAGCTGCAAAGGGTTTTAAATAGGACATAGGAAGAGGGGTTACCTGCATTTCCATGGTAACCAAGTCATCAACGTTGTCCTTCTCAGCCTATCTTCCTCAGTGTTTACAGTGAACTTATAATTACCATAAGCTCTCCTATAGGAAGCCTGGATTCACTGTGCATTTTCTCCAATAACTACACTTAGGTTTAAAAAATGGTCTTATCCAATATACCAGAAAGTGTACATCCTCATGCTGCATGTAGACAGTTTCAAAGAGGAGTAAATAAAAACAGTGAGCCCTCTGTACTTTCTCTGCTGCAAAAAGGGATTTTTTTGGCGTTGTACATCATGGTAATTTGACCTGAGTGTCATTTTTTTTAGTTTTTCTGGACTTCAAAGTCTTGTTCTTAGCATACTGTTCCTTCCTTGGCAGCATCAGAGAGTGTTTGATGAGGCGTTTGGTTCAGAGCTAGACAGGTTCACTGACAGATATACCTTTCCTTTCCATGCTGCCTTCCGACAGACATCAGACCTCTCACTCTCTCAAGGTCAGCCTCAATAGCCACTGCTCCCCTGCCCCCCTGCCTCCCTCCCTCTCTTCCCTTTGACTTGAAAAGACAACTTTCTGAATGTAACATTAAAGGAGGAACCCGACATGGAGTTCTCTCTTTTTCACCCTTGCTTTTGGTCAAACATCTTCCTCGTCGAGTAAAACCTTCTCTCAACTCGCCTCTTCGTTAAGGATCAGATTTGAGAATGAAATGGGAGGTACAATAATTTAGTTAACACCAGGACATGAATAGGTTAGTGAGACCCAGTCAGTGGCGGTTCTATAGTGTTTTACGCCCCGGGCGAGACCACCTCTCAGGCTGCCCGGTTCGCCCGTGCCTAAAACCGCTACTGGACCCAGTCCCATTTATGCATGTTTGACAAGTCTAGATTTTTAAGTAGATTTAAAGCTTTATACTTATTGTGCAGCAATTTAAAAATATTTTGGTAATTTAAAAACACACAGTCTTCTATGCAAAATATTCAAACTACCAAAAAAGACAGAACATGTCCCCTCTTTTTAGTTTGTAACTACATTTACTTATCATTTCTCTATATAACTAACTCGAAGTTCTTGTTACAAAGTGTAACCATACCTTAAAGATTCTGCAACACACTTGCTCCTGCACACTACACAAAAAAGTTATTGTTGTCTGGGATAATTTGAGTTTCCATCTTGCTTCTCTGGTCTGGAACTGGTTCACCAACCATGGTCAATTTGAAGTTGTGTTCTTGCCCCCTTTACTCGCCATTCCTGCACCCTATAGATGATATTTTTGTTCCAGTTGGAGATGACACATATATGACCGCCAACCACATGCCGGCATGCCTCTTCTGCAGGCAATGGAACAGGCCTGTGGACTGTGGAGACACTGAGGTAAGGTCAATCCAGGACTGGATTCAGTCGGCACACAAGCGGATAGTTTCCCCAATGCTTAGCGAGAGAAGACATTGCTTGCGATGCTGATGAGATCCTGTGGCCAGACCCCAACAGACGGCAGGATCCATAAACCCACTTATGCACAATTGTGATTTTCTGTGTTCACAGTGGTGTATTGTTTGTTTTATTTTTGCTTTAACTGAATTTCCTGTACTGGAAAGTATATACTAATGTAATGGACCTTATTGACTATTTCAATACTGTTGTGAAAATGAGCCTTCTATGAAAATTGAATAAAATCAGTCAAAATGAAAGACTGCAATGTTTTATATATAAAGTAGACTAGTGTGTTGAACTGCCAGTTTATTCATATGACGCAAGTGGGTATCATTTTGACATTTTGACACATGATTGTTAGGTTTTGATAGCAGTTTCAATTTGACATAGATGTGAATGGCTTATTTTCCAGTGTTGTGTCTTATTTGCTTGTGTGTAGAGTTTTGACACCATGAGCCAAGTTTTCAAGCAACGGGTCAAAACTGCATTATTCTAGTTACTACACTGGAGATAGTAGGAAACATATGCTGAATAAATGCCACTACTACATTGCATAAGGCACTTCACAAGTAGCTGGAAATCAAATCAAACTTTGGAATTTTGAGCCACAGTAATAAGTAAAACTACAAATAAGAGGATCTGAATTATTGGTTCATCTCTAACCAGCAACATTCACCCGAGAATTACTTTTGTCTCCTGGGTACATGCTGTAACCATGGAAATATGTATGCGGTATTTTTTGTTTATTGAAAATAAAATCCAGTGAAATAAAAACACATTTGATTTACACAGCACAAATAACATATATTACTTGAAAATAAGTTCCACGCAGCCTGAAATACCTGTAATACTAATCACTTCTACAATCATTCAGGTGGACTTCTTTGTGAAAAAGACAGTTTTTGCACGAATCCTCTTTCTGGCACAGTGAGCACTCAATCTACCTCATTTTCTCTCCACAGCTGGTATGTGTGTGTGCGTGTGTGTGTGTGTGTGTGTGTGTGTGTGTGTGTGTGGGTGTGTCTGTGTGCTTGTCTCTATGTGTGTGTGTGTGTGCGGCTGTGTGTGTCTGTGCGTGTGTGTGCGTGTGTGTGTGTGTGTGTCTGTGTGTCTGTGTCTTTGTGCTTGTCCCTATGTGTGTGTGTGTGTGTGTGTGTGTGTATGTGTGTGTTTGTGTCTGTGTGCTTGTCTCTATGTGTGTGTGTGTGTGTTTGTGGGCGTGGGGGAATAGGTCGTCAGCTTGTCACAGCACACAGTCTCTGCTACTAAGGGAGGTGCTGTGGAGAGAACCAATCCAACACTCAACCAAATCACAGCGACCCACTGGACCTTCTCTCTCTCCCCCTGCCTTTTCCCCCTTCTCGTTATTTGGCTGTTGGTTGGAGTCATTGGAGCAGAGAAATTGCCTGTTATCTGTGGGGTCGATTTTTCATGCGTCTGTAAATTGCCTTGTATTGACACTCTGTCAGTGTGAGGATCTCCATGTTAGCCCCTGTGATCTGCCCTTAGGTTTGAGTTGCACCTCTGCTCCCAAGGTGTGTATCTGTGCATCTGTGTGTGTGTGTGTGTGTGTGTGTGTGTGTGTGCATGTATGTGTGTGTGTTGTTTATACCAAAGGCAATGTGTGCTATTAGGCTCGGAATGATTTTGTGTGTGGGTGAATGGGTGGTCAAGTGTGTGTGTGTGTGTGTGTGCGTGCCTGCGTGCGTGCGTGTGTGTGTTTGTGTGTATGTGTGGATGGGGGGTGGGGTGGGTGGAGGTGAATGGGTGGTCAAGTGTGTGAGTGCTTGTGTGTGTGTGTGTGTATGTAAGCATGCGTGCGTGTATGCCTGCGTGCGTGTGTGTATGTGTCTGTGTGTGTGTGTGTGTGTGTGTGTGTGTGTGGGCGGGGGGGGGGGGGGGGGGGGGGTGTTTTGTGTGTAAAACTTGTGTTGATTTTAACAACAACTAGTAGTAGTCATTGCGTGACATCAACAATTCCCACCACAACTTTAATTACATTTTCTATACATATGGTTTCTTTATCTAGAATTATTCTAAGAATAACAGCCATGTTATTTAGTGCATACAGTTCATCCAGAAGCCTATCATGTCTAAACAGGTGAGTGGAAGTGTATGTAGCTGCACACTGGATTAACCAGAGTGACAAGACTCAAGAGTCTAGTGGACATATACCACATTCACTTCCTTGGCTACCAGTGACTGCATGTGTAGTGGCACTAATGGCATGGGATATCCCATCCCAGGACACAAACAAAAACAAAGACCCTGGTGCGGAAAACACAAGGGCTGCGGTAACTAGCCCAAATCAGGAATATCAAAGATTAAATTTAATTCAATTCAGTTGGATTATCAAATTGGAATTGCAATTGGAATATCAAAGATGTCAAAAATATGGGGGGTTGTACAGTATACTTCCTTTCAGTCAAACACCTGATGTTGCATTAATGATTAAAGTTGTTTAGGCATCTATTCTTGCTGAGATCCCCTTAACTTCAATCAACTTCTAGACCTCTGGTGACTTTTGTGTGTATTTTGTTTGTTGCATGTAATCGCTGGAAGTAAGCCATACAGAGGTCTCCTTAAATGTCCTATCCACTCACATGCTAAGTGTCTGCTTCAAATACCTAACAAGAATAAGGACTTGGCTGGAAGTCTCTACAGTGCTATGCTGTCCAGTCCAAAAGTGATTATTGTGACATGGCGTCACTCTGGTAGAATTCAAAAGAGGCCAGTTCATATCCAGGGAGATGACTTTCCTTTAGCATTGATTCTCAATCAAATCAAGTCAAGTCAAATAGATTTTAACATCATTTCAGCCATGTACATAGTATGTAGTGAGACAAGACGTTTATCAGGAACAACTGATGATACACGCAACTGTTATACTACAGCACAGCCAAGGCAGATACAGTACAGTGCGTGCACAAGCACACACACACACACACACACACACACACACACACACACACACACACACAAACACACAACCACATACACATACACCCATACAGACACACATATAAACACACACACACACACACACACACACTAGACTCTTTGGGCGTCAATGCTGTCTCACCCATGGCCACGTCTTGTTTCATGCATTCCCACCAATACCTTCTCTACCTATAATACTAGACAGGTAAAGATCAGAGGCAGCTTAGTAAACTTGATGGCACCACACACTGGCCTACATTGCCTTGGTTTATGGATGTGGTCTCTCCCTCATACTGGATTTTAACGATATGAAAGCCCTGAATCGCATCATCTTGTTATTTGAAGATATTAAGTCACTATTGATTTCAAGATAATAAGTCGTTATTTCAAGATATTACATGCATATTAAGAGATAATATTGTGAAATAACAAGATGATATCTTAAAATAACAAAAAGGAAACATGAAAAAAACATTTTCTTACATGTTATATCTTGAAATAATCACTTATCATCTCAAAATAACAAGATAATATCTCGAAATAATGAGATCATGTCTTGAAATAACAACTTAAGATCTCAAAATAATGAAATAATATCTTGAAATAACAACTTATTATCTCAAAACAACGAGATATCTTTTTGTTATTTTGAGATATTATCTCATTATTTCAAGATATTATCTCATTATATCGACTATTTTGAGATAAGTAGTTATTTCGAGATATTACATATGTGTAAAAAAGCTTCCTTTTAAAATTTTGAGATATCTCAATATTTCAAGATATGACTTATTATCTCAAAAAAACGAGATAATATGTCAAAATAACAACTTAATACCTTGAAACCATACAATTATATTTTGAAATAATTACTTATTATAATGACTTATCTTGAAATAACGAGATACTATCTTAAAATAACCAAAACAATTGTAAAGGAAAAAACTATTTTTTACACATGTAATATCTCGAAACAATGACTTTTTTACACATGTGCTTCAGGACAAGGAAGCAGAGACCAACACACCTATGTGGGAAATGTTGTCTCTGAGAAATGTTTTATTATGTTCTTATATCACAATGTATAATATATATCTATATTACAAAAATGTAGGATCATTAAAATATACCCACATATGATAATGCAACGGCAAAAGAAAAATATGACTACCTAAACAGAATCGTGTATGTACGTCAGGGCTAAGGCTGGTTTTCAGAGCTGATGTAATGAATGGAATGGGCGTGCTCCCCACAGAAGCATATCATCCTCTGAATGCATGCAGACACAGGCAAACCTGGCCTCTCCACTGTCATATGCTGAAGCACAGGGAGGGAAAGGGGGAGAGAGAGAGAGAGGAGAGAGAACGAGTTTCTCTACCAAAATGTGTATGGGTTTATGAGAGAGAGGAGAGAAAAACAGTTTCTCTGTCAGAATTTGTATGAGTTCCTGAAAGACAAGGTGTGTGTATGTATGTGTGACAGAAAGAGAGAAGAGAAAGAGAAAGAAAGAAAGAAAGAGAGACAAAAAGGGAGAATGATAGAGAGAGAGGGAGCGTGTTGTTTGATTGTTCCGGCTGAGCCAGGGCCCATGCTGCCTCAGCCACAGTGCGGCTCTGGGCAGCAGAGATCCAACAAGCGGAGGAGGTCCAAGCTGGCATTACTTGCACCCAGCAGGTTATACGCGGAGAATAGCTCTCCAGCTGAAACACAGACAAGGGGGGGGGGGGGGGGGGTGAATGGGACTGGATGAGAGAAGGAGGAGAGCATTTGACACAGGCAATATGCTTTCTCATTACACTTTTCTACCCTCCCTGCTTAGCATACCAAAGGGGCTTCTGCACCCTCTTTTCTCTTTCCTCTGCCAGACTTCATTTGTCACCTTTGCTATCATGCAACAGCCATGTCCCTTAGTTATTGGAGCATGGGTCTGCATGCGAGAGAGAGAGAGAGAGACAGAGAGAGACAGAGAGAGAGAGAGAGAGATTCTCTCTGGGTGCGAGAGAGAGACAGAGAGAGATTCTCTGTCAAAATGGATTCTTGTTTGTGTCAATTACAATGAAGAGACATTGAGAATGTATCATTTCTTTCGAAATGTACTAGTGCACTTCAGGACTGTACAGTATATTCAGTCAAATCAAGGCAACAATTCATCTACAACTTTTATTCCCCTCTGCCAAAGAATGAAAGAGTATGTTGTTTTTTTTCACCACAGTTCTGCAGAGTGGTGTTTTAGACACTACAATCCAGACGCTCAGCAATAGCTGCAGTAGTACTCTTCTTTTGCTGAGGTCACCCAGACTTGTCAGGTGAAAACATATCCACACTGTTCTCACCTGTAGAGACAGCGAGTCGAAAGTGGAGGAGGGAATATAAGTGGTGGGTACGGTATATGTGGCCCCCGTAGACATCATGCTCACAGGGGCACTGTCACACAGATAGTCCTGGGTGGCTCCAGGCTGGCAGTTCAGCCATGATCCACGATCCATCCGTGCCTTTCTCCCGAGGCTCTACATAAAAGCTGACATGATTTGTCCCGCCACGAGGACCTTAACATCGCCGTTGCCACTGCCGCCGCGCGCCTGTCGTCAGGCTCCTGCTTCCTCCCGGTGGCGCCGGGGCCGGTGCGGATGACAGTGGCAGGCAGCGGGGAGATTAGAGGGAGGTTGAGGAGTCATCGCTTAGCCGCTCAGCCGGCGCCGTGTTGAGTTTCCTCTGATGCCACCTGAGCACGAGCAGCCAGCCCCCGTCTGGCGGTCTCCAGAGCCTACAGGGGGACAGCTCAGCTCACCAAAGCAGCCCCCTCTGGAATATTGGGAGGTGTCTGCAGTTAAGCCCTGGGTGATGACATGCGCGGTGACAAAGTTCTCCATGGTAACGCTGAAATGATGGCAACTTGAGCCTCCACGTTAAATGCTGTCACTGACAAGCATACTCACAGAGGTATCTACTACAGTACGTGTTACACATGCAGTATTAGAGTTGTGAGGGAAAAGGATAGAGTTTCAAAGTAAGAAGGCAGTCATTAATTCTGTATGGCAGGCTTGGATGTATGTACAGGCCTATGAGAGTCCACACCCATGAGAGTGCTTTGCCCACAACTTAAAAAAACATATCTGGTTTGTCTGTTCACACGAAGTTATTTAAAAGTGAAGTGAGGAAGAAGTTATTTGAAGTTTTAGCTTGTACTCCGTGACCTAAGAACTTGCAAGTCATACTCTGGCAAATAGCTAACCTCATGCAAATGCACAAAGACTGTGCTATTCTGTGAGTCACTGCCCAGTAACCTCAGAGGAGATGAAGGAACAAAATGGCTGCTCTTCGTCACCATGGTGAGATCTCTCGGCTCTCTAAAGACCATGGGAGGGAACTTGGGGACATTCCAGCAGAATTATCACCATTTTAGCAGATCTTTGTGTAAGAGCCGAGTGGAGCACAGTGGCTCATGATGGATGAAATAGACCTTACTGTGGAGGTTGCGTCACCTGGGACATGATGCAGATTTAGAGAAAGTGTGCATATAGAAATATCTAGACTCTCTATATATACTCAATAAAATATTCTGTTTTTGGTGACCCAAAAACAATACTGATGATAGTACAACTTTTTTATGTTCTGAAGCAGTCTGGAACAAAGATTTTTGTTTTCACTTTTTTCACCTCAAATACAGCCACGTGCAAGAGCCAGAGCTGGTAATTGCACAGGTGTTTATACAGACTTTATATTTCTTTCTTTCTTTCTTTCTTTCTTTCTTTCTTTCTTTCTTTCTTTCTTTCTTTCTTTCTTTTAGCTTACCCAATACAATGTAGAATACACAATAAGTTGGGATGGCAATCGGGATGTTTCTGAGTGTCAGCACCCCACTCCTAAATGCTTTCCCTACATTTCTGTACATCAGAAACCGCTTCTGCAGTAGTTACCACCAAAGTTGTTGTCTGTCTGGCGCACATTTTTTCTCGATAATTACTGCTCCTCTGATAAACATGGGGGCTGGTATTCTGTCGGCTGTGTGTGGTGATCAAAGCGAGGAAGCTGAGACCAAGTCTTCTACAGAAAGGTTGCCAGTGGCATATGCATTAGTTGCTTATCTGCAGAGGCTTTCGCTAAGAAGGAGAGTGAGACCCGCTGTCAGTAAGAGAAAAGAACTGCTTACTACAGCTACATCTCTCAAGTAATACATATACCATATAGTAATGCTGATTGCTGCTGTACAACATCCTAATGCATGTAAACACCATGCCTTAGCATGTAGTTTGTTTGATTTTTAATCATGAACAGCTGGATACCCATATATGTAGCTAAAATACAGCAAAGAAGAGTCTATGGCATATATTTATACATATATTTATACATATAAACACATTTAGAGCTTTAAGATCTCCTGTAATTCTGGTACTTACATGGTAATTACCTTATGATTAGCACTGTTTGCTAATTGACAATCAGGATCATGGTGGTAGAAAGGCCTGCAGAAGTGTAAGGACAGTGCTAGTGGGCCAAAATTGCAGCAGTTTAGCTGTGTGCTTCGCCACAATGGTTCAACAATGTGTTTTCATGGTAGCCTTCGAGCTGCATGTGTTCTTAACATTTGGCAGCATTTATACTGTGTTAATTCCTGCTTTGTTCTGTTTTCTCCTGTTTCTCTCTACTGGTTTAATTAACTATACGTTACTCACTAAAATCCTCTAGACATACTGGGTTGTAACATTAGGTGTCTGACCTTTAGATTACATCATGGAAACCACATTGCAAGAGTGCATTTCTTTTTCATTCTTTGAAGCAAATTATCAATTGATTGATTCTCTTATTTGTTTGAATATTTTCCGAACTACAGTATGCCAGTTAGCTGTACAAACACAGCTTGTCATTGGGAGGGCACAGGTGACAACATTAATCATTTATATTTTGAAATTAGTTTGTCAGATCCCATTTGACTTATTGCCTCACAAGTATTTTTAGTCCTCCATTCTCAAGGACTGTCACCCATTAGCCTTCCTCTTTAGACTGTTGGGTTGGGATAGATCAATAGGTTGAATCTGATGGGCCATAGTTGAACAAACCTGGGAAGGCTTCTCAGTTTGAATGAGGCAGAATGTCTTTTATGCAATATTTACAAGCTGGGGCAAGGGTAATATCCATTTTGTTGAAAATGCAAATATAAATGTTTCATCTCATAAATATGTTTGCTTCTCTGTACAGTTCACATATCCATTTATTCATCAATTTTTCATGCTTATGAATATTTTCAGACGATGTTGCTGGTGTAGCATTTTAAAAGCACATCAGTAGTAATGACCAGAAAAGCAATAATAAATATATTTAAACCAAGTTCCAGAAACCTTATATACAGTATTACCCAAAAAAGACTGACTACATAAATTAATTTCAAAATTATTTTTTTATCCATGTGCCTAAGTATATATTTATATATATACAGAGTACATAAACATGGTATATACACATCCTCATTATGACCACTGCAGTTGGTTTTGTCTTTTTTAAACATTAGATTGATAAGCCCCATAAAGTCAAAGGAATCGAAGAAATAGCCAGGTTTCATTTTATTTGATCAGTCATTCATTCATTTTAGGATGTCAGAATTCAGGCAACTCAAGCAAGCTCAAAGCCCTTTGTAAAAGCCTCTTTGTAAAAGCTAAAAACTGTAGTTCCCAACTATGACATTTTATGAAAAGCCAACCTCTGGGGCACACATTTACTTAGCTCATATAGCTGATTTATTTAGTCGTCCAACTTACAGTCTAGTGTCTCACTTGTCAATATTATGTCCAAAACCTAATAATGAAATATGGGGCAAAGCCACAAAAACATTGCAATATAGCTTTCACTCAGATACTTCTGCTCACATATCCATGTCCATCCAGCTCACTTGTCAAAATGATGTAATGTAACAGCCCAAACTTCGAGACATTTTATATCCTGCATCTCTTAGGTGAGTGTTTTATTTATTTATTTATTTATTTTGCCTGTCTGATTATGTAGGTTGTGGCGATCATTGTTCATGTTTGTAATGGAACTCTGACTCCATCCGTTGACATTGAAGCATGTCTGTAGTTATAGACCAGTTAGTAGAAGAGTCTAGAGCTTCATTCTCTTGACTGAACAAATGCCTACGGGCTCTTTTTCTATCCAGTTTAGGACTACCTGTGGGATAAATAAACCAGGTTTGCCACGTACCCATCTTTGACCACCCAACCGGGTAATTTCAATGACACTTTCTTGCACTACAACTCAATGACACTGCTACTTAAATGGCATCATTTGAACTATAATATTGTACACATCTTGTGTTTTACTTATTTGTATCATATACATAGGTTTTTGTACTATTTTGCTATGTCCGCTTTATTATACTGTGTTTTTCTTGTCATGTTTTGTTATTGTTATGCTTATATTGTTATGTTTATAAGATGTTTAATGTACACTGTGGGCCTAGGGAGTACTGCAATTTTAAATCCTGTGTACAACCTGTACATATGGGTTTGACAGTAACGCTGATTTTGACTCTGTGGCTAGCTTTGTTCATGTTTGCACAGAGAGGTTCTGACTCCCATCAGATAAAATTGAGGCACCAACGTCAGCATGTCTACACTCCTCCTCAATCCTGATGCCAGTCAAAGGCTCCATCTTCTACCAGCCTTGACCTCCTTACTGTACGTCCAGGCCGACAGCTACTAAAGAGATAAAGCAGCAACATCGCTCTCGGTAGCTCATGTCACTCATATCGCTCACAACGTGAAACATCAGTATGTTCAGTTATTTTCAATTTCACAGATTCCTGGGTCTCTACCCTCACTCCTAAACACAGCAGTGTTTAATCCAACATCTCATGCTAATTTGCTAAGCTATAGCTAAGATGATAGTGACTCAGGTGGACAACCCAAGTTTTTATGACAGATCCTGCATCCAAAAAACTAAAAAAGACAAGACATCATGTGGCCATTTTGTTTAGTTTCACAGCATTGCATAATAATAGCTAATAGAAACACCCAAATGCAATAGTTCTTAGTTTTCAGCTGACGTCAGATGGATGCTTGCTGTGTAGAGGTGGCAAGATGTACAGTTTGACAGCAGGAGGTTCACAACAAGACATCACAATCAAACAGTGATCAAAAACATTAGCTGAATACTGGAACATATTTGATACCAGAGTCTGGTGTCTCCTCTATTCTATAATACGGTTTACAATCAGTCTGTCCTTTAAAGACCATGACTTTGAGCTTTGGAAAAGTGAAAAAAAAAGGCGTAAGGTTGGAGGAAATGAGAGACCAGGCAAACAGAGAGACAGAGATAAATACACTGTGGCCTCAGCCTGTGATGCATAAATTTTTGCTCGAGAAAATGTCCTTGCGCTTTACTTCAATACTTTGCTCTCCTAAATGAAATGCTTTCAGCACAGAAGTGTTAAGAGTAGTTTCAGCCTTCATCTCTCTGATCCCACCTGTCCCTTTCCAACAAGAGGTCGGTTGCCTGGGAAACAGCTGCAGGTAAATCAGGCTTGTGAAGTTTGGTGCTCACTAACCCATGCCCTGATGAGCTAGACGTTTGCTCGCCCCATCCAAACACACTCACTTTAATGAAGTTGACACTGGTAATACTCTGCTACCCCCAGGAAGCTCCGGTGTGCCAGAGAGGTGCCGTGTTTAAAGGGGAACACAAGAAGTAGGGGGCACTCGTGTTGTGAGGGTGAATCCACTGCACACAGTTTAAATCTCCAATATCTTGGCTTAAGTCACTGATGGCTAAAAATTTATGGTAATTACTTCTTTCAAGAGGATGCTATAAATATGTCTTTGAGGTGTTTGCCTTTAGTTCATATATGTGAACAGAATTAATGAAGCCAAAAAAAAATACTGAATGTGTTTGATTGTGGTAGGTGACTTATTGGGGGTGGGTGGCGGAGGATGAAAAGTTTTTTTCTCTGTAGTTAATGACACTTTGAAAGTCATATGTTGACGGCCAACCCTGCCGATGGCTTTGATTGTGACTTTCCCCTCCCCCTCCTCCTCTCCCCCATCTCGTGGGGAGCGTCTGTCAGGGCAGTCAGCCTACCCGCCTGTAGCACTCTTGGCTCATCTGAAGGCCCGTGCTGTCAGCGCCCACGGTCAGGCCCGCGGCACACTCACCGGGGCCTCGGGGGCCACACCGATGACGGGGTCATTAATGGACAGTCGTGGCAGAGCCACAGTCAGGGGTGTCATTCATACGCTGGTCAGAGGGAGAGGTTTTTTCGAGGGGGCCTAAGGGGTTGGGGCTAGCACAGGCTGCTCATTATTCCCCAAAAAAACCCCCACAGCTCATCTCAGGAGACGCAGGCTAACTAAGGCAGCCGAGCGTGCAGCCAGCCAGCCCGCGCATCTCAGCAACTGTGTGTGTGTGTGTATGTCAAACATGATCACAGTAGCGGCTGTCTGTGAGCTCAGTTCTCGGTCGGGAATGTAAATTTCAGTGGCACATACTCTCACACATCTCTCCCCCTCCATGGGCTCATGTGATTCAGATAACATCTCTGTTAGCTAGGTGTTTTTTAAGTAAGTGATATCAGGTTGTGGTTAAGCATAGACTGGTGGTGGTAAGTACAATAACTGTATTCCAAAATCTAATAGTGCTTCAGAGCTCTTAAAAAAATTCTATTTTTGTACATGCCCTGACACCAGGACACCTTGTCCTGAATAGTAGAGGTTTCCCTTTTACCTTATTACTTTTTTATTACAGTAAAAATATCATTAATGAATCTGGCATCACGAAGGACACATATCTTATCCAATCTATTAAAACAATTACTGTCATATACCCAAGCAAAGTACCCAAGCAAGAATAGAAACACAACACATTTTTATCTCCTCCTCCATTAAGGCAAAACAGACATCTGTACTGTAGAAGAGATGCTTACACAGCTTAACAACGAAGGCAGTGCTCACAATTGCTTCATAGTGTATAGTGTTTTGTAAGGCTGACAGTGCCTGGGTGACATTGGTGATCTCAAACATGAAATGGGACAAAGTCACATTGCCTGGAGTGTAGGTTTAAAGATAAAAATAAGGATGGGTAGTGGTGGTGGTGGGGGGGGGGGGGTGGAGAGAGAGAGAGAGAGAGAGAGAGAGAGAGAGAGAGAGAGAGAGAGAGAGAGAGAGAAAGAGAGATGAATAGGAACAGACAGAACAGAACATGTCCATTTGATCCTCTGTCAAAAGGAAGGGCATAGTCATGCATTATGTCCATGTGTCCTTTTTATTTACAGTTCAGAGTCATTTTAGAGTTGAATATCCCCTTTTACCTTTGAGTTGAATGTGACTTTTAATATGTGCCATATTCTATTCTAGGATTTATGGAGCTCAGCCCCCTCCCTCTCTCTCTCTCTCTCTCTCTCTCTCTATCTCTCTCTCTCTTTCCATTGCTTGCTCTCTCTCTTTCCATCTCTCACTCTATCTCTCTTTCCCTCTCTCTGCATCTCTCTTTCTCTCTATCTTTCTGTCTCTCTCTGCATCTCTTTTTCTATCTCTCTTTCCATCTTTCTCTCTCTGCATCTCTCCCTCTCTCTGCATCTCTCTCTCTCTCTTTCCCTCTCTCTTTCCATCTCTCTCTCTCTCTCTCTCTCTCTCTCTCTCTCTCTCTCTCTCTCTCTCTCTCTCTCTCCTCTCTCTCTATGTGTCTGGCACCTCTGTATGTATGGTAATGTTGTGCGGGTTGTTGTGTAGCGGTGCCCCTCTGGAGAGGTGCTGTCTGCCAGCACAGATCACTCAGCCGGAAGAGCCGCTGGAGTCCAGGTGTGAAGGACAGCAAGTGGAGACAGGGAGGAGTCATAGCACAGGGTTAGCTAGGTGTGTGTGTGTGTGTGTGTGTATGGTGTGTGTGTGTGCATGCCTGCATGTGTGCGTGCCTGTGTGCCTGTGGGTGTGTGTTTGTGCGTGGGTGTGTGTGTGCATTTGTGTGTGCATTTGTGTGTGGGTGTGTGTGTGCATTTGTGTGTGGGTGTGTGTGTGCATTTGTGTGTGTGTGTGTGTGTGTGTGTGTGTGTGTGTGTGTGTGTGTGTGTGATTGATATTAAATGTGGTATGCTATGCTATATACTGTACTGTGTGAAATATGTTCCTTTTTCAAGTTTAAATCAGCATGTACTGTAGTTTGATAAGGTAAGTGGTTATTGGCAGAATGGCATGCAGCTGTACTATTATTTTCTCTGGCATGCAGCCTGGGAGACCTTTCTAAAGGTCTTTACATTGACTCATGGTTAAGTTCCTAGCGCTTTGCCCTCATTTCTGTCTATTCTGAATTACTGATTACGCTTATAAGTTACATTAAAAAAAGCTCCATTAAGTCTAGCGAGAAAAAAGTACAGGAGTGACATTACCAGTGCAAAGTCAGTGGATAATGTTTCTGGATAACTATCACCTGAAAATGTTAAGGGATTGTCATACTTTTTTTTTTTTTTGCAACATTACAGTAAAAGTCAGGAAATCTATAACTAAACTGAGAGCATCATGAAGATACACCATGAAAGTAATTAATAAAAGAGAGGGCAGGAAAGATGAATCCAAGTAGAAAACAACCTACAGTATTACAAACATTAGCTCTCGGACTACCACTAGCTAGGACAATGGCTTTGTACCTTTAACTTACAGATCTAGACAGCTAGCTACATTTCCTAATGGTTAACAGAAACATTGACAATACACTGGCTCTTTTTTGCTGTGCTTGCTTATAATAAGCTTACAACCCCCAAGAAGAGATCCAGAAGCTCCAGAATTCCTTCCAATGAAAACTGTAATTTTGCTGGCTTTTTCGGTACAACAATGCCACCTTTGCTACCACCTTAAAATCGTCTCACTACATTGTATCAATGTTGCACAAAATTAATACAATCGATATATTCTGGGGAAAATAATTGGCAATTCTTAAAATTATAAAGATTAAATTCATTTGAATTTCAAGTCTTGGTTTTTTACTCTAAGAGCTATACTATTGTTTATAATGACTGCCCTGCAGCAAACGTCCCAGTCAAAGTCCCAGTCAAAGTGAAAATACATGATATTGTCTTGAAGTTCCTTATACTAAAAGGTGTTACTGTTGACAATTTTCAGCAAACAGTGTTGTTACAAGGAAAATAACATTTAAAAAATGGTTAAAATATTGTCAATACCTGTGCTTGAAAGCTGTAGGGGTGTCGGCTCAAAGCAGTGAGGCATGACCCATGCTTAAGTGTGCTAAACATATCCCCATGACCTAGGCATGACGCATTCCTTTGATTCGCATGCTTTACTGTAACAACTACGGTAAGTGTTGGCATTGTCTTAGACTCAGAACTGACATTTACCAACCATATCAATGACATCACCAACACCTCCTTCTATCACTCTAAAAATATAGCAAGGATAATGGGTTTCATCAATCTAAAAGAGAAAAGCATATACATGCTCTCATTTATGGCAAGGTGGATGATTTCCAGGGGCACCGCTAGAAAATGTGGGTCCCCTGAAGGACACTAATCGTGGGCCCCCATCCCAACCATATCATAGTCCTCTGTGCGTCCCCATCCCAACCATATCATAGTCCTCTATGGGCCCCTGTGAAGCTCTGGACCCCCTGAATTGTCCTCATCTAACCCCCCTTAGCGGCACCCCTGATGATCTCATAGCAGGTTTGCTAAAAAACAGCATGCTACTGCTGCAGCTAAGAAATATTGCATACAGCTGCTACAGCCACCAAGGTAACTCAGGTCAGCTTGTAGAGCCCAGGTCAGCTTGTAGAGCCAAACCAGGCATATTATAGTAAGCAAGCAAATCAGCAAACCTCTGCACAGAGACATAGACTTCATTAGGTTTATTTTGAGTGAACAAGCTGAGCCAGTTGCAAGTGGATCTGATGACGCTAGATGCAAAGCACATTGTTTGCTTGAAATAAACAGACTAAAGATTATTTCAGTGTGCAGTGGTTTGCCTATTTACTTGCTTATATTACACTTTCCTGCGACATACCAACACCTGGATCAGAGAGCAGACATGTATTTTTATTCAACCTTAACAGAGTGAGGTATTATTTCGTCACCATGCCGTATGCATGTGGAAACAAAAGGCCAGATATCAGGTGTGCTTCAAATATGTTTTGTTAAAACAGACATTCTATTTGCGTTAAGTACAAATACTATTTATACAGATTTGGTTTCGGATCAAATATGAATGTCTGCATTGGTTGCATCTTCTGAATTGGAAGTTGTTCTGTTTGTCTCAAATGGTCTATATGTAAAAATATATACTGTACTTGGAAATGCAAATATTTAATCAACACTGACAAATCAAGATCATAAACATCGTTCATGGCAAAAAGTATATTTTGTATATATTTTTTACACAGTTTGTTTTCTATACTGTGTCTGTAATTCCTGTGTGGTGAGGAGTGGGCCCTTTAAACAGTTAATGAGTTATATTGACCAGTGTTGATGATCTTATTTACATTTCCCACTTCACACAAACACACACACACACACACACACGCACACACACACACACACACACACACACACACACACACGCACACACACACGCACATACACACACACACACAAACACACACGCCACCCGACCCCCACCCTATGGCCAGTGTTTACACTGAGCTTACCTGAACTTCACTGGTGTTCTTAATCCCACAATACCATATAGAGAATGCTTGTATTAAACACGTGTGCACTAACAGAGTTTGTGTGTGCGTATGTGTGTGTGTGTGTGTGTGTGTGTGTGTGTGTGTGTGAGTGTGTGTGCGTGTGTGTGTGTGTGTACGCGTGCATGTATATGCTTAAATATAACTTGTGTGTATTTGCTATATGTGTACTTGTGTATGTTTGTGTGTGAACGTGCACATATATGTCCTTAAGTTCCACTCGAAAAAGCCAGGCCAAGCATCAGAAGTACGATTCCATTGTCTGTCTCCCTTCTCTGGCCTGGGTGGGGTGTGTGGAGTGTTTATTGGCGCCTGTGATATGGCTGTCTCCTTCTCCATAGCCCCCCGGCTACCATTGTCTCAACAAAGCCTGTTACTTGATGGTTGAATAGGGGCCTTTTGGGTGAGATTCCCCACCACCACAACCCCCGCCTCGACCCCCGCTCCGTCAGCATGCCTGCTGCTGCCGCTCCAGAGCATGGCGAATGGGATCAGAGGGGAACGACTCGCTGATAAAGATGAAGGGCAAATACTCAAACCTGGCTGTTTGTTTTTTTCATTTTCTCTCTTTTCGCTTCGCTTCACTTCACTTTCAGTCTTCTCTACCCCTCTCATCTCCTCTCTTCTCTTCTTTACCCTGCCTTCTCAGCTCGGCTTAATTTTCCAAATATCTATTCTTTCACTCTCTCGCCTTTTTTTTTTTTTCTTTCTCTAGTGCATTTGCATGCAATTTTGGAAAGCCAGTTTTTCTCTCGACAAACAAATCCCTGACCTAAGAGCATTATCCAAGTATTTATATGACGATGAAGGACATGCCTGCTGTTGCCAAGGTTGCCTATAAAGGATGCTCGCATACACTTTTGCCTGAAAGCTATAACTAAACTATACTTTGGGGCATGTCTGCTGCTGCTGCAGCTGATCCGTCCAATCCGAATCGGACTGAGATGGAGCAGTGACGCCCCCACGCTGTTGGTGACTTTGAAGGGCAGGACAGTGGGAGACGTTGTCACCATTAGGTGCTCCTAGCGTGGCGCCAGGACGCAGGGTGGGAGCCTGAGCCGAAGCAGATGGTCCTGGCGTCCACATACATCACTGCCACACGGAGGCTGGTGACGACACACCGCAGACGCTGGACACCCACCACGCTCGCCTCCGCATTAGTGACAGCGGAGCCGATTCCGGTTGACAAGTCCTTTCCAGGGGGTGCCGTCCTCAGTAGCCACGTATGCACACTGTGGGAGAAGGAGGGAGAGAGGGAGGGAGGCTGAGAACACTCGTCAGAAGAGAAGAGAACATAAATAATGTTCTTTAGTAAAATAACTCATTTTGTGCAGGTCCATCTGTAAAATGGAGTTATTAGTAACATGCATAAAAAGCTTTATTGCTTTATACAGTATTTCTATTTTATTATTGTTTTGATGGCTTAATTCAGATGAATATAACATACATACACAGGCCTGTGGAGCAAGGAATGTCTGTCTGTCTGTTCCACACGCATAACTCTCAAACTATTGTGGTCCAACTGAACTCAAATTTGTGAGGTGTCTTGCTGCTGACATGGCTGTGTGCACTGCCAAGTTTCAAGATGTTTTGACAACACGTATAAAAGATGCCAGTAAAAGAAACACATATTGAGTTTTGCCACTCTATCTGTTGTAACCCCTTCCCCTCTCAAATAGCACTGCAGCAGTGCCAGGTCCAGACATAAAATTTGTTTTACTGCTAAAGCCATGAATTTTAAATTCCTCATTCACCTCACCCCTGTACCATATTCATTTACCATTACATACTGCGCATGTGTGTTGCATGTGTGCCCCTTACATATTTTTGGGGTGCATTGTTTAAAAAATATGTTCTTGACACCTTCAACAGGTATTTGTAAAACAAATAGACAAAACATTGCCACATTTTGAACAGACTCTGCACTAGTATTGATAAACCAACAATATTTCCAATGTTCTTACCACTGTAATTATACAGGCCACATCTCTGCAGCCTAACGCAAGAACATTAACCCCTTGAGGAGTTACCCTTTGCAAAATTGAGAGTTCCCACTGTAATGTAAAAAATACTCTGACAGATTTTTACATTAAGTTCTGTAAGAGCTATAGAATGTTCATGTGGATTTCTAGAAGAATTGGGGAAAATAACATTCCTCAAAGGGTTAATGTTCCATTCCGTCGGTGCAATGCAGAGTCTCTCTCATTTAATAAGGTCTACTCACTAATCTACAGTACATACACAAATGTAAATGTCAGTAGTGTAAACGAATCAAACTGCATTATAGTAAAATCATTTCCACACGTTTAAAAAGATGGCCCACTAAAACCAATAGATGGAGGAGATGTTGATTGGATGTCAGGTTTATTTCCCAACTGGAAATTTCTTTTTTTCCACCAGTAGCTGTCAAACCACAGTTGGGGATGTTTCATAGTAGCAATTCAATTTCTAACTCTGGAAATAGCAATAAAAAGTAAAGTATTTGAGCAGGATGACAAAAAAACAGCTCGTTGAAATAAACTGGATGTGTGCTTTTCACCAAAACGGTGTAAGGTCACTGCTCATGTAATGCTTTGTTGTAACTGAGGTGTTAGTGTGGCGGTATGAGATCACTCTTGTCAATCATATTCTGTGTTTAATTGGTGCCAACCGACTCATAAGCTCTAGTGACAGGGAAGGTGAGAAGGGATAATTGCTTGGCATGTCTCTGTAAAAAAATATTGATTGCTGTCATGTAATTGGATTGTGGTTATTATTGAACCAAACACTAACAGAATATTTTAGTCACAGAGGCCCCGCAGTTTTTTTTTGTGGTCCGCCGAGTGTTTGTATGGAGTTGCAAGGAAATGCAAGAAAAAAAAGATTACCACTTCTAATCTTTAAGCACGGGTGCATGGCCATATTTTTCAAATTTATATGTGCACATTCTTTAACTCCCTTGAACCTTAAATAATTTACTCAGATTTTTTACATCTTAAAAATCAATGATGTTACAGCACTTGGCTTTGCTTGGTAGACCCAGAAGGCAAAGAAGATCCTTGATCACTGCAGGCTTAGGAGATGCTGCTTTTACATTTTTTACCTGTTGTTGTTTAGGCAGTCATATAATCTGCACTCATTTAATGTGGTACCATTTAAACTGCAAACATGAAGAGTTTGGCCTGCTGTCATTGAGACATTAAGCTCATTTAGGGCAACACCACAGTATGATGCTAAATGTCATTTGACTGTGCTTTACTGAACAGGTTAAATATACACAGTGGTCACACTGCCAGAATTCTGCTTTCAGTGCATTTTTGCTCACATAAAAACAAAAATAAAACAAGCCATTAGACTTCAAAATTTGTGAATAATGTTTCTCTTGAGAGAAACTGAGCATTTCTTGTCCCACTGTGAATGTGTGCACTTGAAACAGTATCATTAAACGACTCTGGAGACCTGAGGACTAATTAGGCTGATTTGCATGTTGCAGGGAGACGGGGTTTGACGAAGTCCACTCTAAGCCTTGGAGAACCGTTTTTAATGAGCTGGCGGTGGTGTGTTTACCAAAAATGTTCTGCCTTCCCACACCCCTGCTCTTTCATGCATGGCTATGCAAACCTAACCCAGTTTTGGATTGACATCAGCCTTTTTTTAGGCTTTGGATAACACTACATAGTGCGAACCTCAATAAAAAATACTAATCTCTGTGGATGAGTCAGTGGGACGTTGGTGTTTAAGGAACAAGAGAGGTTTTGGAGATTTTTTTTCATCTCAGCAAGTCCTATGGAATCCTTTTGACATACTGTGGTGGGACCACAACTATTCATTGTTTAAATACATAGACAGAAGTTAATTGCATATTGCATAAGCAGCATCTGTCGTCATTGTAATAGTTTATTTTAAATGCATAATCTAGCATTCTATAATATGTTTTTTTCCTTGGGGAAAGGGTACAATTCATAAACAGCACATGCATGCATGATTATCTGTACTCATTCAATGCAATTTGAACTTAGTTTTCTGAAGCACTGATTTGTTGTGCTTCCAACACATTGGGAAAAATATGCTGCACAGAAAGATTTATCTGAATCAGCCTGGGCTACAAGAACCTCTCAGCCTCAGTGTTTCAGTGTATATCACATGTATGATGTATGATGTATGATAGCTTCTGTATTTCACAGATGTAGTCAGGTGGTGATGGGAATAGACTAGAGATAGAAGGATCCAGGTATTGTAGCCTGTACTACACCACTTGATATTAAGCTGTGGTATTTCTTTCCTAAGAAAGGTAGCCTTGCATGTGTAGGGAATAAGATATTAGTAGCAGAGAAGCCTACCAACATGGCCATATATAGAATCTCTTGTGTAAACATTAATTTGGGTCTCTGAAGTGTACTGAACAGCTGTGGTTACAAAAAAGGGCTGTTTCGGCTGTGTTCATTACTGTAATTGTTACATGATTCATTAATACACCTAAAGATCATCATAAAGGAATGCGCATGCAGTATTTCTTGGGTAACTTCTGTAATTACAGATAGCCCTACAGCCTCACAGGCCTCTAACAGATACAGATACAGTCAAGACAACAAAGCAGTGCAATAAAAGAAGTAAGAGCTGGAATCGTGGCACTCAGCTCCTTGTAGTCACCTTGACCAGGCAGCCCAGTGGGAGTTTTTCGAGACTCTATGACGAGAGCCTTTAGCGTCGCGGATAAAGGTTCCCTGGCTATGTCATTAAGGTAAGGAGAGGAGACAGGGGGAGGGGAGTAAAGTTGAGCTCCCTGGAGATGGAGATGGATGGCGTGTCAGAGTGGAGCCATGTTTTGGGATGTCTTGAAGCCCTGTCAGCCCTGTCAGAGTCAAAAGTCGCTCTGGCCCCTGAGAGGTGCAGCACATCCAGGGTCTCTCATCCAACCCTAAGGGCCTCAGGGCCCTCCTGCAGCAGACCACAACAACAGACCAGCGGCTCCCTCGCCTGGTGCCGGTGCTGATGCTGCTGCTGCCACTGTGGCTCAGCACCGACCGGCTCTCATACACGCCAACAAAAGGACTGGGCAACAGAAGTGGGTCAGCAACTGAAGTCAAAAGATATTCACTTTGTCACTGTCAACTGAACTGCAGGCTGCCCTACTCCACGGCAGAAGGGCCCAGACACCTGTGCCGGAAAAGTGTAAAATGAATGCAGGCCATGAATGAAGTGTATTTACAGTCATTCAGGTGATAACATTTTTAATACAGTTTTAATTGTGTTTGGGGAGAAGTGTTAGGGGAGAAAGCCATGGCTAATTGGCCATATCCAAGAGCTGTATGTGATAAACTGTGCCTGTACGATACTGGGCCTGATATGGCTTGATAGAGTAAATGTTTAAAATCACTTGTCTAAGACCTTTCTGTACCAAATGCCACATCAGATCCATATCTAATGCTATTTTCAGTGCAGCCAGTTGTCAGAAAGTAAAAACCCTGCCACTTACTTGATTCAAACATTTTCTGTGCTGCACCAAATAACCCCAGGGTCCTAGAATGAGGCTAAAATATACATTAAAGTAACATTGCATTTAAATTAATGTAAGTTTTATTAGATAAAGCTTATTTACTGTTGGGAAGGCAAACAATAAAGACCAGTCTTTTTGAATCGCCACCCCATATGGAGGATATGCTACTGAGAGAAGGTCTAAAAGTCGCCTGTTGTGAACAACTGGGCTGCTCTCTGACAATTTTCCACAGAGAATGGAGCCTCCCTCTACTCCACTCACTAATTACACTGACAAAAATGTGAAAATGTCTACGAAAATGCTTAACCTTTTGGCAAAGAAAGTAACATATGCATTATTCATAGCAGTACCTAGCTCTGAAGTTGCAAATTAGTTTGACTATACAACTACATTATATTTGTAAATAATCTACATTGATCTTCAGGGAAAATTACCTTACCTTGTCAACAATGGTGAAGTGGTGAAAAAAAACATGTCTAGCATGTCTGCTAACCTAATTGCTGACAACATTAATCTGCAGGCTATGGTACTTAGTAAGTACTCTTATTAACTTTTTACTACCCTTTCTTTTTTATACCATTGTAACGACTATCTACATTTATTTTGGGCATGCCTGACATCAGTGTCAGTGTTGTACCTTGTGTTGTGTGGAGTGGTTAAGGGTCTTGGCAAAGGGGGTGAGATCTCTCTCTGCTCATGTTTGTTGGAAGGAATGTGCAGTTGTAGGACCGCAGTGCACACTGCAGTGAACAATGCTTTGTATTGATTTAAACCTTTTTTAAACAGAAAAACCATGGGTTAACCTGCTTGTCATGGAATCTCATTACATTACATTACACTTAGCAGACGATTTTATCCAAAGCGACTTACAAAAAGAAGGACATAATAAGCTAACAGAGGAATCTTATAAAACATGTCTAAAAAGCCATGACTTGTGTTTAAAGGTGAACTTTCATCGTTATTTTTATTCATATTTCTGTGTCGCCACTATGGTTGAATGCATTGTGCGTCATTTCTGTGAAAAATTATGTCCTAGATCTCTTGCTTGACGTTGTTTTCTGTAAGCTAGAACAGGTCTAGTGGTTGAACGACTGGCTTTTCCGGTGTCCCTCGTGAATATCCATGACGTGTCAATAAGGCACTTCTGATTGGGCAAATTCGGTGTCTTTCACTCACCTAGCTTCTGTCCACTGTTCTTCCTCTGCGGTGTGGGCATGCCACACATGGCTCTGGGCGGGGCTTACGACCTAGTGATGTAGATAGGTTTAGCCTGCTCTGATCCGCTCGTTTTGGTTAGCTTGACCCTTCAATGACCAGTAAAACCATGAGGGTCGAATTTCAAGTCTTGGAGTGCTGCGTGCATATACTGCTTGTTGTGACCCACCACATTGTAAATAGAGCTACTCAAAGTGTTTTTTAGCGGAAGGACCCCTTTAACAAACTGAACTGTTTTGAACAACGAAAGATATAATCAAAATAGTACAGTTTAATCTTTGTAAGAGTACTCTAGGCAATCATATCATGTTGCGATATTTGTTAAATCCGATAATTGTATCTGATACATTCGGTTTAAGCAGGGTGGTGCTGTGGTGCAGTGGTTACAGCACCCAAACCATAGACCGGAAGTACACGGAGAACCAGGTTTGAACTTGGCCCGTCGTCATTTCCCAGCCCCATCCCTCTCTCTCCCACTTACTTCCCGTTGCCTTCCTTCGCTGTCCTGTCAAATACATGTATAGAATGCCAAAAATTATACTCCAGGCAATCATATGGCAATACTGCCAAATCTTTTGATTGTATGTGGCAAATTTACTTTGAAGGGATTGTTCTGCACTGCTATCGGTAGAAGTCAACCAAATCATTGCTCTGCCCAACTGATGCCTTTCACTGTCTCTTTATCTTACTCTGTGAGTACCTATGGTTTAGTGGAGCACACGCTAGCTTTACTGTCAAAAGACGGCCCTACTTCTGGGACATGGTATAAAATTGCCATTTGGGGCTGCAGATATATATTTTTTTACATTATGAAGTTACACTTCCTGGAATATAAAGTTATAAGAGACTTCAAGGTGGCTTTTTACTTTGCCTACCTATATGACCCTAACAGTTACATTTTGCTTGAGTAAAATTGATTGCACAATTTTGTAAACTTCAGCAATGTGATACAATTAAATACCTCTTACAATTTAGTCTGCACTAGTCCCCTTTTGTCTTTTACAGACGTACCCTGATTGTATTTTATGAATTTCTGTTGGATATCTGTGTGGTAAACTGAAACACAAGTAAACAAAAATCAATTTTCCATTTTCTGCTAAATTCTTTCTCAAGGGGTGCATTTTATTTTTAATTAGCACAGACAAGAAAAGAGTAAAAAAAGTACTTTAGAGGGTGATGGGGCCTGGTCTCGCTTGGACCCACTCACTTTAAAGAGCTATTGATTTGTTAATTGCCCACAGTATCAATTTTAAGTTGCTCAAGGCAGTACTTTAAAGTGGGTGGCTCACTGCATTTCTTGAGCCTTATTTAGCTGAAGACAACTAATCAAAAAGAGTATCTCACTTTAAAAAGTTACACCTGATTTACAAAAAAAAACTTCCTTTCCAAGACAGTGTAACATATTTACCATATCATTTAGTGACTTGACAAATTCCATTTCAAAATCCAAATGAAACTTGGAACTACAAAAGAATGGCATTAGCTCTTTATAAACATGACATGACATATCATTGGAGCAGTAGGAGGCTGACACACACCAAAGTCTTTAAGGTCGAGGTGCTGATAGCGAGAGCAAAGATTCATAAGGGAGAAGAAACCACCCACTCTTTTGCTCTATGCCAGTGAGGTTTTTTATTTACAGGCCAAAAGGCTTGAGAAAGGACATAGGCAGAAACATTGTCTCTGTAAATAAAAATCACCCGTATGACACATATTATTGACATTAATAAACGTGAATGAATTGTCATTACTGTTCATGATATGTGCTATGGCATGTTTATAACATGCTAATGTCACTCTTATGCAGACGCCTTCAAATAAAGTGTGAGCGCAAGTATCTCTGCCTGTTTGACACCAAGGGTTGAAAGGAGACAGTGTGTTGTTGATGTCAAAGGAGCTAAGACTCACACAGTGGGCTCCCAGTAAGCGGTGGAGTTTTCATACACCATCTCAAGTCTCCTAAGCTGGGAAAGGATTTGGATGAGCTGCAAAGGGCAGGTCCACCATGGGCTCGGCTGTAACCTGCACTTTGATCGTGTTAAGCTCTTTTATTCCAGACGTGGCACAACTGTTTCCCATGCAGAGGGACAGCTGCTGTCCCCAGGCCCCAGCTCTACGTTGGCAGGCTCCATGCTGATCTCAGCACAGCACAGCACAGCACAGCACAGCTCTTGGCACCGGCGGCCCTCGGCCTCCCCTGGGCCGCAGATACCAATAGCACCACTCACATTCCTCTCCCTCTGTGTGCTCTGGCAACACCAGCACTTGTGCTTTATGTGCCACGACGGTGCAGCTGGCAAAGTGGCTATTCGCATCCACTGATCCAGCTGTGTGTGCATGTGTGTGTCTGTGTGTGTGTGTCTGTGTGTGTGTATGTGTGGGGGTATTTGTGTGTGTGTGTGTGTTTGTGTGTGTGTGTGTGTGTGTGTGAGAGAGAAAGAGAGAGAGAGAGAGAGAGAGAGAGAGAGGGAGAGAGAGAGAGGATGAGACATGGAGAGTCTGAGCATGTGCTGGTATAAGATTAATAGACCATGGTCAAATGAAAATAAAGCCTGTTTGCGTAAGCATATATGGGATAATGCAGTGATTAGGTTATTGTAATCGTCATCTTTTATGGCTTATCATGCCAGTTCAACAAAATGCAGAGGTGCTGACAAATCCCTGCTTGTCCATCACACAATCCAACCCATGATGGATCTGGGACATTTTCCACTCTTCCAAATCCCACTGACAATGTGTGATGGTAATGCATAACTCTTAGGCATGTTTAATGAGCCCCTTTACAACAGAATCACCTGTGTTGAAGGTTTAGAGATTTATAATCTCCCCGTCCAATCATGCTGTCTGAGGAAGTATGGCTTCTCAAAAGCTCCATGAGTGCTCCCAAAGTGGTGGCAGTGATAATGTTGTATTGCTGTAATATATCTGTGTTTTATTCTGGAGATCTTTAAGGCTTGGTCCTCTGTAAGGACAAACAGCATTTCGTAAGTAGCCTATAGCTGAATACGGTATACTGTATAACAGATCTACTAGCAGTGATTAACATAACATTCGGAAAAAAGTATCAAATGTATTTTGGGCACACATCAATGTTTGCTATATAAAAAATAACTTATTAAGCTTTATATTTTAAGTAACATTGTCCTGACATTAAACAATGCTCATTTCATGAGTGAAATTACATGTAGTATATCAACATATATCAAGATGCTTGCTTTTGTATTTTATTCGATATTTTTTCAACACCCTCTGTGACTGAATGCTGGGTAAAGTTACTCTTAAACACATATGCACAGCCTAAGGCTAGGCGCAGGGCCGTCGCCAGGATTTTAAAACTACTTAGGTCTTTAATAAGCACGACGCTGAATTTTTGTTTACACATTTAAATGAGTGGGGGTGAATTATATATCCCACACAAGATATATTAATAATTAGACTACATTCTCCTGTGAAATGTTTGAACACTAGTTTTAATAGCCCATAATAATCTTTAATTCAGCTAGTGCTGGTTGACGTGGTATAGGCGTGGTTATCCAAATCGAGGCCAATTTTTAAAAAAAAACTTGACCCAACCCTTACTGCAAGGCCAGAGCAATGTGCAGATCATTTCTTCATGTGTGAGCCTTCCACAGCACAGCTTTACACCACAGAAAAAACAAGGCAGAACACTTCGTACAAATATTGCTTTGGCTTACTGAATAATGTATTAAAGTTCACAAACAAGCTACATCTGTGCTGCTTCAAAAAGCTGTAGGCTTTATGGAAGTGCACTGATGGTTACCATGCACACGCTCTAGAGTGTTCTTTTGGGAGTTACGCACTCTCATACTTCATTGTATTTGGATCGAGACTATGTACTGAGCTCGCTACATACACCATTTTGGGGTATTTAGCGAGCCGAACACCATCGTTAGGGCCCAAGCACCGGAGGTGCAGCCTGGGGCATTAGCCATGCCCAACAGGAACAGGAACAGGTTCACAGAGATGTTTTTGACCTAAATCTTTATTTTTATTCAGGTAAATATTTAGGGTACAAATTTATTTTCAGCTCTTAAAAAATTACAGTGGTCTGGACCTCAGAGGCCCTGTAGCTGGCTAGGACCATGGCTAGGTTAGTTTATGTAAAGCACATTTTATACACAAATGCAATGTGCATATTTATATGTGTGCTTTCCACATATAAAAGTAAAATGAACATTCAAACGCAAAGTGTTAAGACAGTTAAAAGTGTAAAGACTTTTATAGAACGAGACTAAAATCCACAATACCTCCAGCAGGTATTACGCAGAAATGAAGTTTACCAACAGAAATCTAAAGTAAAAAAAGCAGTAATTGCCAACTGGATATCAGAAGCGTGTATATCAAACAATTGTTTCACATCTTCAAAATTGCAGGTCCTTGGCATGAAAATTCAAATATATGGAACATCCTGGTGTCTTCCCCACTCTTTCCTGAGCTCCAAAACAGCTCTCTTCGTCTACAGACAGACATGCTAGTGCACACAACAGAAAAGGGAGTTCTTTGCAACAGGTGAGCAAGCTTTGATTGACAGGGGCTACCACTCCCTCTTTGCTCTGACAGGCTCCCAGTCGCTGTGAGCATGGTAATTTTGCAAATCAGACTACTAGGAGCTGTAGATCATGCCGAAGAGGTCGTATTTGTTTGTAAACTGCCTATTTTATGTACTACTGTCAGACAATTGTGACAGTTCCAGCAAAATATGGTCAAAATGCTTTTGAACAGCTGCTGATGGTAGCTTTAACTGAATTGTTACCATGCTGTGTGAAATAAATGCTACTGTACCTGTAATACATTCTGCTATATCAGCCTGGTGCTATTATAAATTGCTCAGTCATGATTTTCCATGTTATTTCCGTGTTATTTTTAAAAATCTGTGAATCTGTAAACAATGAGCTGTAAGCATATGCTGGCAGTTGCCCTGAAAAGCTTTTTGAGCAGCACCCCGACCTCCAGCTGGCCTTAGTCTCTGAACTCACTTGAAATAAATGCTTTTAAAAAACCTCCCTCACTCCATGTGACAGCACTGAACCCAGCGCTTTTGTACTGAGGACTTTGATCCCTCTTCCAAAAGATCACCAGCTGACGTAATATCTGGTCCCCACAAAAATCTATGTTGCATGGGCTGCTCTTTATTTAAGGGTTCAGTGTAGGACATCAAACACCTTTTTTTACACACACACACACACATAGCAACACAAATAAATGTAGCTGGAAGAATATAATGTGGGATTAGTATCCTGCTTTACTTCATTTACTGTCATTTGGTAAAGACAGTCTGCTGATACTAGTCTCTTTTATATCAAAAAGATCATTTGCTTAAAAGTTATGTGCATCAAAAAGTTGGTGCGACATATTTGATGGAAATAAATTATATCGCTCTAAGACTAATTTTGTCATGCTAAGTTCTTTTGCAGAGGTGGATTTGCGAGAGATGATTCGACACAAATGTGATGGAAAAGGGTTAGAGAGATATAGAAAATTCAGTTCCAGTTTACTCTGAGCTTTATTTTGTCACTTTTTGTTTTCTGAGCTTGATGTTGTCACTTTTTGTCGCATTTTGTTTTCTATTCCCTATGTTATGTTCAGAGACTATTTCTAATTCACTGCACTGTTGATGCTAAGCCAACTAGCCTGTTAAAGAAATTTGCATTAGCATAGGGCATTATGACATCATTTTAAGTCATTAGAATCGTTCTGTTAATGGAAAACTGTTTTAAGGATTTTTATATAGCTAAAAATAAATTCGAGTTAAACTGCTTGAACATCTGATGGAAAAAGGGCTACTGTCATCCTCTGATTATAGTAACATTAGTGTCTGCATACAAAGCATACACAGTAGCATAATGTCTTTCATAAGAGCTAAAGGCTCTACCCCAAGAGACGCAGAAACCACCAAACCAAACTACTGTGCCTGACACTAGGGCTCTCATTAGGACATTGATCGTATTGACTGTATGCAACATTTAGTGGCTTATGCAAAGATCACCACATACAGCGAGCAAAATTATGGGTAAATACTAGACAAGATATTAACTGTCCTCATGTAATATTTGAACCTTTAATGTGAGGTTGAAGTGTACTTTGAATACATGCTTTTGAATGCACTTTAATACACGCTTCTTTAATTAAAACCACCTACACATTGATTATTACTTCAGCAATGTTTTTATTCAATAGGATAGCATTGTAGCTACAAAAAAATTGCCATTTCCTCTTGTTAAACATTGACCATTTGTGACATTTACTGCTGTCAGAAACACTGTGTGAACCACTGTTGTTCATAACAATACTCTGTGCATGAGCAAGTTTAGAAATTCTTTGGCCTGCTATCATCTAATCATCTACTTCATTGGGCCCTTTCATTAATCTAGAACTGCCTTCTCACTGCCAATTTATAAAAATCAAACTTTGTAGACTCCTTCTTAAATGGTTGATGTCAATGACGGTAAGGCTTAGTTTAAAGTGATATATGTTTTCACTGTCCTGTGCCTAATTTAGTACTATTTTAAGTGTATGCAGCACTGTTACATTACAAACACAATTACCTTACACCATTACACCATTACATATCACCAATTAAAAATTAGTGAATGAAGAAGAACAGATGGGCAAAGATAATGTCTAAGTGAATTAAATTCCATTAACCCAACTGGATAACTTGGATGTGGTCCTTGTTGCATTATCTACTGCATTATCTACACTCTCACCTGTTGTTTTGAAAAACAGTGTCTGCTAAATGCACTGTAATATAATGTCATAATTATTGTTTTGGAGACTTAAAGCCTTTATAACCACTCTTTGGTTTGTTGCCTTTCAAGATTTCACTGATAAAAATTCACACTTAAATAAATGTGAATATGTAACAATCATTTTCTCTCAAGGACAGTTGTACACAAAGCATTCGCTAAGACACTTAACTCCTACAACAACCGTACAGCAATGGCGGAATATGAGATGCCAAGAGCTCTTGGTCATTACTCAGTGGTCCACTCCAGCCTTCTAGAACAAAGCATGCTGTGGAGACAACATATCCCTGCATTAGCTGCTTCTGCTGGGCTTCTGCCTCCCACTAATTATTCTTCACACCAGAGCTGGAGAGTCTAGAGGAATGTGTCATACACAGATGCAAAAAAAGCAAGCAACCTGTTCCCATAGTGACCAAACGCAATACCACCAAATGGGCTCTATGGCATTAAAAGCAGGAGAAGATTGCCATATCACCACAATGTCTGATGTGCTACCATTATGTCTCACTAAACCATGGACAGATTTTAGGCATACAGTATGTCACAAAAGTGAGTACACCCCTAACATTTTTGTACTTTTTTTATTATATCTTTCCATGGGAGAAGTCTAAAGATATAATACTTTTCTACAACGTAAAGTAGGCAGTGTACAGCTTATATAACAGTGCAAATTTGCTGTTGCCTCAAAATAACTCAACACACAACCATTAATGTCTAAACCACTGGCAACAAAAGTGAGTACACCCCTAAGTGAAAATGTCCAAATTGTGCCCAAAGTGTCAATATTTTGTGTGGCCACCATTATTTTAAAGCACTGCCATAACTCTTTTGGGCATGGCGTTCACTAGAGCGTCAGAAGTTGTCACTGGAATCCTCTTCCACTCCTACATTACGACATCACGGAGCTGACCTTGAGCTTGAGACCTTGAGCTCCTCCAAATTCCATTTGAGGATGCCCCACAGATGCTGAATTGGGTTCAGGTCTGGGGACATGCTAGGCCAGTCCATCACCTTCACCCTCACCCAAGGCGTGGTCATCTTGGAGGTGTGCTTGGGGTCGTTACCATGTTGAAATACCGCCCTGCAGTCCAGTTTCAAAGGGGGGGCATCATGCTCTGCTTTAGTATGTCACAGTACATATTGGCATTCATGGTTCCCTTAATGAAGTGTAGGTCCCCAGTGCCGGCAGCACTCATACAGCCCCAAACCATGATACTTCCTCCACCATGCTTGACTGTTAGCAGGACACAGTTGTCTTTGTAATCCTCACCTGGTTACCGCCACACACACCTGACACCATCTGAACCATATACATTTATTTTGGTCTCATCAGACCACAGGACATGGTTCCAATAATCCATGCCCTTAGTCTGTTTGTCTTCAGCAAATTGTTTGCGGGCTGTCTTGTGCATCATCTTCAGAAGAGGTTTCCTTCTGGGTGGAGCCATGCAGACCAGTTTGATGCAGTGTGCAGTGTATGGTCTGTGCACTGACAGGCAGTCCCTCTACCCCTTCAACCTCTGCAGCAATGCTGGCAGCACTCCTACGCTTATTTTGAAGACACAGATATAGATAGATAGATAGATTATAAGATATAATGCTGAGCACATGCACTCAACTTCTTTGGTCGACCATGGCGAGGCTTGTTCTTAGTAGAGCCTGTCCTCTTGAAGCACTGTATGGTGCTGCAGCTCAGTTTCAGGGTGTTGGCAATCTTCTTATAACCTAGGCCATCTTCATGTAAAGCAACAATTTTCTTTTTGAAATCCTCAGAGAGTTCTTTTCCATGAGGTGCCATGTTGAACTTCCAATCACCAGTATGAGAGAGTGTGAGAGTGATAACACCAAATTTAACACAACTTCTACCCATTTATACCTGAGACCTTGTAACACTAATGGATCACATGACACCAGAGAGGAAAAATGACTAATTGGGCACAATTTGGACATTTTCACATAGGGGTGTACTCACTTTTGTTGCCAGTGGTTTAGACATTAATGGTTGTGTGTTGAGTTATTTTGAGGGAACAGCAAATTTGTTATATCAGTTGTACACTGCCTACTTTACGTTGTAGAAAAGTATTATATCTTTAGACTTCTCCCATGGAAAGATATAATAAAAAAATACAAAAATGTTAGGGGTGTACTCACTTTTGTGACATACTGTATGTCCTTTTTTTAAAAAAAAAGCTTTTTTAGAATGCAGGCCTGTTGCTGTGTGGCTGTTCATTTGCATACGCCTACAGTATTATACTAATATAAGGTGTAATGTTTGTGTGCTATATCAGGCATTTGGTACATGATAATGTCACTGTTTTTTCCTGTTTTCTTTAGATCTTTTGTGTTGTCAATGAACAGCAGCAGACATCAGGACTTCAGAGGGTACAAAGCACAGGAGGAGAAAGAAAAAATAAGCTCACTGGACATCCTATGGTTGGTCTGTCAATGTCTGCGGCTTGACTCTCCCTGGCTGCTCGCATAAATAGCTCATTAGTGTGCCTCCACTGCTGTTTGTGTTGATTGTTAGTGAGCCTCTAGTGAAACCCCTATGGCTCTGATTCGTGACCGAGGAGAAAGAAAACATACATCTAGCCGAGGTGACAACATGCTGATGGTCTAAACGAAGTTGTGTGTGTATCTGTGTGTGTGTGTGTGTGTGTGTGTGTGTGTGTGTGTGTGGCGTTTGTCCCGTTTGGCATCGGTTTCAGGAAAAACTGTTCCTCCATGTCTCTCTGTGGAAAAAGCTAAATTCAGCTGTTAACATTTAAGTGACTCCAGTCAATCTGCAAAAACAGCCTTTTGGTAAATGAAGGCAGTGCTCTATATTTAATGAGAACACTATTGAAAAAAAAAAAAAAAAACACACACACTGATGACAAAACAAAACAGTCAGAACTGTTCAGTCTGCTCTGTTGACTCCCCAGGGTCAACATTTGAAGTCATTTGTCCTCTATTCCCTGTCTCATACTTGGGCAATATCTGCCACTGTTTCAGTGCAGCCCTCAATGCACCAGTGTAATTATTGCCAAACATGGCCCAACCGCTGGAGAATATTTGTGGGGGGCAAAAGATGATGCATAAGGTTACCCAGCATTTTCTTACCCACTCCCCATTGTCATGTCGGTCCCGAGTCTCCCAGTGTGACACACAGGCCAGTAATAGGATGCTAATGGATGCAGGGACCCTTGATGCAAAACAGATGGCCAAAGAGACACCATTTTGACAGGTATCCGTTGAACTAGATTGCCACAAAAACAGACCTCCGTTCTCTTCTCTCTCTCTCTCTATTTCTGCCTCTTCCTCTCTCTCACTCTTTCTCTTCTCTTTCTCTCTCTCTCTCTCTCTTTTCATCTTTCCTATTGGCCGGAGAATAATTAACCTTTAGGTATTTGTCACACATGTCAGAATAAATCACTGCCTCTAAATGGGTTTTGACAAGTTACAATGCATAAGGTCTAACATTAAGTATTTAATATCTCTCTCTTCCCCTGCACATATGCACTAACACACACACACACACACACACACACACACACACACACACACACACACACACACACACACACACACACACACACACACAAAACTGTATCAGTGCATAACTGTTTAATACAAGCATTCTCCATATGCATTTATGTCCTAATGGCGTGCTACCGTTGACTTCTATCATTGTCCCCTGGCCAAACCCAAACCTATCCCTAACTTGTCAGTGAAGCAATGTTTGATACTTTTTGTTTCTTTAGTAACAGCCATTTTACTGTGAAACACCCCCCCCCCCACCACACACACACACACACACACATATTCTCTCTCAAGTTGTAATCTGCCTGGCATGTCTATAATGTGGCGTGCCTTTCATACAAAAGGACAGTTATTACCCAAGAACTGTTTATTTTTTCACACATTGTAACTGTTCTGTGCTAACATGCAAGGGGATGACTGATCTTAAAATTGCCCCCTTTTGTTGGGCTGTGCATGCTTTGCAGAAAACAGCTGCACAAAAAATATGACATTTGTCACATAGCACAGCATATAGTACTATTATAAGTGAAATTGCTCAAGGTTTTGTCACAAATGTCATTTTTTCTTTTGCTGAGTTTGTGCACTGCTTACGCTTTCCCTATTGAACACACCTTTTGTGCAGGTTAATTGGTGATGCCCACTGTGGTCCACAACTCAATATGGCCATTAGAGAGTTTCCCTTTTCAAACTATGAAAAGAAAGGCTCACAAAAACAAATGTCCTTGTTAAGTTTTGTGGAACACTTTTTACTTGTGTTCAATGTAAATTCATCCTTTTCAGTTGGACTGCTGTTTATGTCCCCCATCTCAACCTAACCATCTGAAAAGTTCTGGGCCCCTCAGTTGACCTTGACGGGGCCTGGAGAGACTGCAGCTGTAAGTAAGCAGAAGATGGTTGGGTAGCCCATGTACTGTAGGATCCCTGGCTTGTTTTGTTCTTGTTATGTTGGTGGTTATGATGGTGGCCTGCCTTAACTGGATGGCATGTGTGGTAATTGTGTGTTCTTGTGGAGCTGCATGGTGGTGATTAGGCTGAGTACTGTCAGAGGCACACACAACAAACACAGACTGACAATCCCGCGCACATCACACACACACACTCTCTCTCTCTCTCTCTCTCTCTCTCTCTCTCTCTCTCTACTCAGTCTGGGTAATTCACAGCTATTTGACAGACCCTAATTCAGGCACACTCTTATCCTCTCCTAACAGCAGTGCCTAAAAGAGAGGAGAGAAAGAGAAGACAGAGTCAGAGAGAGAGAGAAAGAGAGGGAGGGGGGGAAGAGGGGGAGGGAGAGAGAGAGAGAGAAATGTCACTTAAGAGACAGGCATGTAGACCGCATTTTCAAAGCCTTAAATAATTAACAAGGCTCTTTTCAAATAAAAGAGTAGATTAAGTGAAAGAGAAGAGAGCGTTTGTTTAACTGATATAGCAAACTCACTAATTGCTAAAGCAATCTTTTCCTACTTTTTTTAAAAGTAAAGAAACTTTTGACTGATGTGTTTACTGAAATTAATTACAGACTTATGACTGTGTTTCTCCAGCCAGAGTAGATACATGGAGGATGCGTAGATGCATGGCCAAGCTGTGAGCAGGCCTCTGATAGTCTATCAGTGTTTGTTTTGAGAGAGCAGCTGCAGGCCTGAATCTGCCTGAATCTCTGACATCTCAGATCACTGTGTGTGTGTGTGTGTCAGTCTGCAGGTGATTGCATCAGTCCAGACAGAATTCACTTATCCTCACTGACCCCTACCCCTCTTCACGTTCTTCTCAGCAGAACTAAAACAAAAGGAGGGTCACAACATGCTGTCTCCATGGATGGGAGTGGGGGGTTAGATGCTCTAAAAGGGGTGGGGGTTGGGGGGTGGGAAGTGGTGGGATCTACCCTTATGACCTTCTGCCTCCCCTCTGCTACTGTGCCCTGGTGTTGAGCCCGTCACGGATCAGGGGGTGGGATGGGGGCAGGAAGGTAAATAAAAAGAGATAATGAAGAAGGCTAATCAGGATTGATCAAATTTCCTGTCACTAATGAAAGGAAAGTGTGTCTGGTTTCCTCCCAACGTCTGCGCTAAAAGATGATTAAGCCGGAGCATCTGATAAGCGTCGGGCTGCAGATAAAAGGAAACAAGAGCTGCGTGCAGGTTACCTCCCTGCTCCACCCTCCACATTGCCCCCCCAAACCCCCCCCCTGTCATGGGGTATGCGGCCCGCAGCCCGCGGCCACAGAGCAAGCCCAGAGGAGCTGATGCAGTATTATAGGACTCTTGTTGTTTGGGTTTATTGAAAATTCATGAAATAATCAACTGTTGATTAGTGGCGCTGTTTTGTGATGGTCGTGAAGGTCCATTTGGATTATAGCATCTTTGCCTGTTCCCATCAGCCTTGCACCTTGAAGCAGTCTCTTTATTGGCTTTGTTTGCTGCATGTGATTGTCATTGATTCACTCCCTGGAGCCAGTTGCAATTGCCAATTAAAATGAGTCACAAAGAGACACAGAGAGAGAGAGGGTGTGAGAATGAACGACAAAGAGAGAATGAGAGAAAATGAAAGAGAGTGTGTGAGAGAGAAAGAGAACAAGAGAGAGATAGAAAAGAGACAATGGATGACAGGGGAAAGAAAGAAAGAAAGAAAGAAAGAAAGAAAGAAAGAAAGAAAGAAAGAAAGAAAAGAACAAAAGAAAGAAAAGAGAGGGAAAGGAAGGAAACAAAAAGAATAAAAGGTTGATGGAGAGACCACAGATTGTTTTCTCCAAATCAAAGATACCTTGTACAAACAAGCGGGCTGCTAACTAGCCGGCCAACAATTGAGCCCATGAGAGCCAAGCCTTTGTGGGCAGATAGCCTTCTGTCGTCTCAGCCTCTGGCTCTGCCAAGGCCCTCAGATGTAGGCAGTGCCTGGGAATGATGCTGCTGCTGCTGGCTCACCTCCTGGTGCCATCTTTACCATTCTGTACAGCCACATCTGCGTACAGTGCCTGGAGCCCCAAACCCAGCAGAGCCGAGCTCTAATAACCCCTGCTACTGTCAAAGCATGCCTTAATGCAACTCTCAGCACTTGGTCAGTTTAAAAACTGTGGCTCACATAGCAGTGGCTGCATCATTAAAGGGCTCTTTTTCTTTTTCGTTTTCTTGTCATGGGAGGAAAAATGCGGTGGACACGCCGCAACAATGCAGCGGCTAAAGGGACAAGTTGGGACAGTTGGCTCGGAGTAAGGAAATGTGCCGTTTAATTACACCCCAACTGTGCAAAGTCAAACTTTTTACTTCTTTGTAAGAAAAGTAAGGCAACAGTCAAAGTTGGGAATAGTTGGGAGCTCTGAGCACACACCACAATGATTCCAAAAGACCACATCCTCCCATTCCAGAAGATGAAAGGAGAGTGTGCAGAGTGCTGTTTGCAGGCTGCCTTCCCCTGCCTTGGTGGACTCTAATAGCATTACACAAGAGATAGTGTACAATCTGCCACCTCAATCTAGATGGAATCTGCACGTCTTGTAGCAAAATAGCTTTGATGCCTTTTTCGTAATTGAATATCTGGTGTCCTTAATGAAACAACTGCAGCAGTGTATTGGTTAGAGAGTGGCTGTATTTATATCCATAAAGAGGGATGCTGACGGCACTGTGTAAGGAGTTTGGCAATTGTGGCTTTTAATATTGCTTTTGTTAACTAGAAATGATAGTGTAATCAATAGACATTTTCAATTAAACTACCCAATAGAATTTGATGACAGTGCGTGCAGTGCTTGCTCGTTATTTCATTTATTTATCTTCACATATGAAATTTCCTATTGCACGAATTGTAAAATCATAAACTGCTGTATCTTAGATTTCCTTAGTGGGAAGAAGCTTACTTAATAGCCTAGTCCTTCGTAAAGCTAATAATCCTTTGTAATATTCTCATAGTGTTAGCATCTGTGGATAAAGGTTACATTCAGGGCCATAGGCAAGGTTTGGAAATTACCAAGGTTCATTTGCGTGGATAGGTAGAAATGTGTGCGCAAAGCTTGCAGTGGAAAAAGAAATCATCATATTTACAGTAATAGGCCAGATTAATTTTTAGACCCTGTTGTAGAGCATTTATTAGGCCAATAGGTATTCGTATTCGTAGTCGTTTTTTTTTTTTTTTTGATTCTGCTATTGCACCAATTATGTGAGTGTTCCCTGACAGAAGAGCCTATTGCCCCAGAACTGTTCTCTTGCCCCATTCTCTAAACTCTCGCACCCACACCATACACTGACAAGTCTAAAGTGTCATGTGCTTGTCCCAGAGAATACGCCTGTATCCCTGAAAAAAATACAGAGGTTCGTACCTCTGTGACCTGACAGCTGGCTACAGCTATGGTTGCATTCACATGGTATTGACCAAAAGGACAAAGGCAGCAAGTTTGCAGCTTCTCATAAAATGCACATGTGGCAAACTAAAGGTTCCTTTATACTTGCCGCGTCGCGCCATGACAAAGTCACTGATGCGTCTGACCCTATATATTTGTGCTCCACACAAGGGGGCAATTTTCTCCTCATCAGAGATGTCAAATGCCACAGTAGTTAAACAGTTCGGAAAATGTTGCTTGTCAGAGGAGTGAAACATGACTAAATTGCAGGTTTACATCTTGATTTGGGAATTAAACAGAATAAATCCGAAAAGTTTTGGTTCAGTGTGTATATTTGCTGTGTTTTTAGATGTTATGAGTGATGGTAGGACTTAATAAACAAATTGCACCTACGTTGGTTTGTGGATAAAACTAAACAAAATCCTAAATGTTTTTGGTCAGTGTTTGTATTTCTTGTGAGTTTCCAGCAATATTAGCCTATTTTAGCAATGGAAAAGACATGTTTAAGCTGGTAGTTGCTAAGCTAAAGTTAGCTTAAGCCACACTCATCATTGCCTATTGTTTTGAATGGGCTGCTTCGTGCACTGTGCATGCAAGTTACGAAAAAATGAGGTGCACGACGACAGCCAGACGCGCACTTAAAAATGCCATGCCAGATGTGCACAATGTCCATTTTTCCTCAACACTTATTTAACCACAATTGAGCCCACAAAACACGAGCTTGTGAATACTGTAAGGCTGGATCACTGTAAAAACATTCACAAACGCTGGCAGGTAGATTTTTTGCAGAGTATTCTCAAGTGGACTAGATTTTTGAGTGGTGCTAAACACCAAGAGAGTAGCCAAGTCTCAGATAAACACTGAGACAAAGACAGAGAGAGAAAAAGAGAGAAAGACAGACAAAGAAAGAGAAAGAGCAAGAGTAGAGAGTGAGAGAGAAAGGGAGAGAGAGAGAAAAAGACAGAGAGAGAGAAAGTGTGTGTGTGTGTGTGTGTGTGTGTGTGTGTGTGTGTGTGTGTGTGTGTGTGTGTGTGCGCGTGTGTGTAACACAAAACAGAAATATCTTAGCTTGCTCACCCCCTTGGTGCGAACAGCAGGACAAAAGACGCAACCAGCAGCTGTAGGCGTGAGGAGCCTTTCCTCCAGGGGCCTGCAGCCGATGGGTGGTCACACACGGAACCCTAGCAGGACTGGGTGGGGCCCCGGGCCCCTCGGGGGGAGAGACATGATGGATATATCACAGAGGAGGCAAATGGCAGGCCCGTGCTGCTAATTGAGCTAATTAGGCTCTCTCAGAGGGGGGGCGTCAATCGCTAACGAGAGAGCTCTAATTACATATTTACTCGTCTACTCACGCAGAACTTTGTTGTATCTGGCTGTCTCTCATTTTCATGTGTTGTCATGGAAATCAACAAGTTTTCTGCTCCGTTTTTTTTTTTGGTATGCTCATAATGTTTGCTCAGTAGTTCTGTTGGGTTTTCCTAAAGATAGTCCACAAATGTTACAGACACACCTCAAAACTTGTTTTCTCTCATAATCCTCTGCACTTCATGACACATTTGTCAACCCTGAAAACGATCTTATTTTATTTAGTTTTTATGGCTCTGGGTTTTGTGACTATGACTGAATAGGTGACCTTGTTTTCTAGCAATGATGAACAATGTTAAGAAGAACTGATGTGGAAATAATGGCGAGATGGAGTAAAAGAACGTGAAGTGAAGTGGAGTTCTCTCTCTCTCTGAGCAAATAAACATTGTTTAGAAGGACTGATAACAGTAGTGTATATTCTCACACATGTTCAACAGAATTTGGAGGCAGATTCCAAAACAAACACACTCTCACAAACGCAATCTCTATCTCTTACTGTGTGTGTGTCTAAAAAGAAAAGTATTAAAGTGTTGTATAAACTAGTTTATTCAGCGAACATTCACACAAAATCTGTGTGTGTGTGTGAGAGAGAGAGAGAGAGAGAGAGAGAGAGAGAGAGAGAGAGAGAGAGATGGAGAGAGAGACAGACAGCACTTTTAAAGAAAGTGTTGTATGGAAAATCAAAGAAAACTGCCAGGGCTGAAGATAACTAAACCATAGGGGGCCATTGATTATTCAGAGTTCATCATTCTTGCTTCACACAGCGTAATCATAGTTTCCCCCTTTTCAAGGATAAATAAAGTGAAGTTTTTCACTGTTTGCACCAGTTACATTAGCAGAAAAGAACAGTGGATGAGATCCACTTGAAAAAAATCACAAAATAGGTTAACATTACAGTTTGAAATTTGTGAACAGTTTGTGGAATTTACTTTAGATTTGTATGCAACTACCAAACTGTGTCATGGGGATGTCATCCACTGCTAGACAACAAAGTGAGTCATTCTTTCTGCCTGTCTGCCACTCTGCCAGCTCATTGACATTTGGGTTTCAATTTTCACCTGTTTTCATGTCGGCTCAGTTCAGTCAGGGTGATAAATACAGAGATTCTGATAACACCAAGGCCACCACATTTGCTCAGATACAAACATTATTTTAATAGGCAATTAGTAGATGGTGTGGATGGACTTGCTACAGGATTTTTTCACAGGATTTTTTTTGGTGTTATAAAACTGGCAGAACTAATAATAAACACTTAGCATGAAAAACTGTAAATGCTTAATCTTACAGTGCAGGGAAGTCACATAAAAGCTTTTTGGAATTTGGTAAAGATCCAGATTACTCATCAAAGTCTACAGCTGTTAGTACTTTGAGCGACAAGTATATACTATATACTATATACTATATATTATATTATCAATCTATTAACCCTTTAAGGCCAGCTCAACCGTTTGGTTGAGGTTTGTAAATTTAAAATGGGATGGTCAATAGAGGGAAAAAAAAGGTTTGGGTTATTAGAGCCTACTAGAAGCAAAAAAGAAAAACATTTTTGTCATTACTTTTTTTTTGGGGTGTGACCTAGAAAGGGTTACCATAGTTTGCTGTTTCATGGTGCCATTTTGGTGTTTTAGCTGCTGAACTGTCTACGTAAACAACACAACTTACAAACCACCAAAATGCCACCATGAAACAACAAACTGTGAAAAACAGACAATAGATAAATTATGTGTTCATTAGCGTATGGATCAGGCCAAAGGCTGTAGTATAACACGAGACTATGATGATACGCTCATAGTATATAATATATAAGTTATAATAATGTTATTACACATGTTAGTATATTAAATGACCATTCACAATGAACCAAATGACACAAAGACAAAACAGGAGCTGAGTATTTATTGTTTTGCTTAATCATGGTTTATGCTTCTGCATAAACTTACCACCACAGCTATTACCATGCCTCTGGATGAAGGCATAGGCCTATCTTGGCCACTCACTTATGGCTGATGTGCAGCTTCAAAAATGCCTGACTTCCCGTTGAGTGATACAGACCATAAGGGATGTGATGGATGAGCTGGCCGTGTGTGCAGGCTATTTCAGTCAGCAGCCTGCTGTAGTGTAGCTGGGTAGTCTGCAATGTGCAATTTCACTGACGAGCTGGGAAATCTCAGCAGACATATTTTTCATAACTAAGAAGATGGTTATCTGATTTTACATTGTCTATTTCTGAGTAATGTTTTATCAGCAAGTCACATTGTGGTACTGTGGCACTGTCTGACAAAAAAAACTACTAGCTGGCAGACACCACACAAATTATTTTTAACTCGCAGTCAAATAAATTCCAATCATATTTGAACCCAGCAGTGTATGGAGTGTGCCACGGCACCTGTGAATAGTTAGCTAGACAGACAGATGAGATGCATAAACCAACAAGGTCTTATGACAGCACAGGGCAACAACGTAACTCATGTTGTGGATTCAAGGATCCCTCAGCCCTTTACTTTCCCTCAACTTCCCTTTTATTAGTTTGGGTGTCCTCTCTTTGGCTGATACCTGTGCTGGCACATTACAATACATTACACTTAGCTTATCCGGAGTGACTTGCAGTTATTTAGGTACAGGTTTTTAGTTATAGTCCCTGGAGCAATATGGTTACAGTATATGCCGTGCTCAAGGGCACTTTAGCCATGGGTGAGAGTGCAGGAGAGCACTAGTTGTTTTACTCCACCACCCCCATTTTTCCTACTGGGACGGGATTCGTAACTGCAACCCTCCGATCCCAAGACCACTAGGCCACAGCTGCCCTGTTTGCAGTTCAGAGCTCTGGATATGTTTTTTTCCTCGTACTCATACGATTTGACTGCATGTGTTGTCTGACTTTGACCATGCTCAGCAGCCTAAGTTTCTGGTCTTCAAGCTGTAGTTTGATCAAGCCATGTTTGGGTTGTTGCTATATGCCAAAAAGGTAATGTTTTATATAGTTTATATGTAGGCTAGATTATATCATTTCACCTGCTTTTAAAATGCTCCAAAATGTTGATTACTTAAAGTGTGACAGAGAAGGTGATTTTTTATTACAATCGTGCAATGAACTAATTGTAACCCCTTAAATTAATGAAAGTAGCTGTATAATTACATCTCCTTAGCCTTCTAACTGAAGCTCATTCCCTATCCCTGGTGACATTTAGCAACGAGACCTTTTTGTTACTAACTGTGTGCTGTAACAATTAGCTCAAGCTAGATTGTGTTAAGGGTATGTGCCATTTGGACAAACAAAAGATTTGAGACTAATCAATGTCTGGAGCAAATATCCCATTGATTGTGCGGAGCGGCAATGAGAAATGTCTCGTCTCACACCAAATACCATTGTCTCAAATGATGGCCAGGTTAGCCAGTGTGCACAATTAAATGGAGGGACCGCATTGCATTGTATTCATTTTCCCCTTCTTTTTCCCAAGTGAGATGAAGAGATTGGATCCTTCATTTCACAAATGGTATCCGGAGAGTTCTAATGAGCAGGGACAACTGCAAACCATCCGTCTACCGACCTATTAGCATATTTTTTTTGCAGCAGGAAAGTCTAATTTGACCAGAATTTTAATTAAAGAGCTGCAAGTATAAAGGGTGCATGTGTTCTATGAACTGAACCCAGGGCACTTCTGAGGTAATCACTGGTTGCAGGTAACTTTTAATCACTCTTCGCTGGCGCGTGGGATTCATCGTGAAATGTAGTATATAGGGTGCTTATTACTGAGTCTTTTGTAGAATAACCCCAATTGGCCTTGGAAAGGGAACAAAAACCTAATGTTCATACATTTATTCGCTCTGAGTTTCAGCAAGAATAAAACGAGTTGAAGTTTGAATTTATGCAAAAAAGATGCCACAACATGTCTTCCCAAAGTTAACGTAGAGAGATCCAGGTAGGACCTACTTACAAACAAGTCACACTCTCTTGAACTGTGTATTTCAAATTTCTGATTTTGTAACTCTTCTTCTTTGAGGTCTTTCCTCTTCATCTTTAATACTTTTGCCTCATCCTCTCTCCATATTTCAGATGTAGCTCTTTCCACTAAAGTGACTGGATTGAAGTTTTTTTTCATAGTTCCAAACCGTGTCCTGACTTGTGCTTTGCCCACAGGCAGTAGTTCGCCTAGAATGACACAAAAGTCATTTTCAGCTCCCCAATCTAGCCGCCCACATCACAGAGCTCCTGTGACTCACTATCAGAAACTAGCACGGCTGAAAGAGGCCTTTATGTGCCTCTCCCCAGCTCTCCTCTCCTCTCTTTTCCTAACCATCCAGCCTCTTAAGGAGAATTAATTGTCCAGGTGACAAGTGTAGCTCGACAGAAAATAAAGTTGGGGACATACGTCACGGTGCTAAAGGTTTTCTTCAGTTCTGCGCCAGCCAGGTTTTCTTTTAACCAGTCTGACCAAGAACACATGTTGCGCGTGATCAAAGCAACACTTCAGAGAACAGAACTTTAAATTGCTATCCAATCAGACTAGGTGACAATGTCTGCGACTTTTTACATTTTTCAATGTACATGACAAGCTCAGCGACACCCTAGCAGATGGAAATGTTCTCTCTTTGACATATTTTGACAATATTTTGTCGAGAGACACTTGTTGCCTGGACTATAAATTGGCCTTTAGTTGTCTGTCACTCCCCCTAAACAGCCACTTCAAACCTGAACAAAAAGTGTGAGCATGCTGTGAGTATATTTCCCTGGTGCCAGACTAAAGACTGAAAATGACCTTTTCAGTTTACCTGCCTATAGAACATTGAGTGGTTTAAACAGTAGTAAATACAGTAAATAGTTTTTGTTTGGCATATTTTTAATAGGTTGTTGTTGGCATAAAGACTGTCAGTTGTCAACACAATCATTTGATACCAAAGCATTTGTATGAGAACTAAGTTATTACTCACAGTACATGGTATTTCTTTGGTCAATTTCTTCTGTTAATGAGAATCTCAGATCTTAGAAGTTAATTGACTTCATGCTAAACACTGAGTTTAATTAAATCCTCTCTCCTCATTCCAAAATTGAAAAAAAAACCTGCAGTTTTGTTCTTCACGCTACAATTGGCTAAACTATAAAGCTAGTGTAGTTTGTAGTTTTTTTTGTCCTATTCTGGGCTTCACTGCTGGTTCCCCATATTAACCAATTATAAATTACACTGTGTTAAAATAGAAAGCCCATCTGGATTATCCAACGGTGACTTTATTAGTTAACTATTTACGTCAAAAGACCGTACAACGGTAGGCTGAGCCCCATATGTATTGTTATTTATGTTGCTACCTGTATGGGCCAACAGCTACATACACTGCCTGTCTGAATGCTCTGGGAAAATACACGTCTTTGTTGTGGTAAGATATGGATGACTGTTGTATTCCTCCCCTGCAATCGCTTTATTTATTTATTTTCATATTCAGCAGTTCAAAGTTTAGTATTTCAAAGTGGTTTCCTTTTGAAGGAAGAGAATTGCTGAATTATGCATTGGCTGTTTAGAACAAGCAAGAGCAGACCAGCTTCAACCAGGGGGGAAACGGGGGGGCTTCAAAAATCAGTCTGCTAATGAAAAGAACTGGGCGCTCTCTCTCTCTCTCTCTCTCTCTCTCTCTCTCTCTCTCTCTCTCTCTCTCTCTCTCTCTCTCCCTCCCTCTCTGTGCACTTGGCAACCTCAAAGATAACGCAGGCTTGGGGATTTTGTCTCTTTCTTTTTATCCGTTGTATTTTAACGTGGTTGGGGGAAGGAGCAGTGCCTGCTCACCTCCCCCTCACCTTTTAACCTACCTTCTCATAATGTAACCTTTGGCTTCGTTTACTCACTGCCTTCCCCTTACCAGCATACATTCCTCAACATACAGTTGCGGTCTGACATTTACATACACTCATCATGGTCATGAATGTCATATTCATTTTGAGCGTTTAATGATTCATATGGACTTTTCTTTTTGAAGGGTGGAATGATAATACAGGATACAACTTCCAAAAATTTTAAAAACAAGAACTGGGTACACTATTTATTTAATTTTGGATTGTCCAATCCAAATTCCACAGGGTCAAAATAACACATACAGGCTCAAATATATGTATATAATCCCCTACATATTTGAATAAGTTAAGCTGAAGGTTATAGAATGTCTTTTAACTTGACAAGGCCTAGGCTTATGAACCTCTTGCTAGTTATAATGGTTGTATGCAGCTGGTAGTTTCTCTTTGCCAGCATAAAACGATGTGTTTGGTAGCCCTCACTGAACTGAATGATACTTAGACAATAGGAAAGTCCAGGATGAACAAAATTGTAGATTTGTGTAAGTTGGAAAATTTGGAGCAAATTTTTAAACAACTTCAGCTTCAAGATAATCAGTTCAAACAAGTGTGTACAAGTACAAGTTATTCAGGGGTTTCACCATTTTGTCAAGGTCTGGCAAAGACTCAAACTGGCAGCCTTTTTTGAAGGGAAATTGGTCTGGGTGTTCAACAACAATCTAAAACCCTTTAACGCTCAAGACTGCCATTAACTGGAAGCTGCTGGAACATCAGTCACTGGACACAGTGAGACCAGTTTTACACTGCCATGGACTGAGAGGACAACCAAGAAGGAAGCCCCTGTTTAAGAATTGACACATTCAAGCTAAAATGATTTTTTTACCCTTGCCCAAAATTCCAAAATATGTGTATATTATATTACTTGCATATCTTATATAAGTCTTTTATTAAGTCTTATGTTACTTTTGATTCTGATTCTGATACATGTGCTCATATGAGATTATTATGATGCATCATTAAAGTTACCAAAAGTTAAACTGCAAGAAAGGCTTTTAACTACAGTGTATAGCAAGTACATGATCATCACGCTAGTTATTTATCCGTGTCTAGTGTGTGTTGTACATCACATCCCAATCGTTCTGTTTGTGTTGTGTTAAGATACAAAACGTTTTACGTAATAGATGCTCGAAGTTATTCTTCTAATTACTGAAATACAAGCAAACAATCAACGTAATTTAGTTATGGTAGCTTTTGGAAATATTCTAATTTTTGTAATTTCTGTTAATATTCAAAGTAATTAGTGACCTAGGCAGGCAAGCATGATATTACAACTAAATTGTATGATGATATTGCATTTTAAAGACCAATTTATATTTGATGGAATTTAGATTGTGCATGATATCACAAGAGACTAACTGGCAATAATTAAAAGAAAAATCTAACTCTAAATATCACTACATACAAAAACACAGAACATCTTATCCTCTACAGCTAAACCCCACAGCCTTTGTTCTCTTTCTCAGGCACCATTTTAAAGGCTCACAAATGCCTCAAAAATTGGTGTGGTTGGTGATTGGTGTGACTACCTCTCACATTTAGTCCATATTCTCCCATCAGCAACAGCTTTAAGTCTGGGTAGTGTCTCCATCATTAGTAAACAGACTTTAAAAAGGGCCGTAAATGACAGGGCTGGGCTGAGGGGGTAGTGTGCTGGAGAGCACGCACATTAATTATTCTCTTTTAGCGTTTGAGTGCTGGCAAAAAGGATTCTCTCTCTCCCTCTCTCTCTCTCTGTCTATGATGGAGGTGTGGGTATATGTTTTTTATATGTGTGTGGGGAGGGGGGGGGGGGGGGGGCAAGGAACCTATAGAGCCTTTGCAGGGGGTCTTGCTCGCTTTCAAATACTTTTTTTTTTTACCTTTATCTTTTGTCACTATTCATGTAGCTCTGTAATTACTCTGTTTTCCCCTCCTCTTTTTGGTGTGGTGTGGGTTGTGGGTGGGGGAGGGATTTTGACAGCAGGAGGAGGCTGAGCTTTCTGCTTCAAAATTGAGGCCGTTTTCAGCGGTAACCTCCACTCATGACCCCATAACTCCCTTATCTCACAAAGCCTTCGTGTTTGTTTCAGTTCGCCTGACTTCTGGGTGATTTCAGCGAGAGAAAAAAAAACCAGCATTGAGCAAAACCGATTGCAAATAGAACCACAGAAGACAAATATGCCATGGGCAAAACCTGTTACTGTAGACTTTGATTTTGATAAAAGGCAAGACATATCTACATTTATTTGAATAATACAAATCTGTGAACTCTCCAAAATGAGTTCAATTACATACTGCTAATGCAACAAAAAAGGATGTATTTCTTAATGATCCTGTTTTATCCATCAGAATCCTGTTTGCTCATCTGTCCTGTGTTTTCTGATAGCATGTGTTTTTTTGATGGATCTTGACATCATACAAATATGCACTTAGTAGTAGCAGTAGCCCAGTAGTAGCAGTATCAGATAGCTAAAATAATCTATTGGCTTTGAAGTCAGAAGATATAGATATATTTCTCCAGTGATATTGACAAATAATGTGCTTTCGATGTTCCCTCTTTATCCCAACTAGTTCAACAACTTTGAGCAGCTGTGAATTAACTTAATATACAGGAAACTGCAGCAGTTCTTGAACCAAACCATGTTCATCCTAAAACACGAGAAGCATAAAAAAGGGCCTTGAGTGGATCTTCACAGACTACTAGATCTACAATCTTGTATCGACCCCATTGAGAAGGTGTGAGAGGACACTTTATTGCTAAGCATTTATTCTTAGAATTACTTCCACCAGGCTAGCTATCTCTGTCTTGACCTACATGACCTACACACAAGAAGTGAAAATATTGAAATAAATGAGTGCAAGCAAATGTGTCTACTTACTGTAAGATCAGCTAAAATGACTAGCCCAGTAATAGAGTCAGCATTACAACAGTCATTAAAAAGAGACGTGTCATCACGGACATGAGCACTGCCAGGCATGTATTAAAATAAATTTGTATTATTAAAAAAATAAAATGCTCCTATACTGTAGGTCTATACACATGTAGACAGACATACATTCATAGACTGTGTAATGTACATCTCATCAGTTAGTGGCACATAAGTGTTCACTCAGCAGCATAAATGCCATAAATTTCACCCACCCTAATTAAGTTAAACTTTACTTTACTTTACAAAATCATGCCACTTGGCTACCAGTCATTGAATGCTCCCAAATGAATAGAGAGAGTTATGCTGAGATGAACATCTGTCATTTCAAAAGACCAAGCACATTTTTTGACATATTTTAAGTCAGCCACAGGCAGGCACTTCTAAAATGCTTAAGATTTTGTGCATGTGTTGAATTTGGAGATTAAAAGTAACATCTAAATGTGGTTTCTGGATAATAAAATGTCGGGCTGATGCCAGTCATTCCACAGTTTATTTTTTTAATTCATTCCAAATGGCTAAAGCATAATGAGATGTCATAGAACTAATTAAATATCATATTATGGAGTGATTTCAAAGTTGTAATTTTTGCTTACATGCTTACATTCATGTCTTTTTGTCTTTTTTAAATTTTCTCTTTCATATTGGCATATTTAGCTAAACCAGCTATAATTCAGACATTCAAAGCCATATTGCCTTTTATTCAAAAGACACAAACTAAATTGCAATTATTTAGCACACATACCCATGTGTCTCATATTGGTCAGTTTAATTTACCATTCACACACACACTGGTGAAGCTTATCAAACAGCATTACTCTTTGCATGGTGAAACAACTCACAGAAGAACAGGACAGCAGTTGGAAATTTTCCCATAAAAAACTCATCAGACTTAATATGAAACTGGAACCGGAAAACAAATTATTCCAATTCAACTAGAGTTTGTTAAGAGCTGCAAAACAATGCAACAATGCAATCACAGAATGCAGAGTGTACACTAGAACCTGATGACCAATGTTGTCAATTTCTGACCAAGTTTGCTCTGAAATACCGTGTGCAGTAGTCGGAGCACAAGCATGAGAAATGAGAAAGGCCAGGATTGCCAAAAATGGAGAAAATTTGTTGTGAACGGGGAATTGAGCCCTTAAAGTTGGTATGTCATGATCTTAAAAAGACATTTGTCATGGCGGGACTGCCAGTGTATAAATTTGCCATGGACAGATGAATGACTGTAAACTCTGGAACTGGGCCAGGCCCATAATGGGGAGCTGCAGGCAGAGGTTGCCTTGATAGGGGTTTGTGCCAGTCCCACTCTGTGATATGAAGGTGGCTATGGCTAATAAACCTGCATTCATCTTTCTCCTCCTGGACCAGACAACACCACATATAACAGTATTTATTTCTCTGGCAACTTTGATAGGAAGAACCAATCAGTACATGTAAGTTAGCACCCATTCATGTCCTCTCTTCCTGTCTTTTCCACCCTCTACTTGGATAGATTAAGACCATGATTTCTCAGACTTAACAATAAAGCTTTTTTTTTTTAAAACTGTGAATGCACATTCTTTACCTTAAAAACACCACTGATAGTAAGACAAATTGTCAAAATACACAGGTGATAATGCACTGACTATGTAACATACAGAAAAAGAATGTCAATTTTAATCCAGTTCCGCAAACAGACGTTTCTTGCACTTGTTTCTTTCAACCTTGCTGGATATGTTTTGCATGTGTCCAGAGCATATGGCATATGGTATTATGAAGACACTGGAGGAAAGACAGGGTGACCAGATCTCTGGGAGAAAAACCTGAAAGACATTCCCAGTTCTGCAGTCAATATTATTAAAATAAGGAATATTTTAGCTACAAAAAAGGGACAAAGTGAATGTTTGCATGGCATGTTTATTGGGGACAAACCCAACATGAGGACTGTAGATGTGGTCTGCTCAAAATAAGCTAAAAATACTCCTGATCTAGGATCCTGCTTGGTTGTCACCACTTGCTGTTATTGTGCCTTCTGTGTAACATTTGTGATGGAATACTAACATTTGCATTGATTTACTCATAATTGCGACTGAGAGTAAGGACACCATGTCAGTCATACCCTTTCAGAAAACAAAATGGTGCCTCAATTATTGTCCCTTGACAGATTATCTGATGTCTCCAGCTGAATATTTTCTTGATGCAGAAGAAATTACAGTACCACCAATGGCATGCCTGTTTATCTTTCAAATATGTCACTGTTCCTTTAGAAGAAGTCACGGTACAAACACGTAGCCTACATTTACTGTTCTTTTTCCCTGAAAATTACATTAAAGGAATTGAAAGAGGGACCTTTACTGAAAACCATCTTGCTGTTTTTTATTTTATTTTATTTTATTATTATTTTCGATCCTCCCAGTGGCAGCTGTCCCTGTGGTGGCATCCTGAATCTCTCTGACATGTGGCCACCACTTCCCTCTCCAAATTAGAACTAAATGGTTGCCATGGCACCCAGTCACTGTACAATGATAAAAGCATCACATTCTATTTTTTTTGTATGTTGTACCAGATCCACACACACACACACACACATACACACAATGCATTATCACCTGTGGTCTATAGTGCGCGTTTTGTGTTTTGTTTCAGTCCAGTGGTCACTGATAGAGATTGCAAAAAAAAAAAAAACTGCAAAAAAACAAAAGGTTATGGGGCTATTGAATAGGACAGAGTAAATCTGCAGTAGGGTGTGTCCTAGCCAACAATCTATCCCGAGAACCTCTGATCCTCTTGTCAAACAAGTAACCAAGAACATTCAGTTGTGTAAGGTCTTAGACAGCCAGTGAACTCCGCTTGTGATTGAAGGGCAATTTTCAAAAAGTCTGACATCTCTGGTTGTGAGGAACTGGGATTGAGCACTGTAGCCACATTAAGTGGACTTTAACAGTCAATTTTGCATGATACTGAGTGCACAAGATATAGGGCTCTCTTGAAAATCTCGAGGGAATACAGAAGTCGGTAATGGAGCCCCATCTAAAGTGTTTGTCAGGTGGGGTGGGCATGATTAGAATACCTAGACACCTGGGAAATGTTCTCACTCAAGGACACTTTATCGCTAAGAACACTCTAATTCTCGCTGTAATGTCAGGTGTGTACCGCTTGTACAGTTGATCAACTCTTGTTCATCAAGTCTGGTAAAAAAAGAGCTACGTCAGTGATTTCTTCAAACCCCTGCAGACCTGGATTTGCCTGATCAAATAGCCCATGCTTGAGGTGTTTTAATTTAGCTTCATTATTGGATTCAAATGCTTATAGACAAACAGTATGCCTGTATGCTTGCACTACATAATTTTCCAGTGACCCTTCCAGTATGTGTTTGAAAGCTAAAATGTTTTCAATTGTACACACCTATACTCCTAAAGGGCAACACAAGGTTTAGACTTAGTGTATCAATCATATACTGTACGGTGCTGTTAAACTTTAAGCAAGCAAGCAAGATGGGAAGCAAGATGGGGAATATTAAGTGGTATAGAAACAAATCACTTTAATGCTCCACGGTATTTTTTTTAAACACCTGCATAGAATGTGCATATATGTGTATGTGTGTAATGTGTGTGTGTGTATGTGTGTGTGTATTTTGAGGTTAGCCATAGGGAGTTAATACTTTTTAAAGAACATCATACATGCCTTTCATAAGTTTTAGAAGAAGGGAGACTCACTGATTTGGTGTGACACTGTCAAAACCTGTTATCCAATTACCCGCGTAGACCAAGAGATTGTTTTGGGTAATAGAAAGCTGAATAAATGGTCATGAACTTAAATGTCAAAGCATAATAACACATGTTAATGTTTTGAAGCAAACAAAACTGTAGTGGCCTTTGAAAGAACAACCTCAACTTGCATCAAGTGTGTGTGTGTGTGTGTGTGTGTGTGTGCGTGCTTGTGTGTGTGTCAAGGTAGGGTGGTGGGGGAATTGGTGGGCTTGGATTGAGAGGTACACAGTTCGTGTGTGAAAGATTGCACCTGAAGACTAATACGCCGCCTGACATTCGTACCGTCCCCCACTTTATGAGGAAACATTTTCCTCCGCCGACCTCGAAATGCTTTTCACAGTCAAGGCTTCCGCTGCCTTTGGACCTTAGCCTCGATAGGGGCAACCCATTTTGTAGATGGCATAACCTTGCAGGCATGATGAGGCACTCAGCAGGCCCTAATTGCCTTCATGGGGTGGGCCTTGTGTTCACGGCCCAGCGCTCTGTCTTACTCTGGGGCTCTCTCCTCTCCCCACCACCCTTGTCAGCCTCACTTCCAAACTTGGTCCGTTTCTGGTGACCCGCGTTAAATGCTGCTGCTTGTTAAGAAGGCTGTGAGAACGGAGACTTCTTCTGCTGAATCCAGATGATGTGTTGATGAGCCTGCTTTCTCAGTCAATGGGTTTTATCGATGCTTAGGTCGGTTTGTCATTAAATGAGTAATAGGGAAATGTTTTCCCCTCTGCACAATCAATAGCAGTGTGTCTTTAAAGTTTTTTTTTTTCACTACAAGAAACTTATCCAAAGATTTAGGTGCAGCTTTTTTCTTCCCTCCAGATTGTACAGTTAAATGTCTTAAAAATGAATTAAAGCGAAAATTCTCTTTAATTAATTTATTATGGGGAAAGAGAGTAAGGCCCTGTACTGTGCATTCCAAATAAGAGTGGATCATGGTTTTGCAGCAGGTTACCATGGCAACAAGTATAAGCTATTTCATAGTTTGAAAGGAATAGCAACCCTTTTGGTGGAAGGGCAAAGAGAGAAAGCTCACTATAAAATAAACTCTTTCATTCTCCAGACTGTATTAACAACTTCTACCAACATTGAAGAAAATGTGTGAAGGAGCAAATAACATGTCTGCCACCACTTCTGTGACTACACAGTGTGATTTGCTAGTCTCCGACCACTTTTTCCCGGGTTGTAGACAAAAAACACACACAAAAGCAAAGCATGTGCTGCAATGCGGTTAATGGGCAGTCAACAGTTGCTATGTATGCACTCTTCAGAGAGAGAATCCGAGGGGCTGGCAGACTGACATTTTCAATTTTTCGTCAGGAACGATAATGACTTAAGTTGTGGATGTACAGCCAGTGATAGAGCACTATGCAACTAAAATCTGAAGGCCACTTTTCACTGCACAAAAACTAGGCCTGAATTCTTCAAATGGCATAGTCTACTGAATGAGACTTCTTGTCATTTTGTCATTTTGGGGAAATTACTGAAAACTGCCGTGTGCAGAAACAGCAAGATCAGACTTCCAGTTGAGTGATGGAGGAGTGAGACGTGATTGCGATAGCTCTGACAACTTTGTCTTCAATATAACACAAAACTCTTGTAAAAATGCTCTAAAACACACACACACACACACACACACACACACACACACACACACACACACACACACACACACACACACACACACACACACACACATACGAAGAACATTAAGACCAACACAAAGAATGATGTCAAAAAAAGTAGAAAATAAAAAAAGACCAACAGCCCTTGGACCCAAGTGACACAGCCCCACCACCCAGCAACATGAATGATGAAGCAGACCCTCCAAAGCATGCAGTACTAGCCCCTATTGCTGCCCTGTCAAGCAAAGTTTCCCAGACATTAAGGTGATATATGCATGTCTATAGATGCACAAATACAAATTGTTCTCCAACGACAAGTGATGTGGTTGAATTCTGAGATGGAAAAATTGTGAGGAAAAATCGGAAATCGGAAAATGTGAGGATGGATGTAGAAGGGAGATCAAGATGAGAAGGACCCACCTCACATGGCTGTCACTGGTCTACTGCAAGAAGCGCTATCTCTGGAGAAGAAGCCGTACTGGACCCTCCACAGAAGACCTAATCCACAAGAGCCTCCAAGATCCATCGTCCTAAAACCGCATTACTATCATGTGCTTGAGAAGATTCTACGGAAAGCCACTGTGGCAAAACAACTTTACTATGAGAGCAGGGGAATTCAAATCTTATAGCTAAGCGTAGGGCGCTATTCAACCATGCCAGGGGAGCTGCTACGAGACAAGCCCAGAGTCGAGTATGGTCTACTGCACTGCAAGATTCCTGGTTATATTAAATGGTACACAGACTTCCTTCACAGACCCCAAGAAAGATGCGGAATACACCTTTGATATCTTTCCCTCAGTCGATATGTGTGCTAAATAGGTGCAAGTGTGAACATGTATGTGATTGTGTGAATGCAGAATGCAATAAAAACAGGCCATCAGTATATGAGCCAAAGTAAACACAGTATACAGTATTTTTTCCTTTTCTTTTTATTTTTTCCATGTGTACCTTTTTTGTCATTTGACTTCACAAAGAAGGCTTGCACCACTCACCTTGACTTGGCAAGAGTAGCTTGGTTTGTTTTATTATTATTATTATTATTATTATTATTATTATTATTATTATTGTATGGTTCTGGTTGACGTGGGAAGGGAGGTCTGGTTGGGGGAGGAGGTAGTTACAGTAGGGAGTGGATTGCATATGGTGATGGGATGGGAGGGACACAAAGACCCTTCACCCTTGTATTTATCTATTTTGTAAACGCACATGGTGCATGGCACAGCTAAAATAGTAGAACATTTTATTCGTAGGTCGTCCCTTCAAATTCAAGCCTCAAATCTCTTCATTAAAATGCTTCATGCTATCACAAATTGAAAGTACGCTTCCTTTACAACTACTGTTGCCAGCAGATCACCGTCCCACATATTGTACAAAAATAAGGAGCAATACAGGAGTAATCATCTGAAAGACCAGTCTCTTCACACAATTACTGAGCAGCCTTGAGGTCTGAGAACTCCGTTTCTTTTTTGGGTTTTAAAAAAACTGTAGTATAAGACTGAGAGTGTGACCTTTAGCAGACCCACACCGAGGGAACCCTTTTCTTCTGAGCTCAGATCTCTGCCCTGGGGGCAGGCTTGGGTTGCACAGTGGAATAAAGAAGCTGCACCATGGACCATCTCATCATGTCTAATCCAATGTGACTGAATCCTGGTTCCCAAAATATTCCTATAGGGGTGAACGCCAGCTGAAGATGGAATCTCGTAGTTTTAGAAGTTTAGTTATTCAGAATTATAAGTAGCAAAATTCCCAGTTGCACCAAGCTTAATTGACACTGAAAGTGCGTACGAGTCACATCCCATTGATGTACAGTACTGTATATTGGCATGTTGCAGCCATAAGACATGTGTATGTGTGTCCACAGTTGTTTGGAGGTTTGATTGTGCAGGATTCAGTTTCAAAAGTACAAACTATACTTTATTAGGTAATAATCACAAGTTAATGATTGGCCTATTCCCCTAATAGGTTTACGTGGTGAAATGCTCTTAATAGGTTTATGTGTTCTGTCTGTGACAATGTTGTGCTGTACACCTAGACTGTGTTGCTAAATCATATTGTGCTAGCTTTGCCATGGTTGTGACTAATGAAGTAAAAGAAGACCCACATCACAAAACTCCAACTTGAGTTTACACTATCTATGTTATGTGTCCATGGTAGCTGCATTGTGTAAATGCGGTGGAATGGTTGTGTGTCATTCTCGTTACAAAAGAGCATTTTTAGCATGTTGCTTCCATCAGCCCTCTGTGTTTTCTACATTAGGCTTTCTGTTTAATGCTTGCATCGCGCGTGACAAACAGGCTCCTCACCCAAACTCTAGATCAGTCATGGCTGTGGCGCCATACCTGAGACATGCTTATCGTATGCACACTATTAATGCTCAGCACCATTTCATGTACACACCGAGAGGAAAGTCAAAGTGTAATACCGTCGTCACATGCACAGACAACATGGATTGTGTAAACCATTGCTAAATTTTAGAGTAAGGCTTGAAAATGCCTATGCATAAAACTATAAATATGGTAGTGTAGCCTTGCTTAAGAGTAATGATGTAAAGAGTGAGGAGTGAAGAAAGTCAAAGGGAGAGAGAGACAGAGACAGAGAGAGACAGAGAGGGGGAAAGAGCGAGACAGAGAGAGAGAGAGAGAGAAAGCGAGAGAGAGAGTTTTCCTGTCTCCTCAGTGGCTCCGGTCGGTGCTGTATTGATTGGAACTTCTCATCAGGGCTGCAGTGTGTGAGCGCCCCTGTGTCACACTGAAGCAGTGGGATGAACCTAATCAGCTCCGCAGAAGCAGACAGCTCTGATTACTCCGCAGCACAAAGAGCTGCTAACATTTGCGGGAACCGCACTACAAAGACAATGCAGTGTACAATAACCGTTACATTTGCAGCTGTTTTCTTTACATTGTCTTTCACCCTTAAAGGATGAACCTACGTAACCATGATTTACATTTCTAGTACATTTTTATTACAATTTGTTGTTGCTTCAGACCATTTTAAAAACCTCGCAATGATGCTGTCTGGAGAAGAGCAACAACATTTCTCAATAGAAGATATCTGTCACTTTTTTCATATGACAGTTTGCTCGACAGTCACTAAATGTGGTCTGAAAACCCAGGCATTATGCTGTAAACACAGGTACATACACACATGCACACCCACAACAACTCCCTGCCCCACCCCCCCCCACACACACACACACACAGACACAGACACACACACATACCTTTACACAAACACACACACTAAAAGGTTTTTTGTCCCCTCTGATGATAGAGCCTCATAAGAAGGTCGTGGGCAATAACAATCACTTTCTCTCATTACTTTGCATCACATTTTGAGGCAAGGAGGAAGAGAGGTGACAGAGGAGGAAAAAAAAGAGCACACAAGAAAAAGAGAGATGAGGTGGAAGGCTTTGGGGGAGGAAGGTGGTGAATGTAAAGAACCCCGCATCTCTCTCTCTCTCTCTCTCTCTCTCCCTGTTCTCTGCCTCTCTCTTCTCTCCATCCCTGACCACCTTTTCTCTGCTCTCATTTATTTCAATTTGTCATGCTTTGCTCTCCTCCCACAGAAAAAGAGAGGGAGAGGGAGCGACTGGCTGCAGACGAGAGATGGGGAGAAAAATTGGTATCTTCGCTCAGACCCGTAATGAAACATTTAGATGCGAGTGGAGCCATGGCTCTGCATTAATGTCTGCGATGAAGGGAGATGGCTTTTGGCACCCTGCCCACTCTACCTAATAACCCTTTAATCCAGGTCAAAGTGGGACACTTCTTCTTGGTAATCAGTGCTGGCACTTTCTTGGGGAAGGCTGTATTAGGGTTTGAGAGGGCTCGGCTCGCCAGCATAGCTTTGGGGGGGGGATGTCGTGGCACCATAGCAACATGGTCTCGACTCGATTCTGTGTGTGTGGACAAAATGTGTGAGGGAACGTCAAACACAGAAATTGCAGAAAATCACGGGTTGTGCCAGGCAGGTGCTTTGAAATTATGACTGGGAGCAGACAAAAATGTCACAGAATGACTGACCAACATTATAATTTCATTAGTTATTACTCTTAGGTGTGGGGAACTCATTCAGTTGATAATTTTAAAAAATGAAGACATATTTGACATAATTCAACAAATCAACAATGTTGCTATTGCTAAATTACAGCTGCAAACCAGTCGTTCATGTGAGTAAAACAGTTGTAATATAGTTACAATTTTCTTGAAAATAAGAACAACTCATGGTCATGAACATCCTTCATGACATTATCCTCAATTCATGAAGATGGCTTAGGGGGTTAGACAATCTGTATAAAAAGTTTTAGGCCTGTGATCTATTGTCCTGTAAGCTCATCAAATGTGGTGACAAAAAGTCATTAAAAGAAATGTCTGGAGTATTCTGTCAAAATGACCAAAGTTACAGTTTAAAGTAAGTAAAACATCTGTCTCTCAAGCTGCATCTTTTGGATAAACAGCATTTTTAATGAATGACTTGTTAACCACTTAAATCACTCACTTTTATCACAGACAGACACACTCTATCCATAACCTAATGGCCAACAGTATCAGATGTTCAATATAATTCTTCTGACTGCCACTAAGTTATCATTTTACCCTGGCATTCATTCATTCATCCCCCTAAAAAATCAATGTCTCCCTGTGTAATAGATCTTTCATCACTGGCAAATCTTTCTTTTAGAAGCGGCCCTCTCACCTTGGATGAAAGAACTAGAGGTAAATAGATGACGTTGTTCACCCAGATAAAATCAACAATGCTCTTTGTGAGATAAATGTCCCTGTAGGTAGTGCGAGACTTCCCCATGGGGTCCTCACCTCCAGTGCCATAACATGTGACTGCCAATACTGTCTCTAGGGGCATCCCTGTACAATGTGAACATGGTAGGGTGTTTTTGCCATTTAGGTCATGTTTGCTAATGGCACTCTCAAGTTTATATTCTTACAACTAGTCTGTGAAACCTGGGGCTTTCTCTGGGCTGTATGTATATTTTCAAAAATGGAGATCCCAGCTTTGGAAAGTAAAAAAAAAAACCCTGTCTGTATTCATTCTGCCTGTGCGCCTAACACAGGTGATTTCATTAATGAGCTGATCTACCTGTCTGATGATCTGTGTGCTTATTAGGATCAGCTGGTTCAGAAAATGGTTGCATCAAATAGGTGGCAGGGGTCTTTCCTGGATTCAACATCCTAACATAACACACATTACATTTAGCTGACACTTATCAGGTACAGGGACAGTCCCCCTGAAGCAATGTGGGGTTAGGTGCCTTGGTCAAGGGCACTCCAGCCATGGAGTTTTTCCTAGTACAAGAATTGAACGTGCCACCCTCCAATCCCATGACCAACTCCCTGAACTACAGCTGATAACAGCATGGCAATGGCTGATTCTGATAGCGGAAGGTATTAAAGCCATGATAGTCTGATGCTACCCCTGCACAAATAGTGATGCGGACATGACAGTTGGGACTATTTGACAGCCAATCGGGTAGGAGATACAGTCTGGTGTTTCATTTGTCAGCTGTCAGGTTCTCATTTCAATTTGGTGTTCAGTCATCATCGCACTTCTCTCTGGCGTTGTCTGGTCTTGACCAATCCATAATTTCAAAACCGATGATCCCAGACTGAGCGAGCGAGAGTGTTTTTTTTTTCCCCCCTTACTTTCCTCACCCTCTTTCTGCCTCCGGGCCCATTCCCATAACTTTGCATTTTTATAGACACTATCAAATCATCACTGTCATCATATTAGTATTATACACAATGGCTTATTACTCATCCATTATAATAGCATCATGCATCCTAGCAGGTCAGCATCTCCTGTCACTGCTGTCTGTCAGTGGGTTCAATCAATGAGTAATTATATCTGACTGCACTCATAAATAATGCTGTGCACTCTCTCAAGGTTGCCTGTAATTGTGCTATATATATATATATATCATAAATTTCATACTTGGGCTTACATTGCTGAGCTCTTAGTCTGAATATGATACATTTAATGATACTGAGATTGATGTGACTCCTCTAAAATAGCGCTAAATACAGAATTTTTTCACATAACATCAAACTAATAAAGGAAATTGTACATCTGGTCATATAGAATGCAGGGATCCTACTTCTTTGAAATTGGTCCAGTGTAGAGATCTAGATGGTGACTACAACACGCAATTGATATGTTTTATCTAAGGAAAATGGATGAAATTCGCAACATATAAATACTTTTCACACATCTTATCTTACCATCACTAGTATGTGCCCTTGCCTGTTGTTCGTACTACATTTTCTTATCTGGATGAGCTCGCCATTTCAAGGGCTGTCAGTCACTCTTTGTTTTGGAGCGAGAGAGAGAGAGAGAGAGAAGCAACATCAGAGGTGTTGGAGTGAAATGGCCTTCAAAACATTAAACAGAATCGTGTTATTTTGCTCCTTCTGTGGCGTGAGTGCTGTATTACTTAGGCTTTGGTTTTGAATGCAGCTCTGTTTTGTCAGAATGAGCAGAGCAGTGACAGGGCGAGGTAGAAAAATGAATACATGGGAAGTTTGCCCAGTAGCTTTAATGAGGAAAATGTGTCTAAACCTATGCAAGTTCTCAATTCACAATTCACAAAAAACATTTTTTTTCAGGAGTGACTGCACACATTAGCATAGCATGTAGAGATAAACTTTCACAACGTTTCTAGTGGACACAAACTACCAGATATGACTGACTGGGTTTTAACTATACTGTATACCAAATTTAGTATGTTTTTAAGACTTCCCTTAAGACTTTCGCACAGTATTATATATTTTAGTATACTCCTCACCTGAATGTCCTTTAACATCATATGAACTGACCAGGAGAAAACCTGCTGCCTGTGTGTGATACACCGAAGGGAAAAAGGTCTGTGGAGTATCCGAGGGTCATAAGGACTCTGGAGGTTAATCACCAGAGACCTCTCGGGACGGAAGAAAATGAGGAACTCAGTGGCCCTCCTGCTCTCCTTTTCTCCCCCTCGGGTGGAGGCCTTGGGGCTCCAGCCATCCAATCACATCCAATCGCCCATCCTGCCTGAGTCTGGTCCAATCACTCTGATTGCCAGGAGAGCTGAGTGCTCACTCTCCCTAAAGCTAGCAGCAATTACAGCAAGTGTCTGCTCATGAAGGTAGACTCTGAAAGAGCAACATCACAGCTCAAGTGGATTAATTAACATGAGAGATATTAAGAGACTTTGGGATGAGGCGATGTGTTCCATTTTAAGATACAGAGGTGCATATGGAGGAATCGCTCAAATTAATTTTGCCCAGTGGCAATTAAAAACAAAAAAGTTTTAGTGCTTTTTTTAAAATCAAATACACTATGTTATTTATCACAGAAAGGGTTTAAAAAATGTAAACCTAAAGCAGCTTCCATGATGCGTTTGAATATGCGTCAGTATGTTGTCAGTGGCCGCCACAATACAGAAAGTTCCTTCAGTTATTTTTTTTCCCCCAGCAATAAAATGTCACAACCATCTTCAAAGGCCTTAAAGGGCAGCCCTATTTTAAAAAGCAATATTGGCAGTAAACTTATAAGGATGATTTGGACAATATCTGACTTTACCATCAGTGTGTGAGGGGACGATAATCGTAACAGGGAAATGGCACCTGAATCGTTTGAACTTTCGCTTTTTCTTCTGCCACATCTGCCTGACTTAGCCTGTCATCAGCTGAGGCGCCTGGCAACCATTGTGCCCATGTTCCACTCTTCCTCGTTGTCCTTTCAACATTCCGATCATTTTTAAGCATTAAATATGCTCTGAATGCAAAGAAAGGAGGGTGCACAGGATTTAGGGGAAGGCTGTATATTTTATAACCACAGCTGACTAATGTCACATTCTAGTGTGTGCCTGCCTGCCCAGTTCACCCACACCACTTATTCTTTTTGTCATTTTTAATAGTTTGAATTGGATAAGTGAATTAGATTTAAAATGTACAAAATGTCACAAATGTTTTTATAATTCAAGTATAAGAAAAGCATCTACCTTATTTTCTAATTGAACTAATGAGACAGGAGGCATAACATTCTAAACAGCCCTTTCACCTAGTCAGACCAATATTTAATTGACATAACATGCATTTTTATTAATAAATTACATGAATGGTCAACACCATGATGGTGATGATGAGTTGATAAGCCCATGTTACTCATATCTAAAGCTTAAGGGGTCAGTCAAACGGTGCTCTCTGCCCTAAAGTCACTTGCCAACAGCCTTGTAATTTGTGTTACAAATCTGTTGGTATCAGATCAACACAGTCTCCCCCCTTATGGGCTCCATAACACATCCAGTTTAACGGACCTTTTTCAGCACTTTGAGAAGTTGTGTAATAACTTTACCTACCAATATTACCAATCATTTCATCACCCACAAAGCTTAGCTGCTTCTGTTTTCTGAGAGTTTGTTTTTAAATTTGTGCCTTGCTCCCATAAGGTGGGTTTGGTAATTGAAAGTAATCTTGAGGCTCTAAGGGTTGCAAAAATCATAAAATATAAATTCTTACATACCACCACAAAACAAATAATGCATGCAGCTATATTTGTACATGGAAATGGATAAAAGGGTCCAAACTAAAGGTGAAACTAACAACCACACAATAGTTAATTCAAGAGTATACCTCAAACATGTTGTTGTCATTTAGGTAAGACAGACTATGATGAGGTGATTTATAAGTAACACAGTTTTCAAATAATAAATGTTTGCCCCAAAGTTCTTATACTTTTGTATTTTGTGAGACTCCTTTCATCTTTTTTAACAAAGTCAGTTGCAGCACAAACTATGGTGTAAAGGGGACTAGGAACATGGACAAAACAAAAAAAACGGGTCACTGACTTCAGACGGACTTCACAGAAAGACACCCCACCGTGCATCAACCTTACAGTAGAGATTGTCCAGAGTACAACAAAGTATCTGGGTGTACACATAACAGATGACCTCACATGGACTCAAAACACCAAACACATCACAAAGAGAGTCCAGCAACGTCTGCACTTTCTGAGGAGGCTGCAGAAAGCCCACCTCCCAACCTCCATCCTGACAACACTCTACAGAGGTACTATTGACAGCATCCTCAGCAGCAACATCACAGCATGTTTTGGCACCTGCACTGCTGCAGACCGAAAGGCCCCTGCAGCGGACTGTGAGGATGGCCGACAAGACCACTGGAGTCTCTCTACCCTCCTTCACAGACATCTAAAACACTGTCTGCACAAAGTCAAGGACATTGTCAAGGACACTACTCATCCCTCCCATGAACTCTTCTCCTTACTGCCATCAGGGAAAAGGTTCTGCAGTATCACTGCCCATACCTCCAGAATGGGGAAGAGCCTTTTTTCCCTAGGCAATCAGACTGCTAAACAACTTATAGTGCAATATATTAAACCTGTAATACAAACTAGCAATGTCAAATGTAAACTAACACACTGTACCTCTATGCACTCTCGATTCTTAATTTCCTGTTAATGCACTCTATCATATATAATTAATATCCCAATTATAACCACTTGCTAACAGAGCTCTGTTACGAGCCATGCCATGTCTAGCATGTTTTCTTTATGTCATTTTTGTCTTTTTGCACATTGTGTAAACATGTGTATCCTAGAGTGTGTGTGTGTGTGTGTGTGTGTGTGTGTGTGTGTGTGTGTGTGTGAGCAGGCACGTGTAGATCTCACTGAATGTGTGTGTGTGCATGTGTGCATATGGCTACGTTGAGACTGCGGGGAAATTGGATTTGGGTCATTTCAGGCTGCAGTCTGATTGTAGCCTATGTGGTTCTCAATAGTGTGTATGCACAATTCTGTATCTGTCTTGTCTCTTCTGGATTTTTTAAGTATATTTTTGGGCCTTTTGGATGGGATAGTGATGAGCGAGACAGGAAGGGATGGGGTAGGATTGGGAAATGGCCCAGGCTGGTTTTGACCCTGGGTCGCCATGGGCTCATTCATGGTATGGGTGCTCTACGCCCTGCACCATAGCACCCACCAGTCTCTTCTGTCTTTTAAAAGTTGCATGTATCACCATATGTTCCCAGTAAAACATTGTTTTGTCTCTATGTACTTTGTGTCTATGTACTGTGTATGGCTGAAATGACAACAAAAACCTACTTGACTTGACTTGACTACTTAGAACAGATAGAAGAAGTACATAGCTTACGCAATGCTCCACAACATTGTCTTTCTTCATCTGATACTTCGCTGGTGCTTGTTGAGAGAGGATGGAGCTCAGCCTAAGAATTGGTTGTCACCGGTAATAAGGCCCTTTGGGAGCCAGTACAGTAGCACGGTCTGGGAAATGCCGGAGCATGCCGTGTGTGTGTGTGTGTGTGTGTGTGTGTGTGTGTGTGTGTGTGTGTGTGTGTGTGTTTGGGGGTGGGAGTGAATGGTTCATTTGCTCACAGCCTACTTTTCTGTAGACTGTCACTTGGTCTTTGAGTCATGGCAGAATGAGATTGAACACGGGCACATTTACAGATGTGAAAATGTGAGCTACCCAACATGAGTTGCACTTGTGAGAGAATACTGTATGTGTACAGGACTGAGGGTGAGCAATTTACCATGTCTTCAGACATGTGTCTGATTTCTTGAAGTAGAGCTCTTGTTCAAATTTACATTTTCTTAGATACTGACCACGACTGATATTTTAACCTAGCAAAAAACGAATGTTACAAAAACCTTCTATGAAGGAGCTATAGGACCCCTTCAATTACTTGTTCAGCTCTAAAGGCTTTGTAACTGTGGTTGTGTGATAGACATTAAACTACATATGACCAAAGAGCTTGTTTCTTCTGTTGGATGGTCTAACTCTTTTATTCAGTTAAGTCACCGGTTCACCATGCTCATAATGTTGTTAAATAGTTAATAGAAGAGGTGCTTGCCAACTGTGAGCAGTCTTCCACTCTTTTATATACCGTTGAGACTTGTGTAGTGTTGAAAACTAGAGGCAAATACAAGGAATCACACAGAATACTGGTCATACAACTCTTTTCTTTCCCACATTGGCTGAACAACCATTACTGGCCAAGGCATCCCTGGAGGATACTGCTGGAAGGTCTCAAGACTTGATTGGCCAGGCAATGGCTATAAGGTCAGTTAATTAACCACACAGGAAAAAAAACTTTTCTTGATTTTTCCAGCATTGAAAACATATCCTACAGACGTTATGCTATGTGAGCCCACCCTATAAGTCCAGGCCATTATATACAGTAAGTCCGCTTCCAGGCTAAGGACGCAGGAGAGGTCTCTAATTAGGAGGCAGTGGGTAACAGAAAGAGGTTGTAAGACCACATTTGACTTTTTTAGACAGCAGCTTTTTTTTCTAAAGTTTATTTAAAGCAGTGTTTTCAAAGACTATGCTTATCTAAATGCTAAAATGTTACAGTAGATGAAACAATGATTTTGTGAACAGCTACCTGCAGCAACTACAGGTAACCATTAAAGTGTATCAGCACAGATGTCATTGCACAGGTCCTCTCAGTGTTCTTTAGTAATTACACTCAGAGTTCTTAATACACTATATCGCTTCTGTTTTGCCAGAAAGATGAAACTGTCTACTAACCAGATCCTGTTTGAAAAGTTTATATGTTAATAAACTTCTGTTTAAAAGACTGAAATCCATTCTACTGCATTGTTAAGATCGACTTTCATCGTTTCATCACTTTTATGTCTCGGGACTGTTTAAGGCATGTAAGTAAATGTTGCACTAGGGTCCTTGCTAAGCATATTTTAAGTGGAATGAAACTTAAGCTTGGCTAGTCAGTACCACCTGTGACATAAGGAAGTGTGAACCCTTATTTTTTTTTTGCGATTGTAATAGCCAACATCATCAACACTGAATGCCTGCTCTCAAGGTGTGCCAAGTCAACAACTATTGTTTGTAAGTAGCATTGGCTGTTCTGGGCTGCCACTGCCTCAATGGAAATATTAAATCTGAAACATGTTAATGCCATATAGGAACAAAAAAGCTACTGGAAACCTGTGGTCTGTCTTCCGTTCAGTGTGTTGTCCAAAGGGAGGGATTAAATCATTCGCTGCATTCTCGTCTGTCTGCCTCTGTGTCTGTTCTCTCCTTTCCTGGTTCTGTTTGCATGAGCCTTCGGAATCCTGAGGGCTGAACTCCTTCAAGTGCCACGTGCCAATTAGTTTCCTCCCACACACACACCACACATCCAGATGCTTCTCTGCCTAATGCAGAGCCAACTAATTAAACTCTAAAGGGTATTTGTGTGTATAAGGAAAGGACTGAGCGAAGGGGTGTTCAGCAGATATGCGAATGCAACCAATGGAAGAGAAAAACAACCACCCCTCCCTGTTTCACACTCAAAGAGGTGGGAGAGAAGAGAATAAAATAGCTTAACCTTTAAATTGAAGGTCACCCTGGTTGAAATAATTGCATCGCCCACACCGCATTCCCGGGCTAAGCCCGACTGATCAGGCAATTATGCTTAATTACATTACAAAAACATATCAAATTAAGGGGCATTGAAACTGAAGAAATTGTTAGCAGTTCCTTTTCTCCTGCAAGAATTCATTTATTTTTGTTCATCTTGGTCCAATTGTTTAAGTTAAATTGTTGATTGAGACAAGCTCATAATGAATGGAAGCTTGCTATAGTACTTTAACTGGTCCTAGGGAATTAACACTGATTGGGTTGGGGGGTGGGGGGTATTTCTCTGCTCTTAGTAAGTAATGTTTTCATGGTCTTACTTTTAAATTTTTTCTCACTTCAATCTTCAGCAGGATGCACTACGAACAGGTAGTTTATGAGCTTTTTTCCTCTAGTCTGTGCAACTTACTAATCAGCTTTTGAATGCACACTACTAGTCATTACACCAATCTTATCTCAAACCTAAGCGTTTTCATCCAAAAACATTTTGTTTCCACTGTGTTTACACTATTGCGCCACAACTCACATTTAACAAAGTGCTTCCTGGTTAGTTACCTTCTGGAGGTTAACAGCAGAAGTATACACGAGATGAGTACGAGTGTGTGTCAAAGCTTTTATAAAATATTAGCTCAAGTCAAATCTGCTCCCCCTTAGGCAAAGTCAGGCGCGAAGCAACGTGGCGTCTCTGTGGAGCACGGCTCCCTCCTGCCTTCTCCCACACCCCTGCAGCTTTCAGATCTCTGCAGGCTGCTCGCACTCACAAAGGGGGCCCTTTCCCCATAAAGCCTTCTGTGTGACAACAGTGGTGGGGAGGCTTAGGTATGGTGCCCCAATTTTTTGCTTTTGTGAGACTTTTGTTCATAAAGTTTGAGGGGCCCGATATGCAACAGGGGGAAAAGAAGACAATACACAAGTGTCACCCTTTGAAAACACATTGGGGATGTGGCTCTTCATATAGGCAAGAATCTGTTAGCTTGTTAGTTTCTTTAGGACTGTGTTCCTATACAATCTGTTATGCCCTTTTACATAGCACAAGGTGGAGCAAATGGACGCTGTTTGGGTATTGGCTTTATGTTGGCTTATGTGCACAACAAAAGAGATTCTTTGTTAAATTCTACAATACATGTATTATTAGTTAACTACATGATAATAAAACAAATAAAGTAGATGATTGTGTTACTGGATCCGAATACTACCATAGCATCTCCTGTTTACATAGTGATAGTATAGGGTATAATTCTGTAAGATAACACAGACACAGACACACACAAAAATACTGAATTATACAAACATAAACGTGTGTGTGTGTGTTTATACAAGAGTTAGGTCTGGTCAAACTATTTCTGATTGGATGAGACACATTCTACGCATCACTTGGAGTGAGGATATCCCACAACATGACATGCTATCGGGACCCTTTCCAGTTAATAAGCACTCCACCAAATATACAATGTAACCATTAAAACTTAACACCAACATCCCATTCCATTTAGTTCATAAACAAGCGAGACAGAAAAGCGAAAAAACGAAATCAAGTGAATTTATAAGCTATGGCAGACCTTAACAAGACACCCAAGACTGCAGAACAGCAGTGCATTAGGCCTAGTTCGGACTGTAAACAACCATATCTCAGTGGCTGCACAATACAGGGGAATGTCCAAATCAATGTGTAAATAGACACATAGCTACCACAGACGCAGTTAACTCTGGAGATGGGAGTGAACTAAAATATAATTAAATAAAACTTTAAAAACAAATTTAAAAATTGTGTCTATAAACTAATTGTGTTACTTTATACTTTATTTTTATACTTTATTTTTCAGGACATTGCACATTAATGAACATATACAGGTAAATATGCCAGATTTTAGCACAGGTGCTAATTTCCATCTGTTGTCCTTAGGCAGGTTAGATGTAAAAAATAAAGGAGAGAGTAGTAATAGAAGCAAGTGTTAAAAGTTTGTACAAACAATAAAGGAGTAGTACTAAGAATTGAAAGTAAAAGAGAGAAAAAAAACAGTCAAGGGGAATAAGCAGACATACATGTTAATATAGATACAACAAACTGTTAGTATAAAAAAAAGAGCAAAGCCCCTAAATGTGTGTGCATGTGCGCGCGTGCGCGCGTGCGCGCGCGAGAGAGAGAGAAGAGAGAGAGAGAGAGAGAGAGAGAGAGAGAGAGAGAGAGAGAGAGAGAGAGAGAGAGAGAGAGAGAGAGGCATCAATCAAAGGTGTGTGCATGTTTGTAGTTCTCTGAGCCATATTTTGACCTGACACTTGCAAGTTGGAAAAGAGGGGCATTCTCTGATTTGGACCGGTATGGAGTTCCATAACGCACTACCTTTTATAGATAATGCACTCTGACTAAAAGCAGTTTTCCTAAATGGAACCACCACATCTTTATTAACCACTGCTCGCGTCATCCGCGTTTGACGGTATTTAAAGAATTCTTGCAGACTGGGTGGTGCCAGACCATGCAGGATTTTGTACAATAAGCATATATAAGACAGTTTACAAAAATTCTCAAAGCTCAAAAGCTTATACTTAACTAAGATATTGCAATGATGGTATGATATAGGTTTCTTATCTAAGATTTTCAGTGCCTTTTTATATAGAATTTCGACTGGCCTGAGTGGAATGGAACCTACCATGGTCCAGCTAGTGATACAATAACTTACATGAGAAAAAATCATTGCATGGAGGAACATTAAGGCAGCCGCTTCTGACATGGCACCTCTAATGTGCTTGAAGTTATAAAGATTTACTTTGATTTTTTTGGTGTTGGCAATGGAAGTGTTGTACAAAAGCAATATAACACTCTGTGAGGGTGTTCGTGGATATATTACCTATGGCATTCAGCGTTCGGCTTCATGCCTGCTGAACCACACCCATAAGGATATCCACAAACAACCTCACTCCCACTGGTGTTATATTGCTTAAGTGTGTGTGCTTGTGTTTTTCTTTTCTTAAGAAGGGATTATGGAATTCAAGTGTGAAACCTCCTGTCTGCAAAGTATATTACCACGTCCAAAAATGTGAGTGTTTCTGAATGTGTCAATCTGTGTGTGTGAGTGTGTGTATTTCATAGAGGCTTTACTGGCCATCTGTATCTCTAGTCAAGCCTTGCCAGACACACACACACGGGCAAGGCTGAGGAGAAGAGAAACAAGCCCATACACATTGGATCTGGATCCCAAGCCTGTACACATTGGCTCTGGATCTATACTGGCTACATCTCACGAACGCTGGTGGGCTCTGCTGTCCTGTCCTGTGTGTGCCTTCCTTATTTGCGAAAGTTCAGAAGTGATGCATTGAACCGTGGGTCATGTCTGTTCTCTCAATATTGAAGCCTGTTTGTGCCATAGGCATCACCTTATGAATTCTCTGCCATGCTAGGGTGATTCTGAAGCACCCTATTGCTATTTTTTCCCCCAGTACACTTTAAGCCGCATCCAATTTTATCTTCCCTTCCTGTCTCATCTCCGTTGCTGGTGGCGCATGCAGATTGGCAGGGTTTTTCTTTTTAATTTGCTTCGAGACAAAATATTTGGACGCCAAGACTGAGAGCGGCACACTGGTGGAGGGCCGTGATGGAGTGGGGGAGCCATGTGACAGGCTCATTGCTGTCCAGGCGATGGAGATGAAAAGGTGGCATAAAGACAGAGATCTCTTCATCTCCGATTCAGCACGGAGGCGCAAACCCACGCCTGTTAGGACACACCGAAGGCTTTTTAGGTGGGTGCACATTGCCCCTCACAACATGACACATAAGGACTAATGTCTTCTAAAGTCTCCAAATAAAAAAAAATGTGAATGAGGTCTAAATGAGCTAACTGTATTTTGCCATTTTAATTTGTCTGTTCTGTTTATTTACAGTGTGATGGGTAGCCTTTATCATGGGTAGCCCTTATAATTGATTGCAACAGTGGGTGTGGGGCATGTTGACCAGCACGTTACTAGCGCAATTGGTAGGCTATCTCAGTGCCTGATTGATTCCACCAGTTGGAGTGGAGTGGAATTAACCAGCACACAACTTTCTGGGCAAATTAAGGGTTGTTTTCAGGATCATTAAGACAGGTTGCTGTCGCTAGAGGAACATGGGGCTGTACCGTTTTGTAGATTAGAGTTGAATAGCATGGGTCAACTATTTTTTTAAGTGTCTATTTGATTGTCTCTTTGCTGTCATGGGCCTATCCAACCTGCTCTGTAGTTACAGCTATCTGTGTCATCCTTTCTCCTCATTTATAAAAGTTCTGCATGTATTTTATTTTTTTGGGTTGTGTCTCTAATTCTGGAGTGGGTTGTTTACCTGCAAACATCACTGTGGGGTAACCCGTATGGGTAGTATCCTGCCCCTAGTTTGTGGTGTGAACACGTTGTGGCTGAAGCGTAGTATTCAGCACCTGACCCTTAGTGAGCTTGTTGAATTTTGCGCTAAAAATGTTAGCAGTGTTATACTGTTGTGTGGGTTGCCCTGTCCTTGATATATTTAAACTGTGTGTGTGAGTGTATTGATCACATATAGCTGGATATTGGTCAGAGATCCCTGAACAGTGTTACCATAGCCTCCTGGGTCGACACCTCGCCTTCTGTTGAATGTTGTTGTTATATTTGCTTTGGTGTAGGCACTGTGCAATCTGTTGGTCCTGCAAATTTCAGTCTTGTAAGAAAAGTATGTACTGTTTGTAACAGCCAGTGGCAATTGATCTGGGACAACAAGACTTCCTCTAAAATTTTAAACAATAAATGGTCAAATGTGCAGTCAAATTTACATTTAATTAGGATTGACATCATTGAAATCATGCAGGAATGTGTTTAACTTCATAACCACGTTCCTTAGTTTATTATTGCCCGTTTTTCAACGTGACTTTCCCATAATATTTATGTTGCTGCACTGTGTATTAAAATCCCATTGACAGCAGGCTTCGGTGGGTTTCTATGAGACGGCACAGAACAGCTTTTTTTCACTGCAGCAAAGCTAGATGGTAATTGGATAAATGCAGAAAATCGTCACTCTCATTAAAGCTCGGCTTTACTGGGGGTGAATGGATCAGTGGGCTGGCCATGACGCCAGGTGCATGATGATTGGAGGAACTGTCTAAATGGCCGAACCACTTTTGATAAACAGTCAGTTTGAAATGAACATCGGTATTTAAGAAAATGATTCTCTGATTATACACAAGCATAGGTATATCAACACAGCTGAGAAATTAAGTAGGACCAGGCAATAGTGCAATTTACAGACCTGATACAGTTCTATCACAATATAGTTTTTGTGAAATGACTTTATTTGTTTTTGTGTAGTAACAGAAGGAATGACATTTTGCCATCTAACCACTACAATGACTACTGATCTCTTTCATTACTGTGTTGTTATGTCTTAATATTTGATAGTAACCATGTACTTACCAACATTATTACGCCTTCATAATGCCTCCAGGCTGGTGTAATTACAGACATATTACTTCACGATAAGTAAATCTGAACTTTGTCATTTCAGTAATTACACATTTACTTAAAATAAATCATTTTAATATACATTTGAATTAAAGTTATTTACATTGTAATTGTCTAGAAACTGCACAGTAATTGTCTGGAAATTGCAGCACGATTACTTGTAATATCTGGTTAAAATGATTATTACCATGAAATTACATATAAATCAAATGACCTATAAAGTGACCTGCATATTACCAATCTGTAAAGTAAAGTGTTACTGAGTAAGGGTATTTCATCAGACAAATATACAAATTCAGCTGGCTTCAGTAGCTTCAGTTGGAAGAAAACGTGATGTTTTTCAGCACATCACTAAACCTAATGTTATATAAGAGCTAGTATTCCCAAACCTAAATGTCTGTATTTGCTGGTTTTAAAACAGTTCTGGGAAAATGCTAAAAACATTCACTTAAGGATTATCCCTTAGATTTGTTGCTGAGACAGATGTTTACTACTGATAAAATGGTTTGTCCACATGCCAAGTGGACCAAGTTTGGGATTCCAGTGTTCACCTTCCTATGTTGATAATTGGATTTGGAGCATTCTTGACATTGCTCATTGTGTGCAAGGACAAGGGTTTTGTCCTGCAATTTACCTAATGTCCTTGCTTGTGTCAACATAGAACCAACAGACACAAGAACATGAACTAAACCAAAGACCAAATTGAGTTGTTAGAATGTTAGGTTACCAATACAACAGGTAGATATTGTGGTGTCTCTCCCTGTAACTGCAGCATATTCACTCTTTTTTCTTTTGGAGAGGCTAAAAAAAAATGTTCATGTAATGTGGCGAGACCCCTGCACAAATGTGTTGAAATGAGCTTTTTATTCATTGTAATATGTCTTAAGTGTTTAAGCTCAGGGTCATTTGCGTGACCCATGTCTGACAGTGTGGGGCGTTTAACACCAGTAACTAGGTATCAAGGACATGCAGCCAATCTCATTAAACTGGACAGGCACTGTGAAATCAGACAGGTTTTCTGATTAAAGTGTTACAGCTCTGAATAAAACCTTCAAAAACCACAGGGATCACAGACCCCGTGACCAGCAGGTAGCTGAAACACAGGGCCAACTGAAACGCGGGGAGAAGTATTTGAAAGGGATATATGTGAGTACAGAAAAAAGAGGCCTGCACTAGAACAGCATGCACTTTGAAAATTGTTCAATTCATTTTAGATACTGATTTGAATCTTTGAGGGCTAAATGCAAAGGCAGCCTTTATCCATCACTGTTCTTGGGGAATAATTATGTTTTTACAATAGGAATAACATTCATAATAAGGGAAGACATTACTTAGAAATATACAGGAGTGTATTTGTTAGGATATGTTGTGGATATGTTATGTTTTTAATAAATAAATAAATAAATACTGTGTGTGTGTGTGTGTGTGTGTGTGTGTGTGTGTGTGTGTGTGTGTGTGTGTGTGTGTGTGTGTGTGTGTGTGTGTGTGTGTGTGTAAGAGAGAGAGAGAGAGAGAGAGATACACGTCAATTAAAATGTCACATTACAGGACCTCAGGTACTGGCTCACAAGTCGGGCGAATTTATAATAGTTCATCTTAACCAAATGCACATCAGCAACCATACTGTTTCCATCACCTATTAAACTAATAACACATAGGCTACTTGAGAAAACGGACATCCTTCTCTCTGCAGCAGGAAGTGTCTATGCGACAGTGTTTTTGGCCCATTCTGCCATGCTGCTACAGAGTTAGACGGAAGACTGCTGCTTACACCTGTTTCCATCAACTTTATTCACATTATGGCGTGTGGGCTTTAAGAGTTAATCCACTTTTCTCAAGCAAATCGAACTTATATTCGCATTAGGAAGCTGAAGTGCATTTGCAGGTGTTTCCAACAGAGGATGTGTTATTCGCATAACTTGAATTCGCATTAAAACTTGGATGGAAACCCGGATACTGTAGAATTGCTCAGATGCAGAGTAGAACTCCTAATCATTCTGCACATCAATCACTATAAAAGACACAGTAGTAGTGGTGAAGGTGACAAAGTGTACTCAAGAATCACATACAACAATGAAATGAAGGGAGACTTACAGTGTGGGGGAGGGAGGGGTGAAGGGGAGATGTAGAAGGGGATGAGGAGAGAGAGAGAGGAGGAGGAGTGAAGGGGATGAGGAGAGAGAGAAGAGGAGGAGGGAGGAGTGAAGTGGAGACACAGAACGGGGATGAGGAGAGAGAGGAGGAGGAGGGAGGAGTGAAGGAGAAACGCAGAAGGGGATGAGGGGAGAGGAGGAGGAGTGGGGAAGAGGGAGGAAGGTGCTGCTGCAACACCCACCTCTCCCTTCATCAGCAGCACAGAGCTCAACGAAGATGACTTTTTGGGGTTAGTGCAACTGGGAACCACTCTTCCAGGTACCTACACCACACTTGCCTACAGACAAACTTTACACAAACTGATGAGATTAAAGCAATGGATTGTCTATGAGAGGAAAAAAACATATGGCCCTGTTTTGCTGTTTGATACCAATACCAAAATAATAACCTGCGCAACAGAACATTATAATTGGAAGTACTGCTATAAAGAGAAATACACCTGTGACAATACTTTATGATAAGTCACACCATGTGCTTTTGGTCTCCTACAATACATAGAGAAACAGGTTAATTTGTTGCAGGCTAAGGAGGAAAGTATGACTGTGAAAACCGGAATGAGATCATTACTAAAGTCAAAGTTTTCCTCACTTGTATATCAAAGCCTGTCACAAGCTGTGTAAGTACTTTTGTACATTTTATGTATGATGAAAAAAAACAAACAATCGTTGGCATTTCCTATGGGTGACTGCTACCAAGGGATCTATTAAGGCCTAGCTTTCCACTCTTTATAATGAAGACAGGGGGGGGGGGGGGGGGGGGGTGGAAGAGGATAGCATGGTCTTGATTTGTGATGTTTACAACATTTACAATGCAGCTATTTCACCAGCTATTTGTGATGTTTACAACATTTACAATGCAGCTATTTCACCACACAATGACATGAAACTATTTAACTTTGTAATGTTTTTATGACATGAGATAAAAGACAAATATTTATAATGCATCTAAAATAGGATTGTATAATTAGTATTTAGTTGATTGATTGGTTACACTTTACTTTTAGTGTCTCTGTTACATCAATTAGGTACAGTGTAACAAAGTTTGGATCAATATGTAGTTTAACATTATGTACTTACACTGTACCATAGGCTTAGGGTTAGGGTTAGAGTTAGTATTAGGTATATACATGTTATTACATGTAGATACACTAAAACAGGAGTGTGACTTTATTCATACTCCCCCGCCCCCATCATTTTCCAGGACTTACTGAAATCCAAAAATTGAGATTCAAATTGTTTTGTACAGAATGTTCCAAGAAATCAATGTTGCCCTAACATTTAGCTTGGAACGTTCTCCCTAAGTTTTCACTGAATTCATCTGTGGGCAAAAACTTGATGTAGTTTGTTGTGATATTTACACAGTGTGCACAAGCAATGTAAACTGAAAGATATTATGATTACTGTGAAGTTGTATTACCATACAATTACCATTTTATAAAAATCTCTCTCAGACTGACTCCTCCCACTCAGTTAGGCCTCAGTAATTAACCTAGCCCCTGTACTGGTGGAGGAATAGATCAAATCAAGTGCGACAATTACCATATGGCACCTTTTTAATTGAATGCTGTGGTTCAGCTTATTCCCTTGCTCACGCCTTTTTGTCACATGAGTATCTATTGTCTCTGGCATATCTCAAAGGCAAGAGATTGCAGTCCAAACTGTATTTCTTGGTGTTAGCTCAGAGGTGGACTGATCTAGCTGATTGTTATAGTGACAGCCTTAGTACTTTCAAGGAGCATTTAAAAACTCTCTTTATTAAAATTCAACTGCATAATGAGTTTCATATTTAATTTATTCTGATCGGTATCATCATCATTATTTTTATTATTATTAGTAGTAGTAGTTGTAGTAGTAGTAGTAGTGATGGTGATGGTGGTGGTGGTAGTAGTCACAGTTATAGTAGTAACAGTAGTTGTAGGAACAGTGGTAGTTTTGGCATTGCCTGTCTTATCTTGTAAGTTGCTTTAGATAAAAGTGTCTGCTAAATACTTAGTTTTATGCTACTCTGTTTTTGTGTGATGTGCTGGCATGTATGAATGTGTAGTTAGCAGTCATTTTTTTGTCCACACAATGTGCTCTATCATATAGACAGAACTGTGGGCAAGGCAATGGATTGTTTTTGTTTGAATTGTTAAAGGGGTCTTGTGTACACAAAAAATAAAGACATGCATGCCTGAATATTAAATTCTCTCTGCGTTCTTACATACAAGCTTTTCTGTTTTCAGATTCAATGGCAGTGCAAAGCAATGTGTATTTTTTTCCAGGTCAGATTGCAAGGATAGAGAATTAAAAGGAGTGTGGTTTAAAAACCCTGTGAATTATGTGACTGACAATGACTACATTAGCTGCATTTCTAAAAATATGCCTTCCTGAATACATCTGGAGGGTGTGTAAACATACTTTGCAAAGACTAATTTTAAAAACTTACCGTATCTTTTCCTTGCCTCAAGGAGGACTGGAGGTAACAAATCAAACAAGGAGTCGGGGCCCCAAAACATTCCCTCACGGAATCAGCATCTTCCTACACAATGGTTCCTCCTTATCTCCCCCCAAACACCTGCCATGTTGGTTGCTACTTATCTTGTGATTACAGCTGTAGCCATTTTCCTGTAATTCACCGCAAAATTATTGAGGGAAATAAATAAATAAACAAACAAACATGGCAGTACAGTGACTGCGGCCCTGTTGACTGAAATGCTCTTGAACATGTTGCACACAGGGCTTAAACCAAACAGCTTCCCCCTTTAACATTCAATCCTCCTTCCATTTCCCAAACAACCATCACTGAATTAGTCGGGGTGTGCAAAGGTGACGTCTCCTCAAGGAGACTGGACAAACATCTAAGCTTTAACCAAAGGCAGCCAACTGTCTCTTTCATGGTTTGACATGGAGCTATCTAGAGAAACTCTTTGATAGCCTGTAGGGCCCCTGTACCAAAAGTAGATCCGTTGTTAGTGACAACCACATTTGTTTTAAGCCGGATGCTTGTGAATTTCAAATAGAAATGTATAATATATGTAAATATAATTGCAGATGTTGGAATAAAGACAGACTGACAGAAGATTCCTCACATTTAGTGTCAAAAGTAAAATGTAAAATGTAACCTATGGTAAACTCTGGTATCTTCCTTTTAAGGAAATTTTAAATTATGGTACATGGAAGGATAAAATCACCAAGTTCTCTCTTGGAAAAATAAATCCACTTCATGTACTCACAATGAGTTGCAGTCATCTATACATGTATTGCATTAGGTGGTATCTTGAGCTAGAAGCAAGAGTAAGACTACATTGCAACATAAATTGTACAGTTGCATTATCACCATGCCTTGGTGGATACATTTTGGTGGATTTGCTTAGAAGTTATTGTGCCTCCAGGCCATGTTTTGATCCAACCAAATTCACAACAGGAGAAGACTACTGTATGTACAGTATAGTACTTTCATTATGCGGTCGCTTTTTGGGGCCATTTACTACTATTCTTGAATCACAGAAAGCACGTCCTGTTTTGTCTACATATAACATATTAAACAAAAAACAGAATATAACAGCACCTTAAACAAAATCTATATTTTCTACATGAAGCCAACACTTGTATACCAGAAATGGAATGATGAGCACAAGTCAATGTGTAGCATGAGGTGTGTTTTAGTAACCGAAGATATAAATTCCCCATCCATATCACTGAGTGTTTTAAATAAGAATAGATGTGCCAGCCATCACTGTTCATCATGCAATATTTATCTATGGACTGCAAGCAGAGCAAAAGAGTTATGGCAGTGGCTGCTTAAAAATAAAATATACGGAATGCAGGAATATCTTCATCCTGTCAATGTGCATTTAGGTTATTTATTTGTGGCATTCATTTTTTGAGTGTGTGTGTGTGTGTGTGTATTCCGGTAGACAAGTCATGTTGACAATCATTACTTTGCATGAGACACAGTGGCTGTGTATCACTGCTGGCTAGAGCATGGTTCATGTATGCATATGTAAAGGCGCTGAGATAAACTTATGGACACCTGGCGGGAGGCAGGGCTATTTGCTCCTCAATCAGTGAGCAGCTCTCTTTCCTGACGCAGTACTCAGTGCAATACTGCCCTCTAGTGTGCGTTTCTTGGTTTTGCAACGTTTGCTGCTGTTGGTCAACAAACTGTTTTCCTAAAACTGACAGACTCCAAGCTCCAGTAAGGGCTTTTTAGCATTTGGTCCTTTGTTGTTGTACTGCAGTTTTAGGAAACAAAACTTGTTTTGCTTTTAAATCTACAAAACTTTTCAGGAAAGTGTTAATCAACATGCACTATTAAGGGGTTTATGCACTGTGCAAAATTCTATTAGTTTTACCTTATAAACCCCAACTAGCCATCTTTGTATAACAAAAATATGACATTTGCCAAACACCAAAGCACTGCACTGTCATTCTTCAGTGGGCTCTGAAATTGCTTAATTGGTCTGAGCTCGATTGATTGCGGGGCTGAGGAAATGATTGTAATGCTGACCTAAAACTGGGGGGAAATGCTAAAGAGGGTTTTAGGGAGGCAGAAAAGGTCAAATCACAGGCTGTGAAAGGGCAGCACACCCAGTATATTAAAACGGAATAATTGGCACACTAAGACAAACTTGCTTGTTTTACTAATTTCCTCAGAGGGGAAAGAAATGCTTGTGTGCAGACTGGTATAGCATTGTAGATGTTTCAGAATGTATGCTATGTGTGAGATGCTATATTGTCTGTTGCCCAAATGCAAGTTATTAGGTAAACGCAATAGGTTACACTTTCTTTTACTGTCCCTGTTACATCAATTTGGTACAGTGTAACAGTGTGTAACAATATGTAAGGGGTTGTAGTGTTGAGGTTAGGTATGTAGAGTGTAAGTACATCATATTGCATGTTGTAACATGTAGATACACTAAAAAAGGAACTGTAAAACAAAGTGTTACCAGTTAATGACACAACAGAAGAACATGATGTTAGACATACTGAAAGGACCTCATTAAAAGTCTGTATCCAAGGCCTTACACACTGCATCAATATCAGTAATCAGTATCAATCTATAATATCAGACTCAACACTCTGTTGAAGAATATCAACTCTGAGAACAATTTACAACATTTGCTTATCACATTGACCTAAAAGAAACAATAAAACAATGTTACATACACATAGTACTGTATGTCATATCCAAGTAGCTAAATGATAACTGTGTTCATGAAGAAATGTTCCTTATAAAGTATTGTTTGTTGTCATGATGACAGAACTTGTCAGTACAGTCTTGGTCAGAGCACTCCAAGAGTTCTCACTGGGAATGAAGAGTGGGCATGATGTTTTTTTGAGTATTCAGCCTCTTTCATCACTTTTAACGCTGACATCTGTTTGAACAAAGGGTGGCGCCGCAACAGTTAGGTTCCTAATAAAGCTTAAATAGCACATACAAACAGGACACAAGAAGCAGATGGTGTGTCTGAATTCAGTGGTGATGCGTAGATTACGCCATTAGCAGCAATATTTAAGCACATGCCACAGAAGCAGCTGCTCAATCACAGTCTAGTAGCACAGGCATAGTCAATTTATATGGCACAGTTTTAAAACAACCTGAGCTTGCTTTACAATGACAAAGTTAACACAGTATGCTTTACAATGACAATTCAAAAACAGTAATTGCAGTTGTAATAAACCAATACAGTGTACACATTTACAGTGACACTGAATAAAACTGAACACACAACTAAAACACATCTCATTTGAAAGCCAGTGAAAGAGTGTGACCCTTTTAAAGCCTACATTTAAAACAACCAGTAGTTTGGGCTGATATAATGTGGGTTGGTAGGTTGTTCCATAACCTGAGGCCTGTCACAGAAAGTGCAGCTTCCTCTGTGTTTTAGACAACTGGGATTGAGAGCAACAGTTGTCTGAAGCCCTTAGTGTTCTGGAAGGGCCATGCAGGTCGTATAACTCATGGATATAAAATAATAAAAAAACAAAAAAAGAAGATTTTTTAATTTCACTCTACATGTTACTGGTAACCACTGCAGTGACATTAATATAGTGGGATTTTCTAGACCAGGGTGTGACAGAGTGGGCTAGCAGCAAGATATAGAGTATTGTAATAATCAAGGCGGGAACACACAACAAGCTCTCAACTACAATGAGAAACAAGTAGGCTGCGGATATTCCCACTTGAGAATAACAAAATGTCCAAAGCGCGATCCGAGCCACATTGGTGTTTAGTAATGGTTCTGACATTAGGACATCTAAAATGTCCTCTCTTAAGTACATGCAATGCGTGACAGGCAGAGAGCCGTGAGCCGTGCCTAACTCTCACAACTATAGGAAGGAGGATAAAATCAGCTTTTCCCGAAGCTTTCAAAAAAGATGAGGCCATTTTGTCCAGCCAAGCATTGCAATCCATTAGAGGTCCCCACTGTTTAGCTCCAGTGTCTGTGCACCGCAGCATTCTGCAAATACAGAAGCAGCTCCTGCCGTGATTAATGTTTTTGAGAGTAGACATCCTGTCGAGACCTAGTTATTAACCACACTTGCTGTCAGAAGGAATTGAAGGAAAACTGCTATCCTTTCCCAACAATAACAACAGTTTTTTTTGTCTTTTGTCTTCTCGCCCCCCCCCCCCCCCCCCCCCAACTCCCCCCGCACTTTCTCCCTGTGGTGATTTGGTTTTGCTTATTCTTTTCAGCATTTTGAGTGTGCCCTGCTTTCTAATGTGTCAAAAAACTACAGAAAACACTTCTGACACAGCTATTTCTTCTTTCTAAGGTGCATGACATTGGTTATGGGATGTATTGTTTAATGCATTCACATAAAACCATCAGGAATAACATCTAACCTCAGGGCAACTTGGAAACAAAGCATCTCTTTATGCAGCTAATAGGGCTATAGACTTAAGCCAGTGATTATGATGAATTATGAATACATTTACAATGTTTTATGCATACAGTGTTTATACAAAACATTACCAGAGATTACATTGCAGACTTTTTGGAGTGAAGCATAAGGTCAAACAGCTATGCTCTGGTTCACCTACAGATCACATAGTTATTCAGTGAAGGTGTGATGTTGTGAATTGTGATCTTAACAAGTGATCAAAAACATGAAATCTCCCTTTCAGTTTTGAGAACTGTTTGGCATGCATATGAGTATGTGAACTCAGGGTCTGGTTTGTGGTGGTTTGTTGAGGGCCAAACAGCTATGCTTCGGTTCACCTACAGATCACATAGTTATTCAGTAAAGGTGTGATGTTGTGAATTGTGACTTTAACAAGTGATCAAAAAAATGACATCTTCCTTGAGTACGAGAACTCAGTGACTGATTTGTGGTGGGTGGGAAGCTGGGAGTGGACCACAAGGGTGTGATACTAGCAGCCCGTCATTGAAAACGTCCTTAGGTGGCACGAATTTGCTTACAGAAGCATCCCTTGCCGTAACACAATAGCAATTTCACCCTAGCTTTCTTCTCCACAGTTAGAAATGCTATCCTAATTAACATCCCCACTGACCCGAAAATTTACATTTATTTTCTCATCTGCACTACACATCTTGATTTTTTTGACACTTTCTTTTGATGGGATCCATGATTTGCATTTTTGTACTCAGCCCTCCCACTATCTAATATATGCATCAAATTCATGCATAATTAATTTTGAATTTACCACTGTCTGGGTTCTAAAATAGCCAAACAAATTCAATAGTAATGGAGATGTGTGCGGCACGCACGTCTTCCTGAAACTAATATTATCTCTTTTGCAAATAGATGAAAAATGAAACAACATTTTTTTCCAAGAGAGGGCGTGATGCCAATTATTCATTCCTCTGTCAAATGTCTGTGCTACAAGCCTGAATTAGCATTTCCAAGAATACAGTTTCACTTGAGTCTAGATGCAAAATGGAGGGCGCTTTCCACACAAATCATCTCTGGGGATTATGTGTGGTAAAAATGTTTCCACAAGCGTCTTCCACCAGTGAATTGAAAATTAATCAATGCAGAAGATGACACAGCTGAGTAGTTAAGAATAATAATGAAAGGCCCTTTTTGTGTGCTTAGCAACTGCGTCAAATACTTGTGCACATGCCCGCCACATACAATTCATCACATGACAAGCTAGTACAACATCTTTGCTAGTTGTGCTACAGGTATTAAGCCAAAAATATGCTGCTGGATTTGTTCAATACTATTACATGAGAGCTGACTAAGAGCTTCTGAATGCTCTCTTTGTGGAATTTAGCTAGATAGCTGGCCCTGTTCACAATTCCACAACATCATAACTGCATAGTGCATAGTGTTAAAATGTGCTTTGTGTTTAGGCAAAGGACATCTTGAATAATAATAATTATTAATTTTAAATATATTCATGCCATGTTATATGCAAAAGTGCATCCTAATCTCTGGGGGTTTGGGGAGAAGTTTCATAAACTCAAATGAACCCTGTGACTTGGTCCTACAGCTGTATAGAAGAGTTTCCTTTTCAACTAAACTGCTGGTCCTATAGGACCCTTGACGGGGGGGTATCCAAGCTTACCAAAGAAGGTTAGTCGGACCTTTCGTACCAGTGAGATGGCTGTAGAGGGGACTATCACTCTGACCTACCTATTGTAACCCTCTCCCGGGTCTTAACTGAAATACTTCTGAAAGAACTCACTTTTTGCTTACTGTTGCTCAGAAAACTAATGCCCCAATGATATCTTTATACTTTTAGATATCCTAACTAACGTTCACTTTTTCAAACCTAAATTTGTGCCTTGTATTTCAGAAATAGCCTTAATAAGCCTGAGAGGAGTGATGAGATTCTCCACAGAGCTTACTCTATCATGTTTTAAAATAGCATTCACACAACACTCCTACAGGGGAAGTCTGGAGCAGAGGTGTCAATCCCAGGTTCAGAAAGTAAAAAACCCTGCCACAAATTTAATCCAACCAGCTCTGAATAAGCTGATCGTAATGATCAGCTTCTGAGTAAAGTCACCTGTGTTAGAAGGAAAACGTGGCAGGGTTTTTACTTTGTGAAGTCAGGATTGACACCTCTGGTCTGGAGGCAGTGTACGGGCCTGGGACCTCACCTTAGTCCTTGTAAAATGTCCTCTAGCCTTAGGATTTCAGGAATGAGTTCAGAACAAAAAGCAAAAAGCAAATTGGACTTTTGTCCAATTAAAATTGTTTCATTTAAGAGCTTCTTCATCTAATATTAACAATACATAAACTTCAGCTCATTGTGGCAGCTATCTTTGCGGTCCCTATTTTATACAGAGTTCACCTCTCCTTTTTCCCTCTCCTTTACGGCAACATCCTCTTTCATACATTACATCAATACAATTACCTACTTTCCTTGTGCTCTTCTATGGTCTAGACCTCTTCCTGTTTCCGTGAGGCATGCACCCAGCTTGTGGTGGCCCGTTCCACAAAAAAAACCTAAAGTGGTTCATTTTCTGTGAACCCTTAGGAGAACTGATGTAAATCATTTGTAGAGCAGTTATCTCACTTCAAAGTAAAGAGTGTTATCAGGATGCAGTGCATTTTTGCAAAGGGAAAAAACAGCTTTAAAACTGTTAAAGGAAAAAAAATCCAAATATAGAGCCGACATAAAAAGTCACATGATAAAAAAGTTGGTATGTTAGCAGTTGAGAATGTGACTGTCCCATAATCTTGAAATTAATAACAGGTCATTAATTGACTCTTAAATGGAGCACTTTAAGCTTGACCTTTATCCTGCTGTATGCATCTGTTCATCCCCTCAGAACTAACAAGGTCCATCTGGCATTTCCATAAATATCAGTAGTTTTTAACTAAATTAGATGGCTGTGTACAGAATATTTACACGTGTAATTGAATGTGAAATTTATTGTACAGGTTTTTTTTTAAATGTAGACAATGAACATTGTGAACCATAATTTAAATGATGGACAAAGTACAAATTCAAAAGTTCACCAATGGCTAATTCAATAAGTAGGCAAAATCATTTTGGTGATTTAATACCATGAGCAACATCTTGTGCGCAAACATTTCTGGGTCTGGGTGTGCTGCGGCAGATACAGTGACGTAGCTGGCTACAGAGTCTGTATCAAAGATGGGCAGGTTTCCATGGGGACCCAGGTTTGAGTACTTGAGAACTTGTGGTCATTTCCTAATCCCAGCCCATTTTTATCTCCACCTTCCTTCCTGTTTCTCTTCACCATTCTATCAGTAAAAGCAAAAGGCAAAAAATATACTGAAGAAAATGTAGGTGAGTTAATGCTTCCACGTGCCAAATGATGGCTTCAGCTCATGTGCAAGACCCTTCATCCATCATCTAAACTGGAGCAACATGTCTACAACAGCTGAAATACTGCCAGCCTCAGTGAGGAACATTGTCAGGAGCAAATCAATGCATATTCTCCATCTGGCTCCAGAAGGTCCTTCATTTCAACAGCAGCAGGACACATTTCGTCCTGCACACACCACACCACACCAGCATCTGCAACCTAGTTTCATTTCTCACAATAAAGCAGAGGCTGTCTAGGAGGTATTTTGCAGGATTACATGGTGTTTGAGTTTGTGTTTTAACAAGCGTTTTGTCTCGTTTGAGACAGAATAACAATATTCAAGTGACAGTCAAATGATAAGAGTGTCAAACAAAACAAAAGAAACACTGAAAATGTTTTGAAAGTTAGTATTATTTCTGAAGTTTCTCTTTGTTTATGCAAGGTAGCTTACATGTTGCAAAGCTTTTTTTCAGGGCAGTGAGATGACACTGCAGATAAAGAATAAACGGATTACACGGTGATGTTTTAGATGTGTTAGTCTAAGTGTCAGTGAGGTTGATCTGTTTCAAGCGTTCAGTCAAAAAAAGAACTTGCACACCACTTATGCGGATGCAAAGAAAATACTTGTAACACACTGAAAACACCAAAAAAGTAAAGTGCCATCATGGTCTGACTGTGACCGAAAACATTTTGCACTTCACTGGGTAGCACTTTAGTTTTTTGGTGTTTTCAATGTACTGTATGAAATGTACTTTTGCATTGGCATAAGTGGTGTGTGAGTTCTCTTTTGGCAAGCATTTGGATTACCTGTTGGAACCCACGCAACTGCCAGGCCTTGAAGTTAGCAAAGGCGTGATAACCCATTGGAATATACAGTAGTTGATCTTTTTAAAGTCATACTGTATTTATGTAAACCTTGTACACAAACATTCCACACTCATCTGGTTTTCTTGCCCTTAGGTGGTTTCTTGACACCAGACCAGTAAATACCCCCCCGACTGATTTTCTGGTTGCAATGTCTGAATTTGTTTTAACAAAAAATTATTTCCTTTATGGTATGGAATTCTTTCTTCAGACACATGGCACAGCAATGGGTGCAACGTTTGCACCCGATTATGCAAATTTATTTATGAGTTGGTTTGAACATCAGTTTGTACATAACAACAATCCCTTCTCATCCTCTATTGTATTCTGGAAAAGATTTATTGATGATGTGTTTCTGATTTGGAAAGGCCCTCCAGTGGACCTCCAGTCTGTACAATACTTGAACAACTGTGTTGAGACAATTGAATTTAATATTGAGTATGACCATCATCAAGTGAACTTTCTAGACACAAGGGTTGTGTTTAATGGTGTGGACATTTACACTAGTCTTTTTACGAAACCCACTGACAGAAACAGTTTGTTACATCACTCAAGCCATCATCCCACCCGCCTCAAACGTGGATTGCCTTACAGCCAGTTTTTGAGAGTACGACGCATCTGTAAAAGGGACGATGATTTCCAGGTGGAGGCCCACAAGCTCTCCCAAAAGTTCATGGAAAGAGGATACCCCAGTAAATCTCTGAATGAGTCATTCATACGAGTCAGTGAACAAAATAGAAATGATTTGCTACACAACACCAATGTAAAAAAACAGAAAAACTTTTCCTGTGTGTTCAATACCACCTATTCACCACTTGGCCACGCTATTTGTGATGTGGTCAAAAAACACTGGCATATTCTGTCTGCGGATGACATTGGGAAAGACATCTTTAACACACTGCCACTCTTCTCCTTCTCCAGGGCTAAAAACATCCGTGACAGTCTTGTTCGTGCAGATACTTATAGAGGGCCCAGCCAGATGGAACGCTTGGACAATGCCACTGGTTTTTTCCCATGTCGCAATTGTGCCGCTTGCTCCAACACTAAAAAAGTAAATGGGTTTTCTAGTTTTGTTACCAAAAAGGAATATAGGATTAGAAAATTTATTACATGTAGATCAACCAATGTTATTTATCTTTTAGTGTGTAAAAACTGTGGCATTCAGTATGTAGGTAAAACCAAAAGACAATTACGGTGCAGAATCAACGAACACAAGAGCGCCATCCGCAGAAAAGATGCCAAATCTGCGGTGGCTAGGCACTTTTCTGATGGCAATCATTCTAGTACTGATTTTGACTTTTGTGGCATTGACCTGATTACCCCAAACAGACGAGGTGGTGACATTGACAAATCCTTGCTTCAATGCGAATGTAGGCCTAGATATATTTACTACCTAAAAACTTTGCATCCTGGTGGAATGAATGAAGAATTGGATATGTCATGTTTTTTGTAATACTGTTTTTCGTAACACTGTGTAATGTCTGTAAACTGTTTCTCCTTGCTAACTAATTGCCTGTGATTGGGATGTGCCTAATTGGCCACTAATTGGTATCTGCTAAACCTTACAAAAGATGGCTGCAATGTTACACCCGGTTTGCACTGAGGAAAGTCCAGGGGGACTGAAACGTTTGCACTTTTTTTTTTTTTTTTCTTTTTTGCACCCTTCTTGTTAAGGCTCCTTTGAAAACTTTTATAAAATACTCTGAGAAAAACTCTTTGGAGTCTGTTACTCTGTGTGCGAGTCCCTCCTGTCCAGGTTTATGTAAACCAGACCTTTTCTTTTGAGATAAACAATTTTACTGGTGGGTAAGTTTAGGAATTATTTGTGTGTTTACATCTATGCGTAACTGGAAGTGTTTGTGTTTATTTTTATTTATTTGTGTTTTTACATAACACTTATTCTAGTAACATAATAAATATATCATTTTAACAGTTACAACACAATGAAAATGTAAATTACAACACCTGGTTGCCTGTGACCTTCTCTGAAAAAAAATCCCAAGAGCACCAAATTCAATCAGCATCATTTCAGAACTACTTCTGCATACGTGTAGTAGATTTATAATAGATAATAGTCTTGCAATAATATATTTTTACAATATCCAGTCATTTATTTATTTATTTGACACAAAATGTGTTTTTACAAGGCAAATTCCATTACAAATAAATATAAAAAAATTGATAACATTTAAAATCTCCCTTTTCCTGTTAGGTGGGTGGGCAACCTTGGGCCCCCTGTAGAGCCAGGCCCAGTATTAGTGCCAGATTAACAAACATATGAGTACAAGAGGGACATCTTACATGCACTGCATGTTTTCATGAACTGAGTGTATTTTTTTTCCTGAGTGATTTCTTTTGTGTTCGAGTCTGAAATCCATTTTAATTTATCTGAATGGCGTATGGCGTCTTTGTAGCAGCAGAATGGGATCAATAGTTTTTAATCAGGAAAAATTTGAACAATCATCCTTTACCCCATCAAAAACTAAGGCCCGCTATGTATGACAAATGCATGACCTACCCACCTACCTACTCCATGCCATACATAAGACATGGCATGATGAGAATGACCTTTTTGTCAGTAGTTACACCTTTTCATCATTGTGATCAACATTACTCTTCACATTTTTCCATGAAGCTTTTCTCCCTAATTCCATAAAGCTTTTCTCCATAATTCAACAGGCACAGATTTGTGGTCCACCATCGCCTGTTAACAGGTTTCCATCTTTCTAAAATCATTCTCCTTTACAATAATTAATCTCTCTGAATGTCTCATACTATAACATTCTCAGTTTACAATATCAAGATCGGTAACAAAAGCCATGTCATACAGTAATGAGTTACAGAACATACAGATGCCATGTGATGTTTTCCCATACAGTCTATGGGTTTTCCTGTGAAGTACTAGGCACAACTAGGTAAAGTAAGCTAGGCACAACAAACCTTGTTAGACAAGTTCTGGGGTCAATTTACAGTAAATGGCAGTGGGTGTGTCAACACACGGACCAGAGTTAACAGCCTGTGACATTAGAAGAGCAGCCATAAATATATCAGTGGAGGCTTCAAAGTGGAAGAGCAGCACAGAATGACACAGGAGGTACACTTGGGCTTTAGACTCTTGAGTTATAGTTTGTATATTTTGATTCTTTTATAGTTTTTAATGTTTGCCTTTCAAGAAATGTGTGACTAAAGTGATGACAGAGGATAACCAAACTAGAAATTCGAGGCAATTTAAAAAAAGGGATGAATGGTGTGTTCCACTTCCAATAATAAGGGAAGAAGTAGCAAAGCCACCAGAAAATCAAGGAAAATAGCCAGGGGCTTTGAATGTTTGTGTATAGTTCCTGAGAGTCCTATTTGCTTTGTACACAAACCTAAATTGGGCATGGCAAGTCATGGACTGGTCAAATCCTCTCAGAAAATTAGCTCTCAGCTGTAGCAGAGTGTGGTCACTTCTCAACGGGCTCTCCACATTACCCAAGGCCTTTCCAAAATGGAATTACTTGAAATAACCATATTTTTGATTGGACTGTTGTAGCGTTTTATGTAAAAAAAAAATGGTTGCCTATGGTGATAAGGGACAAATTCTAGTCCAAATCCTACCGCCATTCCTCATTTTGGAGTTTGTGTTGGGAGTCATGGGCAATGGTGTGGCCCTCTGGATCTTTTATTACATGAAACCCTGGAGAAGCAGCACAGTGTTCCTCTTTAACCTGGCGCTGGCCGACTTCCTCCTCAACATGGCCCTGCCCCTGCGTGCCAGCTACTACCTCTCCGGGATCGACTGGCGGTTCGGCGACACCGTCTGCCGCGTCTCGCTCTTTATGCTGGCCATGAACCGTGGAGGCAGCGTCCTCTTCCTGACCGCTGTGGCGGTGGACCGCTACCTGCGGGTCGTGCACCCTCACCACGCGCTCAACTCCATGAGCGTGGGCAGAGCGACGCGTGTCGCAACACTCCTCTGGATCGTCACCATCTCGCTGAACGTCTCGCTCCTCCTCGACTCCAGGCTCATCCAGACCAACCAGACGGCGAAGTGCGAGAGCTTCAGCAGCCACAGCAAGTATTACAGCGTGGTTTTCTTTGTGGAGTTTCTCGTTTCACTGGGCATCATTATTTTCTGCACCACTGGCACATACGCACAGCTGCGCAAGAGACGCATGAACAGGCACAGAAGAATCAGGCGAATCATGCGATGTCTGACTCTGGTCATGGTCGTGTTCACGGTTTGCTTCTTGCCCTGCAACATCACGCGAGTTCTGATCTGGCTGAGAAGTGCTCAGCCGGCTGACTGCGAAAGTGTGGCGGCTCTCGAGATGGCCTTCTACATCACCATCTGCCTAACGTATCTCAACAGCATGCTGGATCCTGTGCTCTACTACTTTTCAAGTCCGTCTTTCCAAAGGACCGCCATTCAGATGGTGGCCAGGTTCAGGTTGAGGAGAGCAGAGAAGCTCCAGAGGGCCCAGAGAACATACGTCAATGGATTATTTGCTGCACTTTAAAATATGACTGGTCAAGATGGACCTTACTGAAAAGTGGGCACAAGAAGCAAGCACACAAAAAGGCAGCACTCCTGGATTGCCAATTGCATTTAAAAGGTATTATGCTCACAGTAATACCCATATAAATGTGTTGAAATAAATATTTCAGATTTAGTTTGCACACATTCTTTTTCCCCCCATATGAAAAACTCCCAAAGAAGAATTTCCTTAATCATTCAATTTTGTCAGTTAAGCTTTTATTTTTTAATTATGAATGTTAAAGTGCATCTTTTTATCCAAGAGAAGCCCTCTCCATGTACTCCTGAAAAGAGAAAAAAAGCACTTTGTAATGAATCTGAATGTTTACATGCTCATACACTGGACAAGTACCAAAAAGGGTAAAATATATATTTGCTGGAGCACAGTATGGCAGGACTGCAATGGTTGATTGGGTAAAATGAAAGAAAAAAAGAACCATGTTGGAACAGTTTGCACATGTTGGAACACGTTGATCGTGTTGTACATCATGGGATAAACTGTAAGGTCATTCTCTGCTAATTGTGTGCATTACCATGCCTATTAGAGAATAGTGGAATAAATGGTCTTTCAATTTACCACTTGTTTGTCGCCCAAGCCCATTTCTATTCTGATTACAAATACTGTGGCTATCACACACTGGTGTAAATAATAAGTCCATGTGAGAGTTGCGTTGTTAGACTGTTGACTAGTTTCTAGTCCGATGCATAACATGGTTTACCTTGACAGGGTCGGGCTCTGAGAACTGTTTCCCAGCCTTGTGCTCCATGGACTTCAGATAAGCCTGGGCAAGGCTAATGGCATCCTGCTCCCTACGAAACAAATTATAGAGATTAATATAATTCATTTCTATAGATCCTGACTGCCTGCTCTCCAATCAGAGTATAGCAGTGACATACCAACACTACTGTAACATACAGTACACCCAGTTTTGGGGTTTAAAACCAGACTATTTAAATAGATAAAGGACACACTTTGTTTTCTGTGTCTGTTTTTCTTTGCAAAGTCTTACAATACACTGTAAAAAAGAAAGAAGTTAAGCTTACTTGAAAATCTGGTGGAAACTTGTTGCCTCAATTGACTTAAGTAAATGTAACTTTCCAAGTTATGTTTACCAACATCTATACATAACTTGAAATAGAATAGTTACATGTACTTGACTTCATTTGATTCAAGTTTCGACCAAAGCTGTACCTTTTCTTTGTTATATTGTAGACCATCTAACCATTCTTTGGTTAAGATACTGTACATTTCTCCTGATGTGTTTTGGGCACTTTTCTGTACCACTAGGGGTCACCAGTGTAAAATAACTGCTCGGCACGCTCACCTGCCCCCACACACATACACACAGAAAACAGTCAATACAAAGCTTTAACACTCACCTGTTGTGGCTAACAAGGTAGTCGATCGAGTCCTTCACCTGATTAGGGTGGCTTTTTTTGATCAAGTGTTCCTTGAAGTCACAGAAGTGCTCGATTTTGACCAATTTGTCATACTGCTTTTTTTGGATGAGATTTGTGAACACTGTGCCCATAACCTGCATTGAGGAAAATGATTTAAAAAAAAATCTAATATCAAACAAACAAATGTTAAAACATTTAAATAATAATAATTAGTAGTAGTATTACAAATGTTAAAATCACGTAAACCATTTCAGATTGTCCCATTTTACCTACACTCCTTCCATCGCCTGAAATATCAGTCGGTATGAACTCACCAGGGAGGGAACTCCCGCCAGTTCTCCCGTGCACATGTGCGTCTTCACCTGATCTAGGATCAGAACTGGATCATAGGACTGCATGAAACACTGAAATACAAAACAAAAAGAGGCATGTGGAGATCAATTAGAGAGCATATTCACACAAAGACACAATAAATATTCATATTGACCAGATAAACCAGAAATATATATATATATTTGTGCATTTTTTCACTACATATCTGCAGTTTAATACATATATACACAGCATGACAGCATTTCAAGCAATGAAACAAAAATATTTACTGACACTATATTACATTACTGGGAAGAGCAGCCAAAATTACAATACATTACATTGTGTTGAGTCTTAAACGATTTATGGGTGATGTACCATCGGACATTGAATCATCAGACAGGTAAATTAGCCAATGAGTGAAATTATCTGTTTCAACAAAGGTAATTTCACTTATGAACTTATCCACCTGTCTGATGATTTGTCTGCCCATTATAATGAGCTGGTTGAGAAAATGATTGGGATCAAATATGTAGCACGATTTTCTATTTAACTGTCTGAAGCCAGGATCTCCACTCCTGCTGAAAGGGTCATGTGGGACGTGCATGTGCTTGATTCTGCACTGGGAAACTAACCAGAATCTGCTGCTCCCTCTTCTGGGCACAGGGGATGAGGAGCAGGGTGGCCAGGGAGTAGGCCGGCATGTTGAACTGGGCAAAGCGCTTCGCAACACCAATCAGATCAAGGTTTAAAAGCAATGGACACCTTTGGTAGAATAGACAATGAAGGGACATATTAAACATGCTAATAAATGCTAAAAAAAAAACGGAAACATTTTCATTTACAGGGTTCCCACTCTTTGTAAGGAATGTTTGTAGTGTGTGTGTGTGTGTGTGTGTGTGTGTGTGTGTGTGTGTGTGTGTGTGTGTGTGTTTGGATCTGGGGGGCCTCCCATAGAAAATCTTCACTAATTTAGATGTAATTTCCAGAATGCTGGTTCATCTGGTGCAAGGTGGTTGAATTGCAGCTTGAGCATGAAGTAAAGTCATGCCATTGATGTCTTTTACGGCTGAGGGCAGGGACACATATCCTGCCATTGTCATCTATGACTTTTGTAGGAAGAAGAGCCTCATGTTAAAAGACAGTTGAAAGAAACCCACCCTTCACAGCAATATACAGGGGTACTGTGCATGGCTAACCAAAGCATGATGACAAAGTTAATTTGAGTGTAGAAATTGTAGACTAATACAGCGAGATTTAATGGCCATCCTTTTAAAAATGAAGAGGATAATTTTGTCATCTGGAGAGGATAATAATGGTCATCTGTTGCTCTGACAGTTTTGTGTGTGCAAGTTGCTGTTCAAATGTACTCAGCATTAACTTTAATTCTGAAGATAACGCCTCATCAGAATCCTCGTTTCTGTGCAGAACGTAATTAACAATCGTTTGTGGACAATGTACTTTCATAAAAGCAGAGCTTTATGGGAAGGAACTAAATACCTAAAGCCAGAAATATGTCTCCAGCTGTAGAGATGACAACTGTTCAGACAGCCTACTCACAAGCTACAGCAACCCCAGAGGGTCAAAACTCAAATGTAATTGCCTGCACGTGTCTGAGTGGGTGTAAGCACTGCGCAGAAGAGGTCACTCGTTTTGCAGACGTCATATTTAGACTTACAAACAGTGGGTGGTTTCAAACCGAAAAATTTCAAATTAAAAACTGGAAATAGCTGAAAGTTCCAGGACAAAATGGTTATCTACAGGACATTTGGTCGTTTCCATCAAGTCCCAGGTCATTTCCATGGCCGGAAAAATTCTGAATAGAAAATACAATGTGAACAAAAAAAAAAAATCTATGTAATTTGCGCACAAGTAAATGTCTCTAAACAGAATAAGTGCGCTACTCATGTGATCCTGGCAAGTAAGTGAGGGACTGTGCCGTGTACAGCCTTACTTCAGAATGAGCAGAAAAGTCTTGTAGAACGTAGCCTGCTGCTCTGGACTACCGAGGGACACTGAGGCTGGGAAGGGACACACACACACACACACACACACACACACACACACACACACACACACACACACACACACACAAATGGGTGGAGTTAGACGGAGACGCTTCACACTACAGCCAAAAACATCAGGTTTTATTGTAATTTCAGCCATTTACAATGTGAGAAACAACATTTCAGCAGGAATAATTGGTGTTGCACACAACTGTTAAAAACAGTAGAGACCAGACAGATGCAGCCGTGTTCTGTGAAGTCAGGAAGTGTTCTGTGGTGTTAAGTTATGTTTGTATTATTCTAGTGTGGAGCGCTTGGCATACAGAATGACATGAAAAAGATTAATTAAAGACTAATTAAACAATAAAGTAGGTGTGTGTATGCGTCTGTGTGTATCTTTACTGATACAAACATGCGACATGTGTTGCAAGCCATGCACCCCCTACCTGTCATGAAAGGACTGAGAATGACACTCTTCCACGTCCTTAGCAGACTAGGAACCTACACACAGACCACTTCAGGTTATCACTATGAATGTGAAAATGACGTAATTGTGAGGGGCTGAATACTTGTCAAATGTAAACTGGGTATTTGACCCCTTACCTCCCTAAGACAAGGAATTGCTCCAATAGCCTCCAACAGCTTCTGTAAGTAACTGGTCTAATGGGTTCAGAAAAATAGTTTGATGAAATGTTACACATTTATGAAATTACACATTCCTGCAATCATAATCTTTGTCTCTGTAAAGGTCTTGTTTGTACAGATTTGTGAGCTTGTACTGCTTGTTTCTGTGCTTGTACACCATGTTCACACATCTGCTAGGCCTCTGAAGGTCGAGATGGTTACTCACCATATTAAAGGCCACTAGTTTCTGCAAGACGCCATCCCACAGCTGAAGGTCATACATCTGGTACTGCAGAGACATGTCCGCCACTAGACGCACAGCCTGGGGGAACAGGACAGCATCAGTACACGTTTACACCAAGGAAATGTGCAACACTTTGTTAGTGGATAGTTGCTACAACAACAAAATAAATATTTTGAGCTTCAAAGGAAATGAATAATACTTGTTGTGCCCAATATCTCGAGCTTCCAAAAGTGCATATTTGCTAAACTAACAAGCACTTTTCAGTTCTCTGCTTCTGGAAGAGCCATCTCCATCTGAGTCTGGGGCAACACCTCCCATACCCCCCAAATAATAGCTGACTGATTGGACAGGACATGAATACAGCACTACTCAAGTACAATTCTTTCTGGTGACAAGAGTATCTGTCCGAAAAAGACTATCGGACCTTGCCTCAAAAGCCCTAACAAAGATCTTTGTGGTTGAAACATTGCCTTGTTTCTTGTGAAAGTTAATACATTTTGGAGCATACACAGTGTGCAGACCCTATTCTGTTTACTAGGCTGCTGCTATTGTCTGGCACTTCTAGATTATTTTTTAGATGTGTGTGCACCCTCTCACTCTCACAGTGGACCTGCCTCAAGAACCAGCATAGCAGGAAACAAAAAAACTATCCCGAGGTCATGACTCAAGATGTCTGATAGCCACTAAAGAGACACTCTGGGTTTCATGCAGCTCCAATGTTTACTAGCCTGCTGTTATTGTGTGGCACCTCTAGATCATTTCTTAGATGTGCGCGCACCCTCTCAGTCTCACAGTGGACCTGCCTTAAGAGTCTCCTGCCTAATGACTCAAAACGTCTGATAGTCCCTAAAGAGACACTCTAGGTTTCATGCAGCCCCAGTGACTGAGAGCAGAGGACCTTGGGATCTCGGCTGTGGTTCTTCCATAGGCCTTTGATCAGACCCTCCTTTGGGCTGTTGACAAACAGCTCCAGCGTGTAGCGGATGTTCAGCTTCTCCAGTTGAGAGAGGAAAATGTAGCACTGGGTGTACTCCCTGCCAAACAAAAACACAATATGCCTCGAATAGCAATCACATGGCACACATTGTTCAAAGCAAACTCAAGGGTCTTCTGTGACTTCCATTGCAGGGGTTAAGGTTATTCTTTTAAAAAATGCTTGTTTGGTGTAACATTCAAATTGATAAAAAAAATTGGGTCAATAGGTAGGTGCATCAGTCACAAAAAAATGTTTTTTGGCACAGTGGTGTGTCTGTGCTCCGTAGTGTTTGTGCTTGCTGAGAGAACTGACTGATGCCGTGGTGATTTTACTTACCAAGGCTACAATTTAATTAGTTTCATTAATATATATATATATATATATATATATGGTTTGGGCAGGGGCTTACTTGACTTTGGTCTTGGGGATGTGCAGAAGCTCCTCGAGGGTGGCCCCGTCTGCAATGTGACTGATGCAGTACAGGATACGACTCCGATGCTCAAAGGTCAGTCGTGATCCGGAGCCTCCTGGCTGCAACAGAGTTTATAAAGTCAGAAAACACACAAAAGAAATCAGTGTGTTGAAAGAGCGAGGGTTGTAAATTCATTTCAGAGCGAAAGGCTTTATTGACATACCCATACAAAAGAATTAATTAATTATATTAATAGATCGAGGGTTGTAAATTGTTAGGCTTAACGAGGCTTAATTAACATACCCAGGACTCGGCAGTCATAAACGAGCAGAGCAGACGAGCGCTCATCTCCACTGGATGCATGCGCAGCAGGTAGACAACTCTGAGTCAGCACAGGGACAGAAGGAGGAGAATCAAGAAGTAAAGGAGGAGAGAAATGATGCTAGCACGTCACAACATGATCGAGATGGCAAAAAAATTGTATTTTAGTTAGTCTTATCCAACATCACAGGACATTATGTCTATTTCTACTTTAACTTTGCACATGTTACAGACATAGTCTTTCGTGACTCTGAAAAGCAAAGCAAAAATGATACTGACAGGCCAGGAAAAAAGGACATAAAAATATCTGGGCTATCATCCAGTTATAAGACTGGTAAAAGAAAGAGCACTTCTGGGAGCTGTTCTTCATGAATGTGTTGACAAAAACATTTCACCAAACGGCGCACTCTGCCTCTCAAAAAAGTAGGAGTCTCAATTGTCTCCATCTCTGCTATTGTTTACTGTACACGGTCATAAATTTAGTGTGCGTCAGTGCAGCAGAGAGGAATTCTGAGTTAAGTTTTCACTTAACAATAAATACACGACGCTACCTCAGGTGTCCCTAATATCTTGGACATGTTTTTTTAATATCTCGAAAAAAGCCATGGTATTTTTCACCTAAGACAGTATGCCAGAAAACAAAACCACTCCATAGCAACAACAAAGACTTTTGATAAAATGATTCTATACGATCTTTGGCAACATGTGCTGATTCACACATGTCCGATAAATCTCCAGAAAACCTAGTTTGTATTGTCTCTATGTGCTCCAACACATAGCGGTTGTTTCAGTACCTCATCATGTCAGGGTCACTCTCAATGTCTGTGACGTAGTCCTGGAAGTCCTTGGAGTCCTGGAAATGTTTAGGTCTACATTAGATTGGCTACAAGTTTACTGTAGATTTTTCCATTGTGTTCTACTTCCTGTAATTGCCTTCACCTGAAGGCATGTCCTGCCAATGACATTACTCATTTACAACAAAATAATCAGACAAATCCCCAACTATGGGGGAGGAGCCATTGGTTTTTACAATCCTGCTGGTGTTTTAGCCACTGATTATTTGTAAAAAAAAAAATATGTGGTGTGTGTGCTGTACAACTACTACATTTGCAAAAAGTCACACACAAAGTTTACCTTTGATGTAGTGGAGTCGATTTTACAGAGCCACTTCTCCAACAGAAAGTTTCTGGCATTCAGGAGATCGATTCCACTGATGGAGGCAATTTCTTTAGCTATGGTGTGAATATCTGAGGAGAGGTCAACAAAGACAGCACTCAGTAAAAGGAACAGAAATGGTACATCACCTGCCTTTTTTCTCATTATAAACCTAAAAAAACCCTTACAAGATAGATAAAAATATAACCCTTTCCAAAATAATAATAATAATAATAATTCACTGAACCAGCTGATCTTATTTAGAACAGTTGTTCAGCCAGGTAGATGAGCCAATTAGTGAAATCACCCGTGTTAAAGGAACACTCCACTTTTCAGCCAACTGGAGATCAGCTGAATGGATTCCAAAACCGTAAAACTCAACTGTTTAACCCTATGGGAGTTGAAAAATGAGCCTATTTCATTGAGTGGTGTGTTTTTTTTTTTTTTTTAAAGTCCTGCCATGTATTTCTTCTGCTTGTGTTCTTAATTTTCCTAAGCCGGTGAGTCCATCTCTAATATTGACCGACCGACCAAATAATTTACAAATGTGCAAGTCTTAGCTCCCAATGCGGCACCCCCGGATATATTTTTATGTTGCAATGCCACTTTATTAAAGCCACTTACTCTTCTGGGCTGAGACAGCCACAGCTTTCTCAGATCACTTAACTGCACTCCTGTGCATGTTACTGGTTACATTTTTATTGTGCACAGCTCCTTTAAAAGTCTTAACACGGTCTAAATAAAACAGGTTGCGTTTTCCTACTTGTGGTGATGAGTGAAAGCAAAACACTACGCATTCTGTCTAAAATATCGATATATATTATATATCAGCTAGTCTTCCGAAAAATATTATCGGGATATCAGTTTTGGTCCATATCGCCCAGCCCCACTCACCAGGGTAGTTGTGTCCGGCTGGGTTCCTCATGCGCTCCTCCACGCTGCTGTGCTCGAACAGGGCCACGATGAGGCGGCCTGGCTGCCCAGTGAGCTTCAGCAGGTCGGGGGAGCTGAGCTGGCTGGCCATGACGATGTTCTCGATGGCCGAACGCTGGTACTGCTGCTTCAACTTGGACATTAAGGCCTCTCCTCGCACACGGACATCCTCCTGGTGCAACAACACAGCAGTGTTGAAGTCAGTTAAAGGACTCAAGGGGTTTTATGGTCACATACAAAGAATTACAGGAGTACATGTAGGAGTCCAACCTGTGTGTGTGTGTGTGTGTGTGTGTGTGTGTGTGTGTGTGTGTGTGTGTGTGAGTGAGAGAGAGAGTGTGAGTGAGGGGTGCACCGCGCATGTGTGCTAACTAACAGTGGCGTGGATCTGAGAATGTATATATCTATATATACAGCGAACTGTACCCTACCTCAAGACTTGGTGATTTCAGCAATTTGTGCCCTAGTTTCCAGCAGAATTTTAAAAACTGGGTCTTCTCTGTTCCTGAGGTTAAACAAAAAAAAGAACAAACATACAGTTTAGACACATTTCAAAATCTCAAGATCAGGTGAATGTTAAATATTTCACAAGTAACTAACACTTAACAAATCTACTGAGGTCCTACCTGCTGTGAGCTCTTGGGCAATCTTATGGACAGTGGCAGCTGCCAGCTCTAGGTTCTGGATGCAGAGCGCATATTCAAAGATGGCGTTCACCACTGCGTCAGTTTCGTCATTCTGAGTGTGGCACTGTCCCCTCTTGGCCCTCTCTACAATCATCGGCTTTAGTTTCTTCTCAAAGACATGATTCACAACCAGCATGTACAGCTTATCCACACTGACCTGTGCAGAGATGAGAAATAGATCGGGGAGAAAATGTGTTTATTTTACTGTCCTTGTTACATCAATTAGGTACAGTGTAACAAAATGTGTAACCATTTGTAATATTATGCACTTCGACGGTATCACTGGGTCAGGGTTAGTGTTAGGTATGTACAGTGCAAGTTCATAACATAACGTGTTGTTACATGTAGACACATTAAAAAAGGATCGGCAAAATAAAGTGTTATCCAGTGTTGTTTTTGCCTTACCTTCAGCAGTTTGCATATTAGCAAGAGAGTGGGAAATGTTTCTTCACTTAGCTCTGGAGCTGTATGGGAACACAAAAAGAAACATTAGGGGTCATTATACTGACTCACTAGCCTTCAAAGTCAAAGTCAGCTTTATTGTCTAAAGCCATATGTACAGTTTGCACACAAAAGACTTGAAATTGCAGCCCTTCCTAGACCCACAGTGAATATCAAACATCTTATAAACATGACAATGAAACATGATCAAAACATAATCACTGGGCAGCCTTGTGTCATTTTAATGAAATGAAAAAATAAGACAAGACATCCATCATGGTCATGCACATGGTGTGCTCAATTTCACTACACTGTAAAAAGGTGTTGCTTAGAACCAATTTTATTTAAAAATGAAGGCAACATGCTGAATGAATCTTTTTACGTTGGTTTAGCTTAACAATGCCATGCGTGCTTATAATGGCAATGCATTGTTAAGGTAAATCAATGTAAAAAGATCTATGCACTTTTAAAAGTGAAACGTAGAATTAACTAATAATACATTAAGTAAACAATTAAAAAGGGTGGGGTGAGTGACATTTGATGACATAGATAACAAAGCTGCCTGACTGTCTGTAATGACTGTTGGCACTAAACTCACAGATGATCTTCCAGAAGTAGTGATTGGTCTGGAGCAACATGTGGAAGGGCAGCCGTGTGTTGGCCAGCGGTGAGAACTCAAAGGAGTTCTCAAACAGGTAGGTGTTCTCCAGGTCAGTCGGAGGGGAGATGCGCCGGTACGACTTGAGGTGATGCAGCAGACCAGTCATCTGTGGAAACAGGCAATGAATCATTTATTCGGCCATTCATTTGTTCATTCATTTAACATGTTCTGTGGTTGTAAGAATGGCTAAAGTCATTTGTTGTTCTGACAGTTTAGAGATTTTAAAAAGATGATAAAGGACACATCTTTTAAGTTCATAATGGTTGAATACTAACCTACCACTATAGGTATGGAGAATTTACTGTACAGTTGCAGTCAAATTTATTCAACCCCCATAGCAAATGTTTTGGCAGCATATAAAAACTGTAACCACATTCAATTCCCAAAAAGATTTTCTAGTGTTCAAATCTGCACATACTAAGGTTGTAAGACTGGCTACAGTGATGCGTTGTTCTGACAGTTTGGAGATTTTCAAAAGGACACATCTCTTTAGTGTATACTTGGTTAATTAATTATCTGCAAGTATAGAGTATTTATATTTATTCCTATCTATTTATATTCAAGTATGATGTTTTATTAATTTATTGTGCAGATGAGTTGCTTGTTTAAAGGATTATGATTCTGTACCAAAGTACCAGACTTTGCAGGTTATGCTTACACTTTTTCCTAAAATGTTTTTCATATTTTGAAATTCTAGCCAAGTGGTTTTGTTTACTACATGTTTTAGTGCTGCACGTTGCTTTGGGAAAGAGTGTGGGCCAAGACCCGCCATAAACATAAACATCAGATGTAAAACACAATCACGCACAGACGTAAGCGCTTTACCTGGCTAAGGGGGAACAGTGTGGTGCCCTCATTGGCCGTCTCCAGGGTGTTTAGGATCCTCTCGATCTTCTCATAGCTGTATGGGCTAAGCTGTGACATGGAAAGGACAGGAAATTAAGCTTTCTGAGCACAAAATTAATCAAACTACTTTTAAGACATTGTAATGAACATTGTGGCATGCATCGTGTTATAACAAACCTAAAAAATATATGACTGGATAAAGTCCACAACACCATTAATTTGCTCCCAAAAATGTATTTTATTTGTGATGTTTCGAGCATGGGCCCCTTATTTATTCCATGTTTTAAAGGACTGTTCTGTCAGGGTGTCTACAGGTTTGACCAAGTGAAATTTAAGACCTTTTTAAGACTTTTTAATGCCATTTTTAAAAAAATTTAAGACCAACTCGGGAAGAAATAAAGCACAAAAATCAATTGGGTCGTATGATCGAGAGACACAAATAGCCACCGAACTCCCCCCTCCTATATTCAACATCATCAAGTCAAGTCAAGTCAAGTAGGTTTTTATTGTCGTTTCAACCATATACACAGTACATAGTGAGACGAGACAACGTTTCACCGGGAGCAATTGGTGATACACACAACTGCAAGCAACATGGAAGAAACGGAATGTAGTCCCCAGAAATTTAAGACCTTTGGCTTCAGAATTTAAGACTTTTTAAGACTTTTTAAGGCCTTATTTTAGAAAAACGAAATTTAATGCCATTTAAGACTTTTTAAGGCCCCGCGGCCACCCTGTCTGTGGTCCAGCACCCAGACCCCTCCCTCCTTCCACCCCAACACACATTCTCTCTCTCTTCCCCATACACTGGACCAGAATGTAGAGGCTTATTTGGCATGTATTAAGGTACAACTAACACCACTGCAGATTACCCCCCTAGTAGATGCTTAAGCCACCCTGCTTACTTCACACCGGTCACTCAGATCTATTCTTTGTTTCAGCCACATCCCTCCTCCAATAAACAACTGTTGACTTTGACTTTGAGACTTCTCTTCATTTGCAGGACCCTAGTGGTGGAATGATCTACCTGATTTTGTTTAATGTACTCAGGTTCAAGATCAATTTATTTATATAGCACATTTTATACAACACAGTTTATTTATATAGTACATTTTACACATTTTGGTCAGAAGCTGACCAAAGTGCACAAATAGAATAAAATTAGAGAAAAAAAAATCTTAAAATCACAATTATAGGCCAAAGAAAAGAGGTATGCTTTTCATATTACACTTAGAACAGTTGACAGTTGTTGACAGTTAACTCTGCATCTCTGTTTCCATGGCGATATTATAGAACTTTCATATAGTTCTAGATTGTGTTAAACTAGAACCTTGATAAACTGCCACTTTGTCAGATTCAGATAAATCTTCACTGATTGAGACACTGCAAGCCATTTCTCCTCACACTGAAAGCTCAAACCTTTGATGATGGATTTTGGAACCATGGATGATGTTTCTTTTGAGGATCGCTACATCCTAAAACTCCGCTATCACTTGCCCAACCCTGATCAAGCAGGTATGGTTGACATTTTGTTTTTGACCTGATTTCAGAAAAAAAGGGACTCTCCTTCTTAGTATTGTCATTGTCTTAGGTTAGTTTAATAAAAAATAATTAAAACTACTTGAAATTGCCTCAGCTTATTGTGATTTCCATGCTCTTTAGGTACCTGTGCATCAGCTGGGCTACAGAGAGTCAAAGCTTTGGTCACCAACGTCAGTGATGAACCTCTGACTATGGACAGGCTGCACTTTATTGTTGCAAGGATTCCATCTCTCTACAGACATCTCACAGATAACCGATTCTATGAGGATAGACGTGTACAACCTCTGGACCACCCCAAAGTAAGGATCATTCATAAACCCTACACACCGTCCCCAGGGGACACCAACAAGATCAGAAGGGCCTGGAAGGTCTTCACGGGGTCAAGATGTCCGGTGTACAGACCACCTAGACCGGCCAATACTACCCACAACCCAGGGAGAGCTGGTCAACCAGTGCCACTCCCACCTGTCCCTCCTGTCATCTTCGAAATGCCTTGGCACCCAGAGGGACCGGAGGATGTGGATGTGGACCTGACCCTCTCAGCCGAGTACACCTCTCATGTGCTGTCAGACGGGGAAGAGATCTCTGAAATTTTGTCCCTCGCCAGAAACAGCGGCGGAGAGGAGATCCCCGGGGTGTGGAGGGTCTCAGCGTACAACTCTGATCACACTGTCTATCTGTCTGTGATCGTGAAAGTCATGGAGAAGAAAGAGAAGCCACAGAGGCCTTCTTTCAGTATGCTGCAGCGCTCTGCGTCTAGAAAAAGGCGACGGGAGGATGATGATGAAAATGATGAGGCTCCTTTCAACAAAAGGCCCATTAGGATTTAAAACAATAGCTTGGATGCCAAACTTGTCATGTACAATGGAAATTAATATTAAATGTCTTTTAAATTAGTTTTATATCTAATATATTTTTGCAGTAAAACTATGAATTAATAAAAATACTTAACATCCACTACTGACTCCTCCATCATTCTAATATTTGTGTAAAGGTGACAACATCTTAGTTTTGGGGCTAGTAACAAACCATTAGGCATGACAGAAGACCTAACCAGATGAATGTGACTAGGTGAATATTTCAAATCTTGAATTCACCAAGACTGTTGCTAGAGCAAACAGTGGGTGTAGTTACAAGGTCATTTCACCACCAGAGTAGGCCAAATGAATACAGTCTAAAGTAAAATATCTTACCGTGAAGAAAAAGCAAAGCCAATCATTTAATTAATGGAACAAAATGGTCAACTGTGCTGAGCAGATCTAAACTCTAACATATAAATGGGTACAGTAGGTGCTGATTCAGTGGCTGTTCTGTAGAGAAAAGAGATTTTATCTTGCAGCCAAAAGGTGGCAGCTGAAAGGTAATCAGAGGAGTTACACATGTCCTCTTTGGTCAAGACCATTGAATATTATTCAGAGCATGGTGACCTTATTGATCTTTATTAATCAGCCAAACATGAAGGCAGGCCTGCTAGTCTAATTTGAACGGTCTTGTGGGGAAGGAACCCAAAACAGTAACCAAGCATGCCACATGAGCAACAACATTGCCCCATCTGTAGCCTCCCCCTGGTCAGGCCCCACATTATCAGATGCTTGTGTACCTACCTTAGGGATGACAGCGTTCAGGCTGACAAAGACGTCTCTGGTGGAGTGGAGCTGTGGGATGACCTGTAAGGCGCGCTCTAGAGGGTCCACGGGAGCTCCCTCTGCTCCCGCCTCCACCGCGTCCCCTGCCCCGGCCTCCTCCAGCCCCCCGTCCTCCTGCTGCAGCAGGGTGGTGATCAGCAGGTTGATGGCCTGCTCCCCATCCAGACCGTACGTGCTGTGCGTCAGTGAAAGTAAAAGTGATTACCATTAGTCATAGTGATCACACAACACACAACAAAAATTAGCCTCTGCTTTTAACCAATGACACGTGTGAGCAGGGGGCAGCCATGATAGCCATGGTACTAATATTATATTAATAGGTTTTCTATAATTTGTAATTATGTTATAGCTAAATTAGATATTTGAGAGGAAACTCTTGCTAAATTTGGTTTTTACAAAAAGGGAAAGACAAATGCGTAGTAATCACTAATGTACAAGTCAGCTGATCAGTATATAATGTTGACCGAATTCTGTGACCGAAGGCTTACCTGCAATACTGCAGTATGATCTCTGGAGTGATGTTTCTGTTCTTGACCAGAACAGGAATAAGGTTCCTCTTGGTCTCAGGGCATTGCCTGAATACTGACTGGATGGAAACCTAGAAAAAAAAAAAAAATCACGTTTTACCAGCTGTAGATGCTTCCCTCAGTCTACCCACCCATTCTAAACGTTTTTTTTTCCCTTCTAATGATTTTATTTGCTCGCTTACCCCCAACTTTGCAAGTCTGCTTCCCCAGTCTGCATCCGTTATGACCGACAGGAACTTGTGGTGCTCTTCCTCCTCTTCATAGATGGAGCAGATATGAGTTCCAACTTTGGCAACATCCTGAAGCACAAACACCCACATGAGACACTGTCACTATTCTGACCAGCATATGCATGATCTGTGTTCTTACGGTGCTTGCAACTTTACCGAGATTTTGTGATAGTTCTGCCAAGCATTTGCGATGATCCTCCACAGTATGGCCAAAACCTCAGCTTTCGGCAAAAGGGTACACAGTCCAATGGCCAATTCAAAGTCTACCATCCTCCAGTTGAGAACCTGCAATGCAAGAAACCATTCTAAATGTTAAGTTACATTTAATGTATATAGGTTACTTCTAAAGAGACACTTTAGGGTTATGGACATTCTTGGGCTATTTATGTATGATAATGAGATAAAACCATGAGAATTTGAAAACGCAAGGTTTGGCCATCAGTATGGATTTTGCATTTACAACAGAAATAGCTTACAATTGCCGGGAGCATGGCATAGACTTGTGCTGACACAAATCACTATTTTTTAGACATCCTTCTACTAATGGGTACATCCATATGTAATGGTGTCCTACATCTGTCTCATGTTGCTAAAGCACATTTAGTCACTATAGTTTCATTCCTTTTCTATTATTGAGCCCAATGATGCAACTGCACAAACATGGGGCTGGGGGAACCAAACACAGACAGAGCAAACTGCATACCTTCTGTAACAGTGCCACCACGATCACATTAAGACTTGAGAATGCTTTGGTCCTTACAAAAGCTACGCGCTCCTCCAGTTTGACCCGCCATTTATTATTAGGGTGCTGTTGAAGAGAAACAAGGTGAGGATTGTCTGGGTGACATTTGTCATCATCTGTAATAGACAGGCAACTTCAGCTGAAAGAAAAAAAAAAAAAAAAAGTCAAATAATGGACAGCGTCTGGACATTCCAAGCCACTGAATGTATATCACTACTACTTTGTGTCTGACAAATACACTTGGAGCAAAAACATCAAAAATCATTAAACTGTGTAGCAGCAAGCATCTTCGTTCGCCTCTTATTACTGGGCACTTAAAATAGGGATGGAGTTCAGGGATGAGCAGGTCTACCATCTACTTGAGGCCTTTAAAAACTGAGGCATAAACAAAATATTATAGTGCGTGTATACATCTGTATTAAAGATGTACAAGAATGAGAGCATTGTCTACAGGAAGACAAAGAGGGCAAGGACCAGAGATCTCCACGAATGGATGAATTATTGTACGTGTATTGAGACCATCTTATATGGTGATTCTGCACTCTAAAAAGCTGATGTCCTATATTACATATGGACTTTCTCCAGCTGTGTGCTTCAATCACCAATTTCACTGCATGTCCTACTCTACCCAGTATGTCTGTGCATGTGACAATAAACCATCGTTGTATTCTTGCTTCTGACCTGGTCGCTGGCTGTTCTGTAGGAGGCCACATGGTGAAGGATGGACATGTAGGACTCAATCAGCAGGCCCATGCCCAACTCCAGCTGGCTGCACTCCTGAAGGCTCTGCAGTATGCTGGCCAGCGGGGTCATCAGGGGCCCTAGATAGTCTCCATCTAGGGCAGGAAACACAGGTGAGATGAAGAAGCTTTGGTCATCATTAGCAGTGATTGGCAACCTGGCTTTAGAACCTACATTCATGATTATCAGCTACTACTTTTAATAAGCACAGCTCTTCAGCCAGGTAGAGAAGTTAGTTGTTGAAATCACCTAAATTAAGTGCACAAATAGAACCAGGTGGTTTGGAATATGTGGGACTAGACTGTAGCTTTTGAATGCAGAATAACCAGCACTGATCTTCAATTTGATCATTGATCATTGGCTCAGAAACATGTGCAGACACACGTTTGGACAGGGAAGCTGACCATGTGACACATTTTAGAAGCATATGGTGATGCAAGCCTTACCCTGACTGACCGGACGATAGGCCAGCGAGAAAGATTGCAGTGGATACATTTTAGAATCTGAAAAGGGAAAAAAAAAAAAACCTTCACACAGTGCATGTCCAGTAAACATACAAGTTCAATAGTTTTTAAGTTGTATTTAGTTAGCCTGATGGACCAGACTCTTTAACAGGCTGAAAGAGTCTGGTCACTTTTAAAAGAAATATGTTAGATGCAGTAGACAAGCACTTTGACCTGTAAGACTTACTTATTAGTTCTACCTTTAATACAGGTTTTCTGACACGTTGCTAAGAAGTGCAATCGAGAGAAACCGAAGCCTTACGAGAGATACCTGATGTACAGTAGAACTGTAGAGAAACACTGAGTGGAGGCACTGTAGCAACTCTGGCCTGGCTAGTATTCACAGACATTTTCATACAACATCAGATAGGAATGAGGCATGCATTAAGAAGGTGTCCATGATCCTAATCCAACACACTTCGTCTGAATTAGACTATGGCTTAGTCAATATCGTGTATTTAACAATCATAATGCAGTCCAATAAATATGCTTATGATACTGCAGCTGGAATGTGCAAGTAAGGGCTGTAATCTGATTAGCTTTTAGCTTGAGCTTTAGAGTCAAAGCTCAAGCAACCTTTCACCAGATTTGGGCAATTAACTTTAATGCTTGTGCGAAGTGAACAAAATACACTCTGCAAGAACCCATAAACTCAGCCACAGAAACTAAACTGCTACTTAGACAAATTAAATACAGCAGAGATTGTAGCATTCAGATCCATCTGTGCATGACTTGACCTATTACTGTAGTTGACCTTATTGATTTCAGATCCTCTTCGAGTTATCAGGCTAATCTACCAAATGAACACATGCGAATGTATATACCGGAGACGGGGGGCATAAGACAGGTGGTGATCTTGTACTGGAGAGGCAGAACGGTGAGCGGATCAAGGACAATCCCGTCATCCTCAATGAACACCTCCTTCCACCCCCAGTCCAGCCCATCTTCCTGCTCACCATCAGGCTTGGCATTCTGCAACAATGACAATAAATTAAACAAAACAGCAGCTGGACTCCCATTACATTTTTAGTTTTGATTTTAATTGAAAGATCATTTAGAAAGACTATTAGGGAGAAAAATACTACAAAATAGCAGCAGCAGCAGCAGTAGCAGTAGTAGTAGTATTAGTAGTAGTAGTAAAAGTAGTAATAGTAGTAGTAGTAGTAGTAGTAGTAGTAAAGTGAAACCTGCACAATAACATATTATAATGTTCAAAGGCACCTTAGCCACAAATCCATAGTTGTCATCAATTTGACACTGGTTATATAGATGTGCTGCTCTCTGGGTGTTCTTGCTCAGCTCCATGGAGTCCAGCAGCAAGTCTGTGGACAAGAATTACTTTAATACACAACACACAAACAGATAAGGCGTAGAAAACACAAATACTTGGTAAAAAAAACACAATGAATACTGACTCATCACAAACAGGGAAGCTGTCTACATGAAGAAAACAAACATTTTGAAGAGGAAACAGAATGAATGAACACGGACTCATCACAAACATGGAAATTGCCCGCCTCTCCTATCCAAGTACAGTAATAATTGAATAAGAGCTCCTATATGACAAAAACCTGAGCTGCAGATGGAGACAGCCTGTTGAATACACAACATACAAACAGGAAAGACTTAAAGAACACAACTACTTAAAGGAGTAGTAAAGGAGGAAAGGAAACACAATGAATACTGACTCTTTACAAACAGGGAAATTATCTACAGGAAGAAAACAAACATCTTGAAAAGGAAACCCAATGAACATGAAATCATGGACATGTCATGGACATTGACACAAACCTGAGCTACAGATGGAGACAGCCTGGCAGGCAAGCTGATGGATGACCGCTGGCAGGTTGATCTGCTCTGGCAGGATCATGGGGTCATCGTCGTCCAGGCTCTGGCACAAGCGCTGAGCTGCCCAGAACAGAACCGCCCCCGTGTTCGGGTTTTGATACTGCTTGTACAGCTCTCTGTGGGATGAAAAATGGAACAGGTCATCACTACCAGCAACTACAGTACTTCAGGCATATTCCACTATACAATATCAGAACGTCCTTGTAAAACATAGATATTGTATTGTGGAATGACTTCAATTTTATGTTTTTTAATATTTTATTATTTGGATTTTTATGTCTTTTAACCCCGTTTCCTGTAGTTTGTGTCTCACGTTCTATACTTTATGTCTTTTCATGCTCACTGGAGCAATATTATGGACATTGCACAGCTTGCAATAAAAGTAATTAAGTAATTTAATTCAACATTAGCAGATATTGCAAGAAGTGTACAATACTGCTGCCTCAATTTTCAATAAAATATTTTTCATGCATCAAGGAAAATATTTAAGAATTCAAAGTTGTATGTTTTACTCCAAGTATTTCCTTGTATGTGGGAATAAGACATGTAGTGAAATTGCAATTCTGTTAAGCAGTCTTACCTCACAGTCCACAAGTGTGTACATATTATTTACTGATGTGATTTTACATTAAATCAGATGTGCACCATGTGGCACCTGGCACCTGCCCTCACCTGAGGATCCTGAGTGCCTTCTCTATCTTGCCAGCCTCCACGGCTCTGTGTGCCATGCCCGCCCACAGATCCTGCTCGGAGAGCTGCAGGCGGCGTGCCAGTCGGCACAGGCTGACCTCGCTGAAGGGGGTGCTGGTGCTGGCCAGACTGTCCACCAGGCTCTGGGTCTTCACTCCGGGGTCGGTAGAAACCTTGGCAGCACCCTTGGAGTCGCTGGACATGAAGCACTGTCTCGTCCTCTTTGTGTTTTCGTAGGCCCTGCTCACCTGCTCCTCCAACAGCTTGCGCACCTTGGGGTCGTCCACCTCGTCTGGGGTGAGGAAGACGTCAAAGTCCTCCTGGCAACAACAGCATTCTTACGAGTCAGAAAAAAAAGTCTAACAAGCACTGCACCAGCTCAGCAGGCGCATATATTGACTCATGCATGAGCAGATAAGTTTCCTCTGTTGAGAAATGTTCTGACCACCAGCTTCCTGGAAAATCCACTTTCATAAGGAAGGGCAAGCACAACGACCTCTTAAAAATCACTGAGATATAGAACCCACAGTGCCACCATTACAGTTGATGAGAAGAAAGCTTTGATCATACCTGGAGATGAGCAATTGTCATGAATCTCTTCAGGTCATCTTGACATTCCATTTGCATCGCTGAGTTTTCCACTGTAAAACAGAAGTTTCATTCATTACTTTATTTTTTGTATGTATGTGTGTGTGTGTGTGTGTGTGTGTGTGTGTGTGTGCGCGTGTGGCATGCCATGAAGGTAGAGTTTATATGGTAAACAAATGCAACATTGCTTACCTTTTTGGATACTCTGCAAGTAGCTTAGTGCCTCCACTGCCATCTTGGTGGCCATCATCTTCTTCTTCTTATGCTGTTCCAGAACAGGCCCAGTGTTACAGGAAATATGTTATGATACTGATACTAATGCTGATGTTCATTTGCATGAAGTTGTGAAAATCACTTTCTTTTTTTAAATGGGTCCTTCCGTCAAAAAACACTTTTAGTAGCTCTATTTACAATGTGGTGGGTCACAACAAGCAGTATATGCACGCAGCATTCCAAGACGTGAAATTCGACTCATGCTTTTACTGGTCATTGAAGGGTCGAGCTAACCAAAACGAGCGGATTAGAGCATGCTAAACCTATCTACGTCCCAAAGGATTGGTGAACAGAAGCTAGGTGAGCAAAAGACAGCGAATTTGCCCAATCAGAAGTGCGTCATGGATATTCACGAGGCACACCGGAAAAGCCAGTTGTTCAACCACTAGACTTGTTATAGCTTACAGAAAACAGCGTCAAACAAGAGATCTAGGACATAATTTTTCACAGAAATGACGCACAATGCATTCAACCATAGTGGCGACACAGAAATATGAATAAAAATAACGATGGAAGTTCCCTTTTAAGAGATTGTATCCTGTAATGCCTAAGTTTAGTATGACAAAAGATGCAAGAAAGAAAAACAATAGGAAACAAAGCATGACTTTGAACATGATTCTTGTACGTACAAACAAACTGCATTTCTCACCTCTTCAGAAATGTGGTCTTTGTCACTTAAGAATACTGTTGCCCAGCTGGAAAGGCGATAAATCGTCACTTTAGCCTCCACGGGGTCCATTTGTTTCAACAGTAACATTATCTCATCCATCTGTACAGACAGAGGCACATAATCGGATTCAGGTTACATATTAATAGTTAAAAGTTATTAAAAGATCACTTCAAGTATAGCTTTCAGTATAAGACTTTTATTATTTGAAAAGCAGAGTGGACCCCTAGACCCTTGAAAAAAGGCAGTTCTTAGTGTAGTCTAAAACACACCTTGGTGTCATCCAGGAGCCGCAGGATGTAGAGGTAGTGAATCTCGGAGGGGTTGAGCTGGTAGGCCTTGGCCAGACACAGGGCATCCTCCAGACAGGTTGGCAAATTCTGTTTCAGGATGTGCCTCACTAGCATCTAGCAGCATAACAAACACACAAAGAAAACAGAGCCAACATTAAAAAAAACCTAGGGTTAGGGTTAGGGTATGACAAAACTGCCATTTAGAAGGGGCATTTCTAAACTGCCATTTAGACACCTATGTCCCCTCAAGGTAACACTTTGTTTAGAACATGTCCATTCCGGAAGCCATACCATGATGTCTGTGGCATGGGAAAAGTTCCGAACACCGTAGTGGCTCAGCAGCTTCTTGGTCTCCATGCAGCGATAGCTTTCCTTCAGGAGCCCCTGCCTGTGTACACAACCATTTCAAGATCACTTCACAAACCACAGTAGAAAGGAGTAAGGCAGACAGCAGACTTGGCAAAATCAACAAATAAACAATACAAATACAGTATTTAGAAAATACACCAACAAACTATTTTGTATTATTATATTTAATATAACTATTTTGCTCCTGTGAGATAGAAATGATCTTCACATTTGTAAGCTCAGAAAGGGACTGATTTTAGTCAAGAACATCTTGGACTAAAACGTTTTCCATTATGTTTCAAGTGTTGCATTCTCACTGGGTATCTGGTGTCGTACTTACTTGGGGTGCTCCTTCTCCAGGTGTTGCTGAACCAGACACTCCACAGTCTCATTCCAGGGCACCACAGCTTTGAAAATAATCTCCAGAACAGCATCCATTATCAACTGTTTAAAAAAACAAAAGGGTTAATTGCCATTACACAGAGTGTCCATAAAGTCTCTTGTAGTGTTGTCACGATACCAACATTTTGGTACCGGTACCGGTACCAACATGTATTTCGATACTTTTCGGTACTTTTCGATACTTTTTTAAATAAATGTGTTTTTTTTTTTCAAATAAGGTAATACATTTGTCATACAAGCCAACGCCTTAAGGAGATACATAATTTAAAAATATATTCATCACATACAGCCTGTCTTAAGTAGGACCAGTGTCTTTAAATGGTATGATACCAGTATTTCTAACGTATTAAATGGCTAAATGTGTATGTAAAAGTTTGTTACTTTATAAAGATCATGCACGTATTGTAACAACCTCTGCCCTTTGGATATGTCAGTTTATTAGAGTTTGGTTTTTTTTTTTGTACTTTCTGTCTAAAAACTTTCCAGTCAAAGCCCTCTCTGTATTACCTTATTATTAGGTGTAATACCTCGTGTGGCCATTTCGCAGTATGGCGCTATTTCATCAATTGGCCTCTCCTTTTTTGTTTACATCCGAACGTGGATGCTACATGCTAGTAACATGACAGAGTCAAGTATCCAGTTGAATGTCTCTGGAGAGCTTTATCGTGCGCGTGTTGTTTTCTCTCACGAGTTGACACTACTGACGTCGTTTTGTGCTGAATGCATTACGGATTACGCTGGAGAAAGTTTGCTGCTCGCTGCTCAAATCTCAAACTGGATTATGGATCTTGTAGGCTCTCTGACTGACGCTGCCTGCCACTGAATATTTTTTAATGACTATTAACTCGTCTTTAAACCTTTGCCTGCTATGGTGTTGGGTTTTGTTGGTGTATTGCAAGACTGCTATTATGAACTGAAACAAACTTTTGGGGTGTACAATACATTGCAAAACGTGAAATGTGGTGGTCGCTGCGTGTTTTTTTTCTGTTTGATGAGAACTCTATCATGTGTTGCACTTAAAACTATTTAACTATTACATTTGAAAAGGGTACATGTCATGAGTAAATTACCTGTCGTTCCCTGAACTCAGTGTGCAGGTCTGGGTGGCTAAGTTGGAGGTGTTTCCGCCTTTAGCCATGCATGTTTTAAAATACCATTTACACAATGGTGCATCAGCGTCAATTGCCTCGTCTTGCTCATTTGTTTTTAAGCCGAAGTACTGCCATATGGCACTTAGCGCCAGGGTTGGGAGGGTTACTTTAGAAATGTATTCTGGTAAAGTTACTAGTTACCCCATAAAATATGTATTCAGTAACGTAATCCAAGAACCGTAATATTAAAGTAATGTAACTTGATTACTTTCGGATTACTGCTGATGAGACTTGCATTGCACGATGGTGTTGTTCCCTTTATCTTCTTTAAAAATAAAGTGATGTCGAAATTTCCACCCATTAAATGCGTTCTTGGTTGAAGTCATGCCAATGCTGCCGGACGACGACGCGAAGTTCAAGTGAAGTGAACCAGAGACGGTCTTTACTGAGACATGTCAGTCCCGATTTCGCCCGTTGTGTAACTGCGCGCGCGCATGCATGTCTGTAGGATAGTTTGTCGCTTCCCCTCCATCTCCAGTTTGAAATAAAAAAAGAAATAAATAACGTAAAATGTTTTCAAATTGTAATCCTGCTAAATAATCCCAATTTTCACTAAATGTACCTGTAATCTGAGTACGCCTTCATTTTTTGTAACTGTAGGGGAATACAGTTACTTTTTTTTTGTATCCTTTTACTTAACGCCGTTACATGTATTCCGTTACTCCCCAAGCCTGCTTAGCGCCCTTTTGTCCACAAGTTTCAGCGTGGAGGCAGCAGCCATTCTCCCCTCCGTGCTCCACTATCTCTCATCTTCAACTGTCTTTTTTTCTCTACAAGCTCTAGTTTCCTCCTCATAACGTTACGACGTCACGTGCAAGGTACCGGTACCTGTCCAAATGCAGTATAGTATACCGCGGTACCAAATCAGTACCGGTATACCGTGCAACCCTAGTCTCTTGACAATTTACCAAAATGTATTGCAAAAGTAAGAGCGATGGCCATCTGTTTATAAGGAACAGTGTTCAGGCAACTCACATCCGTGTTGGTCATACAGCGCAGAATAGCCACGGCTTTGTCCTCCCACTCCGAGAAGAGCGTTGTCGTCTGGGAGCTGCAAGAGTCCGACAGGTCCTAGGAGGAAAAAACAAACCACAGACAGACACAGACAGAGATGGAAAAAGTAACCTGTCAGTTGGTGTGGCTCTGTCTGAAGGACAACCAGGCAAGTGGTTGGACTAGAAGAGTTTGGGGAAGAGACAGCAAGAACATAAGATAAAATTTAATTGATATTTTGGGAAAGAAACTGAGATCTGCTTCTCATACACATTCATACATGTGTGTATACATTAGAGGTAAGATCTTTAGCTCAAGCCCGAGTCCGAGCCCGATCCGACCCGAATTTCGCTGAGTGTAGTTAATGTGGCGCTTTACTTTCATACGAGAGCAAAAAGACTGGCACCCCGACGCTAAGCAGGCATTTAAACAGCTCTCTCTGCCTCCCTCTCTCTTAAAGTGCCGCACTAGATTCTTAAGGACGTACTGCTGCTGTGGTTTATGGCCCAATTTTCAACCCGTCAAAATGACGGACGGCCTTAAATTTTTCCGTCAACTCTTATAAAAGATGTAAATGTTTGTACAGTCTTGTTTACCTTAGATTTCGTTACAAAAGACATGCTTTAATTTGTTATCATAAATCACCCCTCCTCCTCCCTCCTCACAAATAAAATATGAAATTTCGGGTTTGCTTCGGGCTCGGGCCTGCAAATCAAGTTAATTGGTCAGGCTCGGGTCGGGTCGGGCTTTAATCCTGCGGGCCTGGGTCGGGTCGGGCTGGATTTTTTAGGCCCAATCTTACCTCTAGTATACATATGAATACAAATATTCATATATTTAAATCTGCTTCTCATCCACAAATATATAAAGGTTCATAGGTTCAAATATTCATATTTCAAATCATCTTTTTTGGAACACCCTTTACAATAATTCAACATCATAAATTACATCTGTCTACATAGGCAAAAGAAGACCTTGATGTAGAGCAGGAGAGTCTTGTTGAGGTCCAGGTTGTGCTCCAGAGCGTAGGGCCGCACGCTGTTCTCAATGACCGAGGAGATGAGCTCAGGGGCCAGCACCTTATCCAGCATCAGGAAGGCCATATTGCGCGTGTTGCTCTACACAAACAACACACACAGGCTCAAATGATACGCAGTACACCGCAAAAGTGCTACTCTACACAACCGTGATAGGAATCCCTTTGTGAGGCTTCGTATGATGATTATATGTGCCAGGTTTCAGGAAAATTGGACAATTGTGACCTGGCAGAAATTGTTGAACTCCGTTTGATTCCACTGATTTTTGAAAATTGGATATGCAAATATTCCACTGATTTTTGAAAATTGGATGTACAGATCAAAAGTCACACATATAAACGCATGTCCAACTTTGACCTGTTGGTGGCACTAGTGTGCAAATTTTCAAAATTTTCCTGGTTCTAGGAGCTGCCATAGACTACTATGACAGACAAAGAATAATAATAGGAAAAGCTAGAAACACTTAGAGCGCTTTGCTGCTTGGTCGCCAATAAGTACAAGGGCATTTGGAGAGGACAGACCTACACCAAGGCCAAATTTAATATCTCAGGATAGACCCCGTCTAAAAACTGTAATGGCTTTTTCCTGTAGTCAACTAATACTTTTCACCAAATTTCATCAAAATTGTGACCCAGGTTTTTGCATAATACTGCTTAGACACACACAGACTACCTGACAATCAACAAAAAACACAATAATACAATAAAGGTAATACAATAAAGACTGGCCTGTAATTTGGAAAAATAGCAACTATTTTATATTAAAGTGATTCGAGATGTACAATGGGATTTGACTGAAATTGGGGGAAAAAAGACATTTATTTATTATTTTATTGTGCATTTATACATTTTCAGAAAATCTGAAAAATAAGGGCCTTCATACCATCTCAAACTCAGATAGCGTGAGCTTGCAGTTGTACTTGACGTAGAGGTCACACAGATCCCGCAGGCTGACCACGAGGCCCTTAAGGAGGTCCATCGCTTCCATACCACTGTCCTCCTCCTGGAGACAAGGGATAGAGGGGGTAGAGAGGACTTCCAGGGCATAGAAATAGACAGCAGTCTTCCATAAACAGAACAATGTACATTGTAAAACCTCTATAACATGTATTGCTACAGGAACTGGTAAGCATACAAATTCACTCTATGCCCTTGAGTAAATAATTCTTGATTTTTTTGTTTCTTAAATATTGGAAAAATTCCTACCATCATCGTATTCTACATCTGACACATTTGTAAAAACATGGCTGTCCATTCTACTCATTTTAATTCTATGGTCCAGCCACACTTGTGTCTTTGCACCGCAAACTAAAGCTACAAACTCACCAGGGGCACGGCCATGAAGGAGGGAAGACCAAGCTCAGCCAGCTTCAGTCCGTTATGGGGCCAGTCATTCTACACAAAGGGAATGTAATTAGTGCACCAACAGCGTTAATTCAGGATAACAGGAAGTTGCAATAAAGCTGAGTCAATACAGCTGTAATCATGACATAATGAGCAAAAACTCACTCCACTTTTCAGACTTAAAATAATTACATTTTCATTTTATTACCTTTTCTGTCAACTCCAAATTCCTGGCCCTTTGCTCCAACCACCTTGCCAATATTTTCTGTCAACACAGACAGTACATGTTAAACACAAGATGCTGTGGGCTGCAGAAAAATATTTCAATGGATCTTGTGCACAGGCATCATGTGTGGGCTGTCAGACTATGACAGCATATAGTACACAGTACCTGCCCCTCTGGGATAACTCTCCACACAAACGGGACGATGACGGCTTTGAACCACAGACACAGCTCCCTGGATGGGACAGTCAGAGGGATACAGCCCAGTAGGCAATGGAGCATGTCCTCGTCAAACTGCTGCACAAACTCACCCTGCAGAGAAAGCACTGCTTTTTAGGGCTTCTCCATGAAATCATTAATTTAGGATTAATAGGACTGTCAACAACAACAAAAAAAAAATCTAATCTCAACGACATGAACATTGTGCATTAAAGGGGACTCTTTGACAGTGGACTCTTTAGACATTAAGCATTTTGATAAACTTGTTTTATACAGTTTCTTAACCACTGCTGACCTAAACATACCCAAAGCAGTATCTTAAAAAAATAATAATAATAATGAATGAATTCTAAATTCTATGTTTTGTTCCCTATATCGTGCACTATGTAGCAGAAGAGTGAAGGTTTTGGATTCGGCCAATGTGTACATGACTGACTTGTTGTACCTCATGCCGGAGCCACAGATGCTGTGCTCCACTGACGTTCCCTGACCTGAGGAGCTCAAAGATGTACCGCAGGTAGTCATCGCTGTTCAAGAACTCGATCCATAGTGCTCCCCTTCACACATCAACATCACATGACAAAATTGAATCACGGGGTATTCATAATAGTTTTATAATGGGTATTGAGTTTTATAATGATGGAAATGAAGCAGTTATTAGAACATTTAAAGATGTTACAGAATGGGAAACTATTCAAGGTAGCCAGGGTCAACCAAGATATACTCAAATTGCTAAGTACAGAGCGCCCACACACTCTTAACATCTATTACACTTTACATAGCTAACCATTAACCATTACAATTTACTATTGAGGATAACTTCAGAGACCCCAGCACATGAGCTTACTTGAAGTTGTCGGGACCGTAGATGCTGCAGAAGGTGGCCAGTTTGGCGAGTGCCATTTGTATTTCTGCAGATGGGAAACGGGTTCCTGCATAGCTTAGCATCTCCTCTGCTGCATCCATAGTGGGCCACAGGGCCGTCAGACAGTACTGCACCACATACTGCTCGTCCTGTACATATTACAATATAGATTGTATATATAAATGACACATTATTTAAAGGCCCAGAAGTCAAAGCATTTCACAGCCAAAGAATTAAAAATAAGAATAGAAATAAAATAAGATTTAAATAAAATATTTTTAAATTCCAGCTGCAGCTGCACATAAATCAGTTGAAGATATAGCCAATGACAACACAGACACCACAGAATCACATAAGATCAGTAGCTGCTGAATGCAAGGGGACAACACTGGTCATTACCGTAATCTTTATAAGGTTCGTCTTTGCGTCCTCTATTAGGTCCGACCATCTAGTCAGGTCCTGCTGACCGTAGGGATAGCAGTCCAGCTTTCCCCTAATCGTGTCAAGCTTCACTTTGTACACCAGCTAAAAGAGGGAAACAAAGATAAAACATTTTATACAAAGAATTAAAACCTTATATTTTACAGGATTTGCTAATTCCAATTTAAATGTTAAATTTTTTAGGAAACAAAATTAATTAATTAATAAAATTACTTTTGGGTCACTGTGACTAATTTTGGCAGATCTAAACCCATTTGTAGCTACAGGTGCATTCTCCCCCAGTCCCCAGGTGTGTCTCATTTCCATAAAAGTCAGGGGTCGGCCTACCTCCACATCCAGGCCGAAGGTTATGGCAAACTGCTCAGCTTCTTCAAACTTGTGCTTGTGCAGAAGCCTGTTGAATCTTTGAACAGACAACAGAACTGTTATAACTCCTGATATGACTACTGAACAGTGCTGTAAAATAAGTACAACAAAAAACAAAAAAAACATCCCATCTCTTAGTACCTGTTTTCAGGTAAGGCCTCTGTGAAGCATCTTAGTACAATGGCTGGCACCGCACTGTCTGGACTGCAACATTCACACAAAACAACATTACATATTAAATATGGGTGACTTATAATCCTATCAGAGCTGACAGTATGTTCATTCAAGTAGGGCTACCTGTAGATGAGCATATAAGAACTTGAAACTCAGTTAAATAATAACTCACTCACTTTTTCAGGGACTCTGCAATGTTCTCCAACAGATAAATTGTGTCCTACAGAAACGCAACATATTTAGATGGGGCTATAGTCTCTATTCTCACTACAGATTACTGGATAAATAAGATGTAAAAAAACATCATGGCTACACCAGGCTAAACCAGCACACGTATGTACAGACCACCTTGAGTAAGTTTTGGTGTGTCTGTGTGTCTGTGCGTCTGTGCGTCTGTGCGTGTGTGGTGGGATAGCCTGCCAATTATAACACAAATTCACTTTTCTTGGACCAAACACTTACGATGTTCATTCCGGTCTGTACGAGGGCAGACATACCAGAGACCTCCACAGAGTACACAATGTCCATGGATGGCAGAGACTGCACCATTAGTCTTCTCATCTGCAAACATGGAGGAACACAACTGCCAATTACATTACAGGTCATGTGATAAGGCACAGTTGTTAATGCTATCCTAAGTAATAATTTATTGCGTCTGTGTTAATTCAATCATTATCATTATTATTATTATTATTATTATTATATTGCTCTTTTCTCTTGGTTAGGAAATAATGTTCAGTTAGGAGAATAGGCTACATGTTTAAGTCAAGGCTGATGCTTTTAGTCTCTTCCGTATGGTGAGGTATACAGTTTACTAATTCAGTGGTGATATCGGATTTGTGTCGGCCAATAGTAAAACTGTATTGAAACTGAAAAAGTTGAATCGGTGCATCCCTAATTTTTTGTCATTATCGTTATAGTTCTTAAGACCTTAAGAGACACAACTCTCACCTGTTTATCGTCTGCAGTGCCTAACGTAACAATTTTCATATTGGTGCCTTCTTGCCTAGATCATTTGGAAAAAGATGAGAGTAAATCATGTCAGATTAGGTCATTCAAAACATACAAGTACTGACGCAGGGTAGAAATTCAATGAAAATGACACCTACGATGTGATGGGTGTAGAATCTCCTTCAGTGATGAGTAGAAAGTCTTGGATGGCAATGTCTGGCCAGCAGTACAACATGACAAACGAGTGCACATCCCACACACTCAGCATGTCCTACACACATACAGTTAGAGCTTTAAGGCACTGCAAGGAAGACTGGCTTGTGCTTTTACAATTTAACTTGTTCATTTGCAATATTCAACATTTTAGACAGCAAAAATGTCTTACCTCTTCATTTAACACATACATAACTGTGTCGACCACTTGAATCTTCCTTACTCCTAGCAGACAGAACGTGGAGCAGAGAATTAGATTATGTCTGATACAGTGATTGGCAACCTGACACAACTCTGTAGTCAGGTAAAACAAGTGATTAGTAAAATCACCTGATTTAAAGTTCGGTGTAAGTAAATCCATAGCTCTGTTATTTAAGGTCACAGAGTGCTGTTGGTATGAAAAAGAACGCGAAAATTTCATGCAACATAGACCAAATAATAAACTGTAAGCCTACAATAACTGAATAGGGCAAAGGAAAATGAAAACTGAAAGTGTGGTCTATGTTGCATCAAATGTTCTTGGTCTTTTTCCTACCAGCAGCACTCTGTGCCCTTACACATCAGGGCTATGGACTGATTTACACCAAACTTCTCCTTTAGGCGTACAAGTAGGAGGAGGTGGTATGGAATACATAGCACTGGACTGTAGCTGAATTTAGCACTGGCCAGACGATAACAAGAGATGAACAGCCATGTCCATAATTACCTGGTACTAAGGTAGAGTCCAGAGCTGCAGTGTTAGACAGAGAGCACTGATCCATCTTCCACTGAGACAAGGAATATTCCCCTTGTCCCTAATAATACATTTCATAGTAAGATCCATTATGTCAGGTCAAGTCATTTCAGCCATATACATGGTGAGACTAAACGTTTCACTGGGATCAATTGGCGTTGCACACAACTGTTAAAACACAGCAGAGCCAAGAAAGATACAGTACACTGTACTGAGTACAGCACATGCACACACACATGCACACAGAAAGATACACGTTTGAAAAAAAAAAAGGGGGGCCAAGTATGGTTAAGTATGGTATTAGTATACTCAAAATGCACCAGAGCGAGTACGAACAGAATCTGACTAAATAGTACTAAATTAATAAATTTTATTGTAGCCCAAGTACACATTTGCCCCCCTTAGCAAAATGCTACATTTATGCCATATTTCTGAGAAACCTTTCTGAACCACTAGACTTGCTGTACAGTTGACATAACTGTTGGTACAGTGACTTAACTTCGTAAAGAATTTCCCTAATGGTCTAATGCATAAGAATTCTCCAATATTCCATAATTTTAAACACAACATCAAAAATAAAATGGCAAAACAAAAACTGGTTAAACTGATGAAACCCAATAATGAATCCTGTGTGGTCAGTGCACTGTTCATGTGGTGACTAAAGCAACAGACCAAATTATGGCAAAATACAGTATTTACATACCTTTCTCTGTAGCAAAACTTGTAACAAATACACTGATATAATACATATATGACATACAGTAGGCATACCCCAATAAGAAGCTGTAGTCTGTTGTCTAGGTCAGCCATCACTGTAGAAGTACAGCCTTTATCATGAAAATCTTTAGTACTGCAAAAATCCACCTTGATGGCACTCTTGAGCTTAAAACACAATTTCAAAAAATGTTAATTTCAGTAAGCAACATTTTCAGCTGCATTTTCTGATACATTTCAGAAGCATACCAAAAAAAATATGATTCTTACTTAACTGGATCTTTAATAAGTCAAAGTTTAACCTGCTTTGCTTTCCACACTAAATTATAAAAATGCTATATAGAATAAGAACCTACTGTATACGTTAACAACAAGTATCATCATGCATAATGCAAGACAACTACAATTTAGGTAGGAGCATACCTCATTCAGACTCATAATGTCCATGTCGTCAATAGCTACAAAACCAAAGCAAATGAAATATTAAAAATTATACTAGAGGACTGAAAATTAAATTTCCATTGCCCTGTTTTGAAAGAAGTATTGCATTTCAATGACTTTTAAATGATTATGCATACCTTTCTGTGCCTTTCCCAAGTCAAGGCCAGACATAATCAAGATTCCCTCCTGAACGGTAACAAATAGTTGGAACATCCCTGCCCAACAGATAATTTGTGTTACAGTTAATTCCTTGATATTGTGTAGACAGCAATGTAGAGATGTAGACATCATCCCTCATAAGATCATTAACCATGAAATTCTGTCATAAATAAAAAAGAATGAGAAAACGTTCTCCACTTCTTGTCACTATTAACTACCAATGAGGTTGCAGAACACAGTTCCATGTATATAAAATAATAAAACAACAAAATATTACAACAATTCCCCAAACAGTTTGCCAGTAAACCAGCCTGATCTGTGTAAAACTTCTAACTACTAAGGCACTTGTCTTCCTAATTGTCCATTCCTTTTTCACAATGACATAGGAACACACCTGGGCAATCAAAGACCTCTTTAAGAATGAGACTCTTGTAGGTGGACTCTTCACCATTTGAAGGAGCTTGTTGCAACGCCTGTTAAACATAGTATGACTGCATGTGGATTAACACTTTCATTTTGCAAGATAGCCTAATGCCTGGACAATTTTCAACAGTATCCTGTCCTATGTACAGTACTGTTACAATTACATGTTTTCCATATATGACGAGGCCAAAAAGGTATCAAATCGTACCCGTGTCATGACTATCTTTTTCATTGGAATATAGATCAGATGGAGATTTCCATTTCTCTCGCCAACAAGCAGAAAACTGCCTTCTGTGCATACAGCATCCACCGACGTATCTGTAACAAATCCAGACTTCTTGTTATGCCATGTTCTAAGAAACCCGAGACTGTGACCATAAACGTCACAAAAATTACAAATAAAGGATTTCACATGAAAACATTACGTTAATCCATTAACAATCAGTCGCGTCCAAGGAGGAATGTGTAGGCTTATTTAAAGTGGCGTTTAAAAATAACTGGATTCAATTAGGTACACAGATTTTGTTGCTATAATTCATAGGGCAATTCCCTTGCGTTTCAATACAATACAAAATATCAAAATAATACAATAAAAATATAGAACTCATGTAAATAACCATGAGCATCACTTTACCAAAGTACAAATGAAGCAGGACAGTCTGAAAACTTGGATCAAAGAGGACCACAGAAGTGTCACAGACGACGATGCAACTTGTAGGTGTCAGTGAGGCATAGAGTTTAGGACTGGATACAACCTGGGGGATTATGCAATACATCATATGATCAATTCGCCAGTCTGCTAACTAATGTTCCAAGTTGTCATTTCGAGATTTTAGCATACCTTTTCCGAGGAGGACAGTTTGACCAGTGTGTCAGCCTGGTACAAGGAGCTGTCACCAACGCTGCACAAACGAACAGTGTTGGTATCGTCATTGATGAGAAGATCCACTTTGTTCCACATGGCTGTAGTTGCTCTTCGGAGGCACTGGTTATCGCAGAAATAATGTATTTCCAAATTAAAGTTGACAATTTAGTCTCTATCCACCGTTAGCGTAATGCTAATTCTTAATGTATCTAACTTTGAGTGGGTTGACGTTATCTTCACGCTTACTAGCCAACTACAAACCACCCAAAAGAGATGTCCGGCTAAAGCTACTACTTATCGTGAATAAAAACACAATTAAGTGTTTTAAATAGTACTTTCAACTCCATTCCTAACTAGTGAATGACAATACATCTGTGATCAACGAGACTGCTGCTAATTTTGTTGAAAATTCGCGCCATATGTCAGCTTGATTTCCCACAACACCCTGCGGCTGTAGTTTCGCTGCCTCAAAACGCAAAATAATTAATGAGCCATGTCAAATAACAAAATACAAAGTACATTCTATACAGAGTATATAGTTAATGTGTGTATAATGAGATACGATAATGTGTAAGCGTATTTAGTATTGCAAATATAACATAATTGAAAATACCCTTAAACTACAATTCCCAGAAAGCAACACGATGCAGGGTACGCCTCTTTAAGTAGAAAGTAGGCCCGTTCGAGTAACAAATCGGTAGCCGTATTCGGCTGAGGGTAAACGTCTACAGACGGATGCAGCCGCATGTAGTCAGCGATGCGTTGTGGGCTGAAAATGTTGCATTATGGTTAGACTTTGTGTCAGAGTTGCCAGAAAGGCGTGGCGCTGTCACAAAAACGTCACAAGGTCAGATGACCTAAAAACCCAGGTGATGTAGCCGCCTGTAGCATGTAGACAAAAGCGCTTGCAGTTGCTTTTCCTCGGCTACAATCGTCTAACTAACGCCTCCGTGGTGACGCAACTTTGCCCTGGTTGGTTTAAAGTTCATTGACGTCTGGACACGGATGTTGTGTAGCGCTCTGTCAAGGAACTTCTCATCTTATCTGTACGTTATTTTAGTCCAGTTTGAAGACATATCTTTTCTCTCTCGTCTTAGCTTGTTCTGGGGCGTGTGTCTGATGCTGTCAAGCTCAATCTTTTATTTATTTATGTATTTGTTAATCTTGTTTTTATTGTATTGTTTGTGTCAGTAGGCTATACCTATTAATGATCTTTGGGTTATGGTTTTGCCGTGTTATTTTTCATCCTTGTGTTGTGCAGCACTTTGGGACATCTCTGTTGTTTTGTTTAAATGTGCTATTAAAAAAATGACTCGACTTGACTTGAAGTCTCAATGCACCCTACTACAACCGCCCGCCCCCTCCTTGTCCCTCACACACAACACATGACCTTTCCGCCATCTACTACGAAGATCAGGTGGTGTAAACAAAAGACTTGTGTCCGACTTGACGGGCGCCTTTTAAACACCCACCCATCCTGTGAGGCGGAGTTCTTGCTGACGTATGTAGCCGAAGTTAGACAAACGTAGACAGACCGGTGTGTTACTCGAACGGGCCTGGTCTGTCTACGTTTGTCTAACTTCGGCTACATACGTCAGCAAGAACTCCGCCTTGCAGCATGGGCGGGTGTTTAAAACAAAGAGCATAGATAAATCTAAGGAATAGGAATCTAAGCTCTTTGTTTAACCCATTAAGACCTAAAACGCCTGGAAAAAAGGCCTGAAAATCCTAAGGGTGATTTTAAAACAACCTCCCAGATCCTGAGGTTTTTCAACAATAATCTCAACGCCTATTAAATAAGTGATTTCTCAGCCTCTGAAGTTCAAAATTCCAAAAGTATTTGAGAGCTTACACTTGTGGGTTTCATAACAAGTGTGATTTATTTTTCTACACCTTCAGAAGAAAATATAAAATAATCCAGAAACATAGCATACAATCAGTCCCGTGCCATGGCGTCAGAGAACTGAGTCTTGAAGAGATGTTTAGTGCGTCTCCAATAATCTCTCCGTGCAGGCAGAACAAGTAGCCCCATGCTAATGCATAGCCCAACGAATGTTTTCATTTTAGGGACAGTTACATTCGACCACTTACGCGTCTTTGCCCTCGCTGGAGTGTGTTCAGAGTTATCATTGTTATCATCATCTATATCGCTTCCGTCACTAACTTCTGAACTCCCTGCACTGAAATTGAGGTCATCCATATTTCAAAACAATGACACGAGTCCGCACGTGCATTTTCGGGTAGATTTTATTAGGAAACCGATGATGATTGGCCGCAGAGGAAAAAAATGCCTTATCCGCTTTCCCGGTCTTAAAGGTAGAAATGCGCAACAGCTCTCCCGGTCTTAGTGGTAGAACAGTGGTAATGCGCTCCCGGTCTAAATGGGTTAAAAGGCGCCGGTCAAGTCGGACACAAGTCTTTCGTTTACACCTTTCTTATATACAGTCGATGGTTTACACCACCTGATCTTCGTAGTAGATGGCGGAGAGGTCATGTGTTGTGTGTGAGGAGGCCCGTTCGAGTAACAAATCGGTCTGTCTACGTCTGTCTAACTTCGGCTACATACGTCAGCAAGAACTCCGCCTCGCAGCATGGGCGGGTGTTTAAAAGGCGCCGGTCAAGTTGGACACAAGTCTTTCGTTTACACCACCTGATCTTCGTAGTAGATGGCGGAGAGGTCATGTGTTGTGTGTGAGGGACAAGGAGGGGGCGGGCGGTTGTAGTAGGGTGCATTGAGACTTCAAGTCAAGTCGAGTCGTTTTTTTAATAGCACATTTAAACAAAACAACAGAGATGTCCCAAAGTGCTGCACAACACAAGGATGAAAAATAACACGGCAAAACCATAACCCAAAGATCATTAATAGGTATAGCCTACTGACACAAAGCAATACAATAAAAACGAGACTGACAAATACATAAATAAATAAAAGACTGAGCTTGACAGCATCAGATGCACGCCCCAGAACAAGCTAAAAAGAGAGAGAAAAGATATGTCTTCAAACTGGACTAAAATAACGTACATATAAGATGAGAAGTTCCGTGACAGAGCGCTACACAACATCCGTGTCCAGACGTCAATGAACTTTAAACCAACCAGGGCAAAGTTGCGTCACCACGGAGGCGTTAGTTAGATTGTAGCCGCGGAAAAGCAACTGCAAGCGCTTGCACGATTTGTCTACATGCGGCTACAAGCGGCTACATCACATGGGTTTTTAGGTCATCTGACCTTGTGACGTTTTTGTGACAGCACCACGCCTTTCTGGCAACTCTGACACAAAGTCTAACCATAATGCAACATTTTCAGCCCACAATGCATCGCTGACTACATGCGGCTACATCCGTCTGTAGACATTTACCCTCATCCGAACACGACTAATGACACAAAGTCTAACCATAATGCAACATTTTCAGCCCACAATGCATCGCTGACCACATGCGGCTACATCCGTCTGTAGACATTTACCCTCATCCGAACACGGCTATTGTTTCTGATTAGACATGGCACTAATAAAAAACCAAAACAACACATTGAAATATAGCACAAAAAGTAGACCTATAGGACTCATGTGTTCTATACTCCTTGAAATAAGTTGATTTCATCATCTTGCTTCTTAACTTTGAAGCAGTTTTTTTTCTTACTATGGAAGGCTCCCTAACTCAGCCACTCTACAAACAGACATAATAAAGAGTTTATGTCTATATTATGTCTATGACCCCACCCAGACCACTGCATATATGTACAGAAAGACAAATAACGCCACCTACTGGATGAAAGGGGTTTGGGAGAACAGAGGCACTTGTAGGTCACAAGCTTATACACAATAGGTGTCTATACAGTCTATGGTCACAAACTATTTCTAGGTCAGTCTACAAATGCATCATTTGTTGGTCTTTCTGGATATGTATCTTACTTACCTGTGTCTCTTACTTAGTTACAACACAGGTATTGTACTCGAAAATCTATCTATCTATCTATCTATCTATCTATCTAGCTTTCTAGCTTTTTATCTTTTTAGGCTATTTATTTATTTATGTGGAGAAACCAAACAAAATCCCCAAAAACAATCCCAACGCTTAGACCTCTGGTCAGGCTCTATGCAGGGTTTTAAAGATGTTTCTTTACTGTAGAATGACTATTGTAGGCTATCATCTCCAGTATTATTTTTGGCATTCTTATGTGCATTGGTAAAAGTAGGCCTATAGCCTAGGGTTAGGGTTACATATTATTATTATTATTATTATCATCATATCATCATCATTATTATTATTATTAGTAGTAATAGTAGTAGTAGTAGTAGTAGTAGTAGTATTATAACATACTGTGTATTGGCGTGTGCTACTGCGGGAGAAAGAGCAAGTGTCTATACTCTAGGTAGCCTACAACACAACCAGAGCCGTACATCAGTGGCGGCGCACGTTACACAGATATCAAAAAAAAAAAAAAAAAAAAGGCTGACATCACAGTTGCTAAGCAACCAAACCGCGATGTGTATGTGACTTTATGCTCACGTTGAATAACCAAAGATTGTGCATTTGTCGCTAAATTGCATAGTACCAGTTTAGTGGCAGCTTTCACAGTTTTATTTGTCATCTATCATAGTTGTACCGTAATGTTGTAGGATTAACAATGGATGCAGGTGATCGATCACATGATTACAACGACGTGTCTAAGTCACACACATGTCAGAATGGCGATAAACCACTTCATTCCCTTGTTTTCGGTCCTCGTCTGCTAAAAACCTTGAACCAACCCAAACAACGAACGGACATCAAATCTGGTATGGTGAAAGCACACACAAAATGTGTAATTTTTGCTAGGGTAATGCATCTGTCAGCGACGTTTACAGACTAGGCCATGGATTTGTGACTTCATGGTAGAAATAATCATAGGCCACTTTTTGAAGCATGACTACCACACGCTGCGGTGTGCCAGCCTCTCTCTCTCTCTCTCTCTCTCTCTCTCTCTCACACACACACACACACACAAACAGTCAGAGAACCACAACAGCAGTTTCCAGTGGTGGTGGTGGAAATGGCAAATGGTATTTTGCCTGTTGACTACACTGATTTGCATACTAAAAAGCAAAAAACGTTTATGTGTGTAACTGTGTAAAATGTTTTGACTGGATTATAAAAAAATCTCTGCAATGTTAATTTCTATTTCCACAGTGACATACAACAGCAGAAGACAGAGACTCATCCTCCTGGATTCACGGGGAGGATCAAGCTGGTCCCTGGCTCGTAATACAAACTCACGTGAGTGCCTGCCACAATGGACTTTTTTTCAAAAACAACCTCATGATGATAGGAGCATAGGCTTATTGGAGCAATTTTCTCTCTGTAGTACGGAGAGAGTTGACCTTCCCAAAGTTCCAGCACAACATCCTTATCAAAGTTGTCTTCTGTGAGGAGTTCAATGTGTACATTGCCTTGGGAAAGGACCGCTCACTGAGGGTATTAAAGCCATGGTTTTTTTTTGCCCATTTTGAGTTACAGTCAGCCGTTTCATAGCCTGATGTGCCTTGAATAGGTTTTTATTTTTCAGCATCCACATGTTTTTAATTTTACAGGTGTACAACAGGAACTTTGAGGAGACGGGCAGAGCTTGTACAGATGATAGCTACGTGGTCTCTCACTTTCTGTTCAACCCTGTGCTGAATGAACTGATCACCGGTGGTGGCTGCGTGCGGGTACATCATTATATGACTGCATATTGTATTTACCATCCCTTATTATAACCCTCATAAAATAATACTATAATACTGTAATAATAATAATAATAATAATAATATTATTATTATTATTATTATTAGAACTGTTCAACAAAGGATTCACCAAAACTGCCTAAGTTGTTGCCTGTATGAAAAGAAAACTGACATGGTAAGGGGCTAATGGGAGAAATAAAGGAAGATAAAAACAAGTAGACAATACAAATATAGAGTGTTTTGAAATCTTTCATTGGAATTTGACTGAGGCTAGAGGAGGGTGGTTCCACCAGCTGAGCAAAGTCTGACTTAAGTTCAATTTTAGATCTCAAAATAGTCAATGTTTCATATTGATCTTTTCTTAGCTCATCTTATTTTCTCCAGAGTGCACTGGGAGACACATGTTGTGAGATGTCAGTAAGAGCTGATGAAACAGTGAAAAAAATGTTTGTGTTTATTTGTGTATTGTTATTATAAAATGCATTCAAACTGAATGTAACTATTGGTTTTGCCTTGTCCCCAAAGTTCTGGAGCTACAGCCGTGTGGAGACGAACAAGCTAAAGAGTGTGGCCATGTCCAACTATGGTCTCACCCTCAGGTACTCAGATAAACAAAAAAATAAGCTTGATTCAATTGTAAGTAGTAGCTCTGTCATCTCATTATATTAACTTCAAAGAGAAGTTTGGTGTGAATCAATACTTAGCCCTGTTATTTGAGAAGAACGAGAAAATTTGATGCAACATGACCAAATAATGAACTGTTAGCCAACACTAACAGAATGGACATAAAGCTAACTGTCAATTTTATTTTCCTGTGTATCAACAGCACTTGTTGACTTCGAACAGCAGGGCTATGGATTGATTCACACAGAACTTGTACTGTAAAGGATATAAATGTATAAATGTGTTGTATTGACCTGTGCACATTTGTGTGTTGACTGGATGCATAGGCATGAGTTTCGTGTGGAGGAGGGGGGCCGATGGTGCACCCACATGGAGCTGGACGTACCCCGGCAGCGGCTCTACCTCTTCTCCTCCCAGAAGATCTTGTGCTACGACATGATGGGCAATCTTCTGACCCAGCTCAGGAATACACACAGTGGCAGGGTGATGGCCTCAGTGTTCTCTCCCTATGCCAGGATGCTGCTGACCGCCTCCAGTGATTTAGAGAGTGGGTTTTGCTGCTAGCTTAGCAGCTGTATTTTGCAGCTGTGCATATTGTTCTTAAACCCTATCAATTTAATGTAGAACTACAGAGTAGGCCTTGGCGGTATCCAGTTTTTTACTACCCCAATATTTTCCTGACATAACATCACAATATGTTAATATTTAGAAATTGCTAAAAGAAGTACATAAATGTTATGTCAGTAGGAATAATGCACTGGTAGTTTACACTAACTGAATGGGGCATAGGGAAGTAAAACTGAAAGTTAGTTTCTATGCATTAAATCTGTCTTTTCTTTCTGCACAGTTATGGAGCTATCAGTCGACATTTCCAGTTGTACATGTTATAACTGTGTATTTCACAAATAAAGTCTATTTATCTAATTAAGTGCAGAATAACTGTGTGTCTCTCTACTATCAGTTAGAGCCTGGAGTGAGGTAGGACATCTTCTTCATATCTTCCATGGCCATAGCCGACCAATCACCTGCCTCATCCTGCATCCTGCCACGCCTGCTGTCTTCATCTCGGCCTCTCTTGACTGCAGCATTCGCCTCTGGTGCCTCAACACCCTCACTCAGATTATAAGGTGGGTTTTCTAGAACACCACTTAAAACTCGTTAGCAGACGCAGTGTATAATAAATGAAAACATATTGCACATGCATGTAACATGGAAAAAGTGGATCATCGATAGTAAAGGAAAATTGAGGATTGAAGGAACACTCTCCAGCTCCCTTACAGTTGGACAGATGAGTTTTAGCATGTTTTTCTGGTAGTAGCACTTTAGCTATCAGCTTAGCATAAATCATTGAATCGGATTAGACCAGTAGCATGCTACTGCCAGATCCTGAATCATTGGCTGAATGGATTCAAATACAATAAAACTCAAATCTTCACCTTTAAAAGAGCTGGAGTATCAGCCTATTTCCCCAGTTGAGTAAAACTGCACTTTTTAGGGCAGAAGTTGTACAATGTTTGTTCTCTCCATCCAAAAACTGCAGCATTCCGTGTCTAGAAGGCGTGGTAGGGCTTGGGCTGACTCAGGAGAACCTGCTGTACTCATGGTCACCCAGGACAGTGCAGCTATACCATCTCAATCACTTCCTGGACTTCTGGGGCTACCTCCGCTATCCGGCCTTGTCTTTCAGGCTGTGTAAGGCCCCCGGCAAGACCAACCGCCTTCTCACATTAGGAGATGGCAGCAGGTTTGGGCACGATCTGTCTACCTGTGCACAAGGGAGAGAGAGCACTACTCAATGTTTTGAATTTGTCTGGTAGAGAATTCAGTGACATTCCTACTGTACATATAGCTCCTTTAAGTGATGGCATTCAAAACTGATTTCAAAACTGTGGAAAGAGTGTTTTAGTATGTAGTTGTGATGTTTGCATTATATTGTATTGTAAAAAAGTGGAGTGTTCCTTTAATGACAACACTGCCGTTTTGGTCAACAGTTTGCACATCTTCTCCTGTTCCACTGGAAAGAAGCTTTGCCTGCTGCCTCCCCACCCATTCCTCTCTCCCCTCAAAGAGCTGCCCAGCTTTGCCTATGACCGTCAGAATGGGCTCATCGCTTTGCTGCTCAGCTCCTGGGAGGTCTGGATGTATACCGCCAGGTAATGTAGTTTCATTAAAAGAGGTGGAAAGCCTGGCTTCCGAATTGAAACACCCTGCCATGTATTGCTTCTGCCTACTGTATGCACTTAACACATGTAGCACAGAAACACAGGTTACCAGGATCTCCACCTCTGTCCATCATGACCATTAGACTGTGTACGTTCCATGTGATTTTGCTGAAGGCATTGCCAGTGCAAGTGCAATGGTGTGGCCATGTAGCCTTTATTGTAGACCTTTGTGAAAATCTTCTTTTTAGTCTGCATTTTTTTTATCTTGGTGTTTACAGGATAGACCCTGCATGCAGAGTTGCTGAGCTGGATGTTAGAGAATTCCAACCCCAATGCCGACCTAGGAAGAGTCAACAGTGCCTGTGAGTGGGTTTGTCTTCTGATTCTTCTGCAGTGAGTAAAACAGGAGTCCTTGTTGACACTGTTTTGTGCCACTTCATATCTCACTATGGCTCTGCTGTACTGTCTTAAGTTCCTGGACAGCTGCACAATTGGCCTATTGGATTTCTGATTCCTTACAGTAGGGCACTAGTTTTACTGAAGTAAAAAAAAAAATGTTAACGTTGTGGAAACATTGTTGTGTCAATTGAAACCCATTTAGTGAAAAGTACACTTTTATTATAAACTGTACTGTAACCAGCACCTCTTGACAGTGTGACCATTCACAGTAATTGATTTTCCTAGTGTTGCCGTCCATATTAATCGATTTTCCTTCCTTGTGAAATATTAATTTGTGTTGTGCATGACCGGACCCTCATGCCATAGCTAATGTGTTGAGCGTCCTTGGGGCCCTGTTGGTGATTTGCTTTTCTGGGTGATTCTGGGATTCTAAAAAAAGCTCTGTATTTTATAGCTTTTACTTATTATTCCTTCTTTTTTGTTTTAATGTCTTGTTTAACCAGAGATAGTATCTCTCTATACTTTTTTTAATCCTGGTGTACACCTGTGCTATTTAGAGATGAAGTGGTGCAGCTGTTAAAGACTGATTCCCTGGCGGAGAGCTGCATGTGTGTGGGCTTCCTGAACTCCCCCATCTCCTACCACACGGAGGAGGGGCCTGTCTGCGCAGATGCTGTTAGCTTCCTGCTGTGTGGCATGGGGGTAATGGACACTTAGATATCTGTTATGACTGTATTGACACTTACCTCTATTTGTTGTTTTTGTTTGTGTATCTATCTATCTATCTATCTATCTATCTATCTATCTATCTATCTATCTATCTATCTATCTATCTATCTATCTGTCTGTCTGTCTGTCTGTCTGTCTATCTATCTCGCTCTCTCTCTCTAGCTCTCTCGCTCTGTCACTCTATCATGGAACCTATTTTACAATTTAGACTAGCAAGTGTAAACTCAGCGAGCATCTTTGCTTTGAAATGCTGAAGTGTTTTCTATGTGGACAACTTATTACGTACAGATGTAAATTCAGCTTGTTGTTATTGTATTATGTCATTCTCTATGTACAGGATGGGCGCATACTGTTCATGGACATTGCCATACGTAACTTGATGTACTATGAACTTCAAGTCCACAAAGATCCCGTAAGTTCTTTACATTCTTGTGTAAATGTCATATCACATGTCATTACCTGAATCAAACATTGCGTTGTTCACCATTATGCAGAACTTGTAGGTTCGCCATCTCTATCTGTCTTATCAGTGCTCATTTGCTTATACTGTATGCACAGTTTTACAGCTACACATTTATAGCCTGGGCACGCCCATACTTCCTTTAACACTGCATTTCAATTTCGCCTTGAAAGTCAGTCTGGCCAAGCTGCCTGTCTACACCGTTTCTACATTAACAGAGAAACTGGGACCAATGAAAATCTAGCATTTCAAAAAGGTAATGACGCGGTAGTTCAGCGACCGGAAATGTACCTCAGTCACTGTCAACATGGCGAACGTGGAGCAACGGCAAGATTTAGTGCAGCTGTAGCTGCTGTTTTGGAAGAATTCAAAGGGAAGTTATCTCTGGAAATAGAGCAAAGGTTAGCCCTTGAATCATTTATTGCAGGAAAGGACGTTTTCGCAATGCTACCGACCAGCTTCGGTAAAAGTTTGATTTATCAGTTAGCCCTGCTGGTAGCCAAGTCAATGGGGCTTTGCAAGAACCCTGTCGTTGTGGTCATTTCGCATATGTCAGAGGACAGAGGAGTGTGATTGGTTGAATCTTCGTCCAGTAGCAAACAGAGGCATTTGAAAGAGGCGGGTTAAGCCCGCCCTCTGAGAAATGGGTTTACAACACAGCTTGGCCAGACCAATGTTCGCAGAGCACTGATAAGTCGCGTTAGCCAGGCTAACACATTTAGGCCATGTCTCAAAATGTTCACTTGTTCACTATATTTGTTCACTATATTCGTTCACCACATAGGATGTGTGAGTTACTTTGTTTTGTCCCCGCCATAGTGAACTATACAGTAAACGAGTGAACATTTAGAAATCAGCCTTAATCGACATGTGTCGTCCTGTACAGGTAGTATGGTTGTATCATGACCTGGAGCAGAACTGCCTGATGACCATGTGTGAGGAGGCCAGCAGCCGACTAGTCCAGACCTGGAGTCTGCCGTCACTACAGACTCTTCAGCAGATACGTGTCCCCTGTGATATCACAGCTTTCACCTGGATGGTGGGTTGGGGGCAGCTGTGGCCTAATGGTTATGGAGTTAGTCTTGGGATAAGAGGGCCGCAAATCATTACATTCCCATACAAGTAGAACAAAATGTGGGTGGGGGAGTGAATAACTTGTGCTCTCCTGCACCCTCATTCATGACTAAAATGCTGTTGAAGTGCATCTTACCCTCCGCTCCAGGGGCACTGTCCCTGTATCTTATTCACTGTAAGTCGCTACGGATAAGCTAAATTAGCTAAATGTAATGTAGTGGTAAGGAACAGTGCCAGAAATGTCCACACTCACTGAAGAACAAGGCCTGCTCAGAAACTAAGAAAAATGCCTGCAGGAGGATCAGTTCTTTGTGGGATTCCGAACTGGAGCAGTGAGGCTGATCACCTGTGCAGACTCAGGAGACGGCAAATGGAATTGTGGGAGTTGGAGTCCAGTCATTGGCTTACACAGCACAGGCAGGTCACTATTGTGTTGGTTGTTTTTTTTAGAAACAATGTAGAGTGGTAAAAGCAAAGCAAAATTAAACCAAAGCCTTCTAAATATTCAGGTACATCTCACACCACATTTATGGTCTATAATAGTACTGCTTTTGACTGCTTGACCTAGGCATCAAGAAAATGTTGACTCTTGGAGTATATGGTCATGACTCTAACCTGGTCATTTTTTAAACAAAAACATATATTCTGTCTTTAAGATAGTGAATCAGGATTTAACCCCAACCTGAGACAAGACCATAAAGGGCCTGTGCTGTCTGTTGACTCTTCATCCTCTTTACAGCTCTTCCTAAGTTGTGGGTAAGTCATAAGAGGCGCACCCATATTTTTTATGCAATGTGCAATGTATTTTATTGTATTTTTTATAGTATTTTTTTACTGTATTTTTATAGTAAAGTATAGCATCTCTATACTTTTTTAATCCTGCTGTCCTTCCTGTGGCAACACTGTACATTTCCTCTTTGAGGGAGTAATAGGGAAACATATTATGTTATTTTATTAGTGGTAGTACATATTATATGTTTATTATAATGTAAAGTAAAAGTTTTTCTTTTTTTGTATGACATATTTTTTTCATATTACAACCAACTGTTCCTTGACTCTGGACTGTGAGCTGCTTAATGTCTGTATGTTATAAATGACTGATACAGTTTGCAACCTCTTATTGTCATAGTCTTTGGTTCCCTCTTGTAGGTCAGATACGCTGATTAAACTTTGGGACAGACAGCGCACTCTGTTGGCGGAGGTGCAGCTGGACTCCTCCCTGAGCTGTGCGTGTTTCCTCAACCCCAGCGGTGACCTACTGGTGGGCTTCCACCTGCACCTCTACAAACTACCCCACCGCTACCTATTCTCCTCCAGCATCCTCACCCAGGACTCGGCCTCACAGGCCTCCCTGACTGGTGCGCACTTTTTATCAGCTACAGTACAGATGTTGGATCGTAACAGATTAAAGGAACACTTCACTTTTTTGGGAAATAGACTCCCTTAGAGTTAAACAGTTGAGTTTTACCGTTGTTTAATCAATTCATATGAGATCTGGATCTGGCAGACACAGAGATGGGCTGAATGAATGAAGAAATGGTAAAACTTTTCACCTCTAAGGCAGTTGGAAAATGAGCCTATTTCCCAAAAAGTGGGGGCCTACTTTAAGAAATATTACTAAATATATAGTTTAGAAATCTATAATCTTTTCTCTTAATCCCTTACAGATTCTTACATCTATGAGATACCTGAACAAACATTTGATGGAAAGCATGATGACCCAATCAACATGGAAATCTACCTCGTATGAACATTTTTTTCTTTGAGATGATCTGCATGTACTGTAGACACTGTAGATTCATGTGTTCCTTATCTGCAGTACAACCTTTGTAACGAATTATTGAATCTTAAAAGTTAAATTCAGTGAAAATGTGTATTTGGTGTCCAAATAATATGTAAAGCTGCACTGATGTTCTGTCCACAGGGGCCATATGAAGGGTTTGATTTCACTGCCCCTTCAGAAAAGGAACCAGCAAGTGTGTCAGATGAGGAGGTAAAATATTCAGATATCAGGCTGAAATTTCCACATGGTAGCCATGAAACATTATTTCAGTACTGTTTCTGTCTTATGGCATATGTATATACTGTACATACATGCACTTATACATAATTCCACATAAATGTGTATGTGCTATATATCCATTTGTTTACATGGTGTTGGCAGGAAGTTGAGTCCAACTGGGAGGTTCCTTATGCGCCATCCCTCACCTACCAATCTGTGGAGAGTTGTGTGTCTGTGTGCTCAGCAGACTCATACCAGAGCCTGCTGCCCTCACTTGGACAGTCTCTCACAGACATCAGCAAGCTCACAGGCAAGAAATGCACACAGATTCTTTAGTAAAGTTAAAAACAAAATGTTTTATTTATACCTTATTACCTCCGGAAGGGATGTTTTTGCCAGCATTTATCTGTCTGTCTGTTTGTTAGCAAAATAACTGAAAAAATAATGAATGTATTGTTCTGAAATTTTGACAGTACGTCGGTATTGTCACTGCTTTGAGGTGACTATTTAATCTGTACTTTTCCCTTTGTAGACCTCGAAAAACCTTCGATGGAACAGCTAGATGTGTCCTTTGAGAGACGATCAGAAGGCCAGCTGCTCAGCCTCTCAGAGGAAACATCTAGCAAGATATCTCTACGGGATATGTCCACCATTCCAGAGGCCTGGCCCACTGACACGCCGGATGTGAAACTGGACGCCAGCCCCACTCCCACTCTCAGATTTGAGGACCTTGCTCTGGAGCCCTCGCTTCAGACTACTTCAAGCATCAGTCAAACAGTAACAATGAATTGTGTTGTAGCCCCCAAATAACTCAATCAAAAGTTTCTCAATCATCACAGCTAGTTATGACAGGCCACACACCAGGCATACTTAAAGGAACACTCCACTTTTTTGGGAAATAGAATCAGCAACAGCTTAAACCTATTTGCTTAGCACAAAGCATTGAATCTGATTAGACCATTAGCATGCTAAACTAATAGGTAAAGTGCTACTGCCATGTCTGGAGATTGGATTGAATGGATTCAAAAATGGTAAAACTCAACTGTTTAACAAAAAAGTGGAGGGTTCCTTTAAATCAGCCTGGGCTTTACAAGCATTTTAATCCGATGCGTGATAAATGTGGATTTACCATCCCTGTTCCATAATGTTGTTTATACTCAGGCCCATACCAGTTTACCACAGAAGAATTCTCCGCCACCAGACATGGACAACCACCCTGAAGAACAGGAACCACCAGTTTCACGTTTTGCCAACGTTCGCATCAGCATTTCTGACATGAAAACTCAATCAAAACCTCAAGTGAAGGAAAGTAAAATGAGTGAGTATTTAATGCACTTACTGCATTGCTTTGCATTTCTTTACTAAAATATGTGCTTTCTACTTTTCTTATCTTCGTTTCTTTTGCCCTTCTTTATGTATAGTATATTGTATAGTATGTTGTTTATCGGATTGCTTGTATGTATGAAATGTGTGCTATAAATGAATTTGCCTTGCCCTCTGTAGACACATCTTGTTTCTATGTTGATATCTGAAGTGCCAAGGTGAAAAATGTGTTTGCTTGTCTTCACAGCTGTTCAAGATCCTCCTCCTCCTCCTCCTCACATCCCTCCTCATCCTCCACCTCCTCCTCCTCCTCACATCCCTCCTCCTCCTCGTCTTCCTCCTCGCCATGCACCACTTCCTCCTACAGCTGTAGAGTCCAAAAAGCAGGTCACTGATTTGCAGACCGGAAAAGTTGCCATCTCCAACGTCACTCCCTCTGCTAGACAGCAGGTGCAAGATTTTATGGTCTGGCACCAGTCCATCTGCAATATATTTTCCTTGTAGCAGTCTGTCATATTTTGTAAATTGTGTATTTTGCATGTAAGCATTAACACATCACTGTCAGACCCATATTTCAGCTACTATTCAAGATGTTCTTTTTTAAGCATTAGTGCTGTGTACTCCACAGATTTCGAATCGAAAGAAGTCCATTTGCAAACCAAGCCCTTTAGCAGCAAAACCGGTGAAGAAGGCCAGTCATACCAAGGCAAAAGCAACACAGAGTCCAGCTAAGGCACCCTCACAAACTGAGGAGCCTCAGAGACGAGCCAGTGTGTCCAGACGAAAGTCCCACAAGCCGGGGGACATTTCGGTAATGACAACCCCTCAGTAAAACTTCAACCAGAACGAAATGTATACTAATACTAAAAAAAAGATTTAAAGATATTTTTTGTGATTATTTTTATATTGGTTTTCAAAAGGAAGGGTTACAGACATATTGCAGACATCACAGCCATAGTTAAGCACACGTTTAAAGAAAATGGAGTACCAACTAGTAAGCAAGTGTACAGTACTGTATTTAGTTACTGTCTCAACCAAAAATGATGTTAAATTAGAACTTTTTCCAAGCTTCTACAGTTGCGGGTTGTGCTCTGAGCATTACCTTGAGGCTTTACAAGTAAATTCCGTTGATGCAAAGATGCAAACTAAAATACAGTTCTCTATTTTAGAACGGCAGGCCAGGTGAAAAGATGCGGCAGACAGCTCCTATGTCACAGACAGCGAAGAGGATGAGCACTGCCGGCCCACCTGACAGGACCACTCCTATAGTCCAGACACGGCAATCTGGAGTAGGTGGGTTCCACGTTCACTTGCCCGACAGATTTTTTCACTTTCAGATGATCATGGCCCTGGACTGCACAGGAAGACCTCAGCTACACGTATAAATGAATGAAAGCCTGCTATCTTAGTAATACGTGTTTTAAAACATGTTTATTACTTATATTTAAACGATATAGTACTGTATCGTAATGATTGTTGTGTTTTTTTTTTTGTGGTTGATGGGTAGGTCTGTGTACATTAGTGGATTACAGCCAGAGAGAGAAGAAAGTGCCAGAGAGACAGACTGACACAAAAAGAGACTCTGTAGTCGTTGTGACGAAGAAGCAGAGTCGAAATGCACATCCGACACTGACTGATGCTGGAGCAGATCAGCAGATCACCAAGGGGCAGGGCAAAGATGGGGAAGATGGAAAAGATGGTGAAGGGCACGCAGAACAGATAGAAACGGTGACAGAGGCATCTGGTGGCTGCTCTCCCGAGAGTGGTGAACATGGAGAGGCTTTGACCAGAGAACCCATGACCAGAGAACCCATTGCCAGAGTGCCTCGAAGGCTCACACAGGAGCATAAGTCACTCAGTCAGACTGAGGGAGCTCTGCAATGGAGGCAGGTCTCAGAGGACAGGCTCCATACACAGGAGGAGCAGAAGAAGAAGAGTGAGGTGTGGGAGCCTGAGGAGATGATGCATGATGAGGAGCGTAGGAGCAGCAGCAGCTTCCAGCTGATTGAGAGAGGAGGTGATATTACAGACATGGCCAACGAGGCAGACGAGTTGGAGGAAGAGGAGAAGGCAGAACCTGCTGGTCATGTAAGAGCTCAATGCTGTTTAGATATAAAAAAAAACTGTTTAGAAATCTAAAATCTATTTGGAAAGTTAAAAACTTTAACACGTGTTGCACTGAGATGCAAGCAATTCTTGATGCATCTGCAGTTAAAGAAGGACATAAGGGAAAGTAGCTGCGAAATTCTACCTCAGTGTATACAAAGGGCTGTCTGAAATATGTACATGTTGTTTACACAAGAAAACAAAAGTTTAACTTCTGGACTGACAGGCATTTGAACTTTCATTAGACTTAGCTGCTGTAAACAACATTCAGTGCATTCTGTAAACAACAGATATAATTGGTAATGCACAAACTACTGTAGATGTTGTGTAATGATAATGCGGTAACAATTAGCATTCAGATAATTCCACGTTGTAAATCTGTTATGACAGCGCTTAGAAGCATGTCAGAGACACACCCACATAGACAGAAGCATAACATTGACTAACTTCTTGCTTAATTTTATCCCAAAATGGAAATGTATTTCATGTTATTTTTGAAGAATATAGTTTTCGGTGTTTGGGCATTTAAGTAGGAGAATACAGCAGTGGTGCTGTGTATTTCTTTAGGAGCAGCCTTATATTATGCCATTGTCTCATCATATCAGTTTTCAGTGGTACGTCCATTGTCCATGGCAGAACTTTCCAGAAGCTCTTTTCATCATCCTCATGCCAGGGAAGGTGAGTGAAACACAAACATTCAAACTCGCGGTATGCTGCATATCTAGGAATGCAGACAGGCAACAGTTGTCAGATAACTTACATCCTCCCTTATGGTCATATTGGCTGAGGAAAGCAACTCCTTAAATGTTTCTTTTACATTTAAAATATTTAGGGACATAGTAAAAAAAAATGAATGCCATAATATCTTGTCAAAATTCTTGTTTTTATGTTGAAGAGGTTTTGACTCCAATATGCAGCAAGAGTCTGATGTCTGAAGGTCACAAAGATGGGCAGATTTCAAAAAGAGGCTCCACAGTATTTGGTTTGTAACATAAAATTCAGTCACTAGTAATTGGTTGCAGTGTTACACATCTAATAACACAAATGTCTTTGTGTTTTCATTCATTTCCAGGTGGTTGGGTTTCATCACAAGCAGATGTCAGGGTAAGACTGGAATTGAAAAATAAATGCTGGTGATAACAAAAGCTTGCATGTTTTTAAATAGTTTTTTCTTTTCCTTTTTTTTTTTATTTTTTCCCTGTAGGACCTTCCACCAACCATAGCGGGGAATGCGATGTACAGTTATCTATTTATTTATTTATTTTACATACTCTTATGACTATATATATATATATATATTATATTATATAAACGGGACAATGAAAGGGACATGTCTTCATAGTTTTAAAGTCATTTGTTTTTAGATCCCAACAGCAGGCTTCAGATGAACCTGTTCTCCCAAACTACCCTAAAGCTAAGAAGAGTTTGCAAAGGAAGATGCCTAAGAAGAGCTTGCAAAGGAGGACACTTGCTGAGAGTACTGAGGACTGGATCGACCAAGAGCTTGTCCGGTGTGAAAGAGAGATAGAGAGAGCAAGCGAGAGAGTGACAGAGAGAGAGGGAGAGCGAGAGAGAGAGAGAGAGAGAGAGAGAGAGAGAAAGAGAGAGAGAGACAGAGAGAGAGAGAGAAAGAGAGTAAGAGAGAGAGCAGTCACAAACATAGTTTGACAATATTACATTGAGTCACTCCGAGTTTGATTTAATAAAGTTTGTATGACGGTTGTGTTGACATTATGTAGACTTGCTCTTTCCTTGCTGTTCACCAGGCAGATGTGTCTGCAGAGGTTGCGGCGACAGAGGCAGTGGCAGGTCCAGGAGAAGAGGGCCGACCTCGAGCAGAAGAGACTGCAGTGGTTGGTAGAGCAGCCGTATCACGCTCTCTGTGGAAAAATCAATACTGGTCCAGATGGTAAAGACTAACAAAGTTTGTGTACTTTTTACACATGTGAAGCTCGTGCTCAAATTATTCAGAACTAAAAAAAAACAAGTTGTCCCAAACCATGAGGTGGATTATTGACTCACAAATTGCCTATTTGCAGTGGCTGGGGAAGGGGTCACCCAAACAGTGCTGCACCAGCCTGTCAATAGGCAGTGTGTGTGCCAACAAAGCACCTCATGGTTTTAACTGCTCAGGTTTTTGGTTTTGAATTTGTGTGAGAGTTGTTTTACTTTTGTCTTATTTATGTCACATTGTTGGAGCCTACGCACCATTTCCCATTAAACTGTTATTACTTTTACTCTTTTTATGTGCACATAGGGACATACCGACACATGCTCTAACATTCATAAGACAATAGCCAGTGACCAAATATGCAATGTTATCTTGAAAAGCATTCTTCATACCATATCATTCACTCTTGTGTTTTGCTTTTTCTTGTTTATAATCGGTTACATTCCTAGGGCCCACATGGTGTCACTTTAGCAATCAGCAGGGGGTTTGCACAGTGTGCCAGCAGCGTTGTGATAGAGGCCCAGGCCGGGGCCTCGCAGGCAGAAGTGGAGCTGTGCCGCTTCAGTTTACCCAGAAGGCTCCTGCTCATATGCATGGCTCAGGGAGAGATCAGCCATACAGGTTAGATAGAGTAAATAGAGTAGTCTAATAGAGTCAAGTAGTAATATGTGTAGTAATATGTGTTTCTTCCTGCTGAATCTGTTCATTCGGTTATTAATCTCACGGCTCAGGGACAGATCAGCCATACAGGTTAGAGTTGGAGTGGATCAGGTGGTAATACATACTGGTGTTTCTACCTGCTGAGTCTGTTCATTCAGTTATTAACCTCTTCATCTATCAGGAAGGGCTGCTGTTTAATATTTTACTGTGAAATGTACAGACTGACGATTCTGCATATGTATTTGAGAGTGTGTTTGTGTTTCTGATCAGACTCCAGATGCCTGCTGTTTTTCAAAGTTTTAGCTGCACGAAAAGGCAAAGGCAGAGCTCAAAAAGTCAGAACAGAGTTCTACCTGTCAGGCCTTACTCTAGTCCATCCATTCCCAGTAAGGGGTGAGTTGATGGGAATACTTACTTAGTGTTACGTTATGACAAATATTAGTCTTCCTTTGTGGAATATTTATGCTGGAGTTGTTTTCTGCTGTAACATAGTTTTACAGATTCACGACTAAAGAGTTTGTCACATACAATTTGTACATGTTCAACTCCAGTGAAATGAATTAAAATTCCTAACCTATTTTTAACTTGTCTTTAACAACAGTTATTATATGATGCATAAGAAAAATAATAAATTAGAAAAGATAAACAGTGGGATTTGTTTGTATTTGTCATTCTGAGGGTCTTAAGGAAAGCTTCTTGTTTAAAGGATCATTTTATTATTTTATGTTGCAGGCAGTTTGTGTTGACTCACTCTCATGAGCCGGTCAGTCAGCCGCCTTCACAGCTAGAGGAGAGACTGCTAAAAGATCGCTTCCCAGCGTACTACAGAGAACTGACAACCAAGGGGATAATACCCAGCACCCTGCATACCATGTCTTAAATAATGTCCCCCTTAATGTTTTCTACCTGTCACATAATCACATCGCAAGAAACATTACATGTATGTTTGGTCTCTGGACATGTAAAAAGCTACCATAGATGGTTTCACACACAGACACATAATGGCCAGGTTACCCTCAGAGTCTAAATGCAATGTCAGATAGTGACACTACTCAGTTATTATTGTATATTGTCATTACCATCACAAACCTTGACTAAAAAAATCTATATTTTATACGGTATTGTTTGTCTTGTATTATCAACTGGTGAAGGCTTATTATCATAGAAAAGCATGTAAGAAGACAGGGTCAGAGTTTAGGAGATTTCACAATCTCTTTCCACATAGCCCCTCCTTTCTATATTGTTTAGTCCTTGGATGAACTTAATCTACATCCTCTTTCAAAAAAGAGAACCCCTCCCTCATGCTTCTCAGAGGTTTAGTATGGTGCTGTTTCTAATGTCCTAGGCCTACTGTATCTGCGCACATTTATGTGTTGAGAGTAATATACGTGTGTAGTATGTTATAATAAAGATGCACATTTAATGCAATCTATCACGATGTATTGTCTTCGATGGCCACTATCATTGTAGTCTTATTTACAGTCACTTTTCGCTCTTATCAAAAATGCCGCCAGATGTCGCTAAAAATGCAGGCTTGTGCGGAGCATGTAGTTCCGCTATTTTCAGAGTACCTGATATTTAATTGCTTCTTTGGAATCTGCTGTCTGGAACAAATACTTGTTCATATCTGTTGTGACCTATCCCCTAAATATAATCTTTGGCTCCCTTTGAGCTCATGAATTGTTTAAACTAAATCTTATCTAGCTGCTGGGGGTCGTGGCAACCCTTTGGCTTGCCTTGCTCATTGCACGATTGTGCTGTAGCTCTGGCTGGGGGGAGGCTGACGTCATGGTTTAAACTTTGAAACTGTGCCCTCCATGTTTTGGGGAAGTCACATTTTGACAGCGGAAGACACCGACTAATACCAAGTGATACTTCACAGATAAGCAACAATTACTAGTAGTTCAACTATCAGTAGTTGGCTACTCCGCGCCCAAGGCGAAATTAATTCCACGAATAGACAATACATTAACACTTCTTCTCCAACGGTGGCAACATTCATCGAGGATGCGCTGGTTACAAGTTAACTCTTATTTCCCTTTGAGAATAGGCCTGATATGTTAGCAGTAGATTAAGTATATTAACTACTAGTTTAGTTGGAATGCCCAATGAGCCCATTTTCTACAAGGAGATTTCGTCGTTCGTGAGTCAGCATCAGATGGATTGCCTCGCCTGAGCCACTGTCGGACGGCGGCTGGGTTCCATCCGATCGGAGAATAATGAGAAAGACCAAAGTGGGACTTTTCTTGGCAACGTGCCTTGGTTCCTTTTTCTTTCTTATACTGTATTTTCAGACCAGTTCTAGATCGGGTGAGTGCGTTTTTAAATTAGTTTGAATGTCATTAATGAAAGTCTGTGTTTATCTTTGTTGTTCATGTAGTTACAAGTTGGCGAAATGTCGCAACAGGCCATGTAGCATCTTCATTCGTAGAGTGTCACCAATGTCAGTCAAATGTCGCATGAAAAACATGCTGGTCAACTTTTCCACAGAACTTCCGTCAGAGACTTTTTGTTTCCACTGTCAAAGCTGGTCAAACCAACAGTTTTTTTTCCATACCTTTTATTGTCAGACAGGTGACAGATTTGTCAGCATGTGATAAAACTGAAAACTGGATAGATTTTAATTTAATCAGGATGTGGGAAATTTAACGTGGATTACATCTTGCTTGATGTAAAGGGGTGTATACTCATTTGCATTAACATAATGTCAAGAGCATATCCTTATACACTATTCTATCAAATAATAAGTGAGGAGTATCAAAATATGATTTGTTGCTCCAGTGTGATGTTTTAATAACTGAGTGTCAGTGTTGGACGCTTATGGAGAGAACCTAATGTATGACAAAGTGTTTGAAAGACTTTCCTGTATGGGCATGTTGGCCAGTTATATTTAATGGAACACAGCGATTAGTACCACTAAACCCAAGCCAGACATCAAAGCATATACCCTAAAACTAGGCTTTATCATGTACATTACACCACGTGCTATCACTAAATATTGGCTTGAAGGGTTTGTTGTTGTACTTCATTGTGATGATATACTTCATTGTCAGTCAAAAGACTGAAATTCTTTTTGCATCCCTGGGTGGCTTATTTAAGGTACATCCACACATGCACAAGATGTGAAATCTTATGATGATCACACTATGTATATCCATAAACACATAAATACACACGTTCATTGGTTTGGTTTGTGAAAAGGTACTGGTGTACTCTGCTCAGTCAAAGGGGCTCTTAGCTGTTTCAACCTCTGGCCTTTAAAAACCGAAACCATATGGGGAGTTTCTCTGACCATATATTCTGAACTGACTTTGTGACAGGGATTGTATATTTTTGAGCAAAACGGAACATCACAATAATTAGTCATAACTTCCACCAGACAGTGCTTGAGTATGGTGTAACTCATGGGTTAAACCCATGTCCTCTTTCTTCTGGTACAGTAATCTTTGTCTTTCTCTTTTCGCTGTTCTCTCACGATTACTGATCACCAACCAAACCACAAAGCTCTTCCTTCTTGTAGGCAAATGATTTTAAGAATGACTAGAACGGCATGTGAGCAGAGCCTGCTTAAACAAATATGATCCCACATCGCACTCATGTCTGTAAGCTTTGCATAATTACCCTTGAGGAAGCAGCCACCAAGTTCTATTGTGTCTCTTCCTGGGGGAAAAATGGCAGAAGAATGAACACAGCGTGGCTATGACATTCTCATTAACAAGGCATGATGGGAGTATGGACTGAAAACTCACAGGTTAAGTGAATAGTTCTGGCATTGTCAGTAGCATGGGGATCTGCATCCTCAAAAGACCCCTTTAAGGAACAGTGCATGCGATTGCACAGTGTACTGTAACTGATGTTCAAGTAGCTGGGCACTAAAGATTTAGACTATGAAAACTACAAAAACAAAAGCCATATGTAATTATGTGTGATAGTCATTCTATGTAAGACTGTATGCATCTGAACACAACAGTTTTCTTTAAAAAAGAAGGAGGTAGGCTACATCTCCAGAGGCATACAAATTGAGGAACTTGTGTTTGATTTCTCCATCTTGTACAGCTAAGAGAAGGTGTAACCCTTTCAGCGCAGATATAAGCACATGACCACATTAGGTTAAAAAAAACGTAGACTATGTTCACTTAATGTGGTCTTTTTTGTGACAGGTCCATCTACATTGTGTATAAGCTATATCTAGCTTGCACACGTACATTTATATTTAACCTGAGCCGTTATTTTCTTTTCTTTAGTCTTGTCATAGCCTTGAGTCATATGATCTGCTGCCATTTCCCCTTTTTTGCCAAGCTCAGTCCCTTAAAAGCCAGATGTGGGCTGTGATATATAGGCTTAAGATAGAAGTGACCATGCACAACTCAACTGAAGCAGACAGCGACGAACGGAGCTTGAAACACTGTTAGAGTCAGTATGACTGTCAGTCAGTAGTATTCAATTTTTGCATGACTCACAACTTAGCAGTCTGATCAAGGTGGCCACACACGTCACCACATCTACTGAGGGCCTCCTCTTATCTCAGAATCTGCTTAAATGGCACTGAGCTGCAAGCCTGCTCCGAGACTTTATGAACTCTCTGTATGGAAAACATGAAAGGTTAGCCATAGCAGCTATGGATTATTTTTTTGGCTTGTGTTTACTCAGAAAGTGTAGCATGCATTCAAATTACAGGCCATTTTGCCTTGATTTCAAGTCATTCATAACCCAGCGATAATTTGATTTATATTTTAATTTATAGTGCTATTCCCTGGCAGTCCTCTAATACTAATAATATCTTCTTTTCTGCCAGTCTAGTGTTGTTCTTGTTAAGACATGCCACCTTCACTGTGTGATTGCCTGCAGTTCTGAGAACAGCATCCAGACTCAATCACTGTTGAATTAACATGCTTTGATCCTGGGCTGCCTTGTGTGTGTACTTTTAAATAAATACTTTACAAATTGATACATTATATAGCCATCCATTTAGGCCATAAATCAATCATGCATACTGGCTGCTTGCATACTGTGTGTTCAGTGTTGGGAGTGGCATTGTTGTGTTTGACTTGAGGTGCCTCTGTGGTGTCTGAGGCTGCTGTCAGAGGCAGTGAACAGGGTTGGTTCCAGCACACCTCTTTCGTCCAGGCTTCTTTGCCTTAGTTGACTCCAAAGGGCCGTGATGCCTTTGCATACTAATGGAGCTCTCAAGGCCACTCACTGTTGTTGTTGAAGAACTGAGTATTTTAGGGAATATCAGAGAAGCTCCAGAACTGTGGGGCCATTTAAGGATGTGTGTAATTTCCTCTGTAATTATGCAGTTATTATCTGCCCATTTGTGGTATGAGTATACACAACGCAGACCATATTACAAGGTTTGAACAAACCATAAAAAATATTTTGTAAGTGTGTAATGTGCTATTTAGCTAAGCATAGGTAAGGTTGGATGTACTGTATTGTAGTGTTTTTTTTAGACTTCAGTATAAAGCTGTTTGAAGTTTTTTTTTTCAGTACTGGTAAAATCATGGTGTCTTCATCACTTCCTTGTGGTGTAATCAGATAAGGTGAAAATTAGTTTCCTCCTTGAAGCCTTATGGGGCAAACAAATGAGATTTTCTGTATAGCTATTGTTGCAACAGCTAAACCAGATATTAAGCCTGCTGATTTATCATCAATGAAAATCCACAACTATTCCTCCATAGATATGTTAACTCCGCTGTTTATTGCATGATTATTAACTGATGCAACTTGGTTGATTTTATTACATGAATTATTTAATATAATTAATGTCAAACTACCAGTATTTCAGATTAAGTAACTACAAACAGGACACACACACAAACATACATGCATGCATGCATGCACATACATACACTGCCATTACTTTTAAAGTAACTCATTTGATCAGCACATGTTCTCATGGTTGTAGCGGAAGCCATAGCTTGTGTGTATCATCTGTAGATGTGTCTCACACTCATGTCTTTGACATCATGTACCACAGATAGTATCAGCACAATGCGTCAGAGTCAGAAGAGCAAACGATTATTTTCCTGTCTGTTCTACTAAAGATCAGAAACCTCAGTTCAGTCTAAGTTAAGTTTTGCTTTTCAGTCTCTCTGGACTAGCCAGGGAAGCACAACTCAAGCTGTCTGAAAACAACACATTTGTTTATCTTTGTTTTAGTTTTGGTAAAACTGTTGAAAACAGTGCAGTTGGACTCTTACCAGGGAAAAGTGTGATTCCCTGTAAATTCTCTGATGCTAATTCTAATATTTGCTTTTCTGCCAGTCTAGTGTTGTTCTTGTTAAGACATGCCACCTTCACTGTGTGATTGCCTGCAGCTCTGAGAAAGGCGTTCAGACTCAATCACTGTTCAATTAACTATGCTTTGATCCTGTGCTGCTTTGTGTGTTTACTTTTAAATAAGGGGAAATGGTTGTAATATGGTTACAAACTTAACCTCACACTCAACTTGCCCCCAAAAATGGATTGAACATAAAAACACGCTTTGTCCTCTTTTTAGTAGCTAAAACATTACTTACAGTACTTTAACGATATTGAACTAGGAATGTCCCTGAATTTTTTATTTTTATGATTTTTTTTTTAAGTCCCTAGTTGTCATCTCAGCGATCTTGTCACCCAAACAATCTGTCAATAATCAAAGACCATGATTATCTGTCAAGACGTATCTCTGTATAATCTTTACTCTGTTTATGTCTTACTGGGTCTGTGAATGTGATTTGTTAAAGGCAGTGCTGATGTATAAACAGCACAAAAGTTGCCTCAGCAAAACTATTGACTGAAAGGCTGACCAAAACTTAAAAAGATTAGACAGTCTGTCAGGATCTCCATTGTGATTTATCTGAGCAGCCTTTGAGTAGATTGTAGTTGTCTGTTGTCAGGTCGTGCTGGATTTTGAGGATAATGTAATCATGTCAGCGACCTGGTCAGGATGCAGCATCTCTGCATTAGCATTAGCGCTGTGTGATGTGGGGCTATGTAAACACCAGTGGATCTCAGCTTTACACTTTCAGGCCCACCCCTTCCCATGTGTACATAGAGGGCAGAGAGTGCATTCCACCCCCTCCTCTCAACTCCCCCTCGTCCATCCTTTTTTTTTTTTTTTCCTTGTCATCTCTTCCGCTCCTTCACTTGTCTCACTGACCACGTCACAGACCCTCATCTGAGTTTAAGTCCCTTTTACCACCCACACAGTCCAGTCTCACCTTTGTCACCTTCCATGTCACATATTGTCTCTCAATTTCCAGCGCAGGAGTGACTCCTCTTGCAGCGCTGGCTGGGCGGCTGGCACATGTGCAAAACCAATCATACACTCTCCAGCAGCAGCAGCAGGGCCCCCGCACAGACATGCCTCCCGCCTGAAGGGGTTGAGGGAGGGAGGGAGGACGGGAGGGAAGGAGGACGGGAGGAAGGGCGAGGAGGAAGGGCGAGGGGAGTGCAGGGGAGAGGACTTGGACGACTAAAGGGAACAAAGTGTTCCTATAGAGAATGTAAATCTGAGGGTGGGGGATTTATGGCAGATCACCAAGGTGACAGAGTCAAAAAAGTCAGTAATTGGTGGGATAATACGAGCCCGCTGATCTCCATATGTTTTGAATTAAATGCTCTTGCAAAATACACTAGTCTTTTATGAGTTAATAACTATGTCATCCAAGTTGCAAGCCTATATAACTGAGGCTATCTGCTTCCATGGTGGTAGGATGTATTTCCTTTCAGAAAATATGCATTGTGGACTGTACATTGTGCTACAATGATCATGCTGGATGATTTCCCTTGAATGAGAATACATAATGTTGCCAGGAAAATAAAGTAAAGAAAGAAATGGTTTGTTGGAAACTTAAACTTTGTTCCCCTCTGCATGCTTCGTTCTCATCAGTCATTCTTTTGTGTTTTTCTGACTCGGTCTCTATGTCTGTACTGCTAGTGGTTGCGCTTGCTGGGAGGAGAAGGAACTTCACAGGAAAGTCCCGAAGAAGCCCTCTTCAGATGTTATATGACAATGACCAGGTAACGTAATTAACAGTCATTCATGACGTAAGTCATAACAGCAATGACAGCTGGTTATGACAGCACAGCTGTTCATTTGACACACCTTAAAGTTCACTTCCCTTTTTGCCATCATTAAAATCATGCTGGTATAATTAATAATGTTTTGATGCTGGCAAAGCACAGTTCAATAACTTATTCATCCATTTATTTATTTAAGTGTGAGTCTGGGGCTCAGGGTTCAGTCTGGTTCAGAGAGTAGCCAGCATGCCTTGGTGGTGGAGGTAGAGGAGGTGGTTGTGGTAGGGGTTAAAAGCAGGAGGGACACACTGAAATTACTAAGAAAACAAAGCTTCTCTTTACACATTCTTGTTAAAAGTTTATTTTATAGACCGTTTAATTGGGTTGTATATTTGTGTAACTTGCTGCTTTGTTTAGGGCTAATGATATGTCTATAATCTTAACCGTATCACTATTTATACCTAAAACCTTTAGGCTAAAATTAAAATTTTCAGAAAAACTGTAATTTCTTGCCAATTAATTTCCACCCCTTTTAAGTGTTTTCACCTGTCTGGGGGTATTCCAAGTAGGTGGTTTAGTGACTTACCCAGATAAGTTAACTCGGAGTGAGTTCTAAACCTCCTAAAGCAGAAGTCATTGTGGTTTAATTGTCCCAGCAAAAACGATGCCACAGGGATTTTGATTGTAGAATGATTACCACTTGCTCAGAATTAACTTACTAAGTCAAAGTCAAAGTCAGCTTTATTATCAAAAGCCATATGTACAGGTTGCACACACAGGATTTGAAATTGCAGCGCTCCCTAGGCCCACAGTGAACATTAAACATCTTATAAACATAACAACAAAACATGATGACAAAACATAAACAAACATAACAATATAAACATAATATAGTAAGTGACTAAACACTGGAACACAGTCTCTGGTCCTCATGTGTCTTGTCCTCCGACCCCCCCCCCCCGCAGCTTGAGCAGTCTGCCGTGCAGGCCTCTCTGCTGGGCCGCCGCGACCTGATGGAGGAGGTGTGCCGCTCCTACACCCGCAAGAGGCGCGTGCTGACGCCCGAGGACCTGCGCCACCTGGTGGTGGACGACGAACACGGCCTGCTGTACTGCTATGTGCCCAAGGTGGCCTGCACCAACTGGAAGCGCGTGCTGATGGTGCTGACGGGGAAAGAACGCTACCGCGAGCCCCTCGCCATCCCAGCCAACGAGGCCCACGTGCCGGGAAACCTGCGCACGCTGTCGGAGTACTCCCCCAGCGAGATCAACCGCCGCCTGCGCAGCTACCTGAAGTTCATCTTCGTGCGCGAGCCCTTCGAGCGCCTGGTGTCGGCCTACCGGAACAAGTTCACGCGCAGCTACAACACGGCCTTCCACAAGCGCTACGGCACCAAGATCGTCCAGCGCCACAGGGTGAACCCCAAGGCCCGCTCCCTGGAGCGCGGCGACGACGTCTCTTTCGAGGAGTTTGTGTACTACCTGGTGGACCCGCGGACTCAGCGCGAGGAGCCCTTTAACGAGCACTGGGAGCGGGTGCACTCGCTCTGCCACCCCTGCCTCATTCACTATGACGTAGTGGGAAAGTATGAGACCCTGGCGCAGGACTCCCAGTATGTGCTCAAGCTGGCCGGGGTGGACTCCATGGTCCGCTTCCCCACTTCGGGCAAAACCACCCGCACCACAGGGGTCATGGCTGCCCAGTACTTTCGGAACATAAGCCCCTTCTACCAGAAAAAACTCTTCAACCTCTATAGGATGGACTTTTTACTTTTCAACTACTCCACACCAGCGTACTTGACTTTAAGATGAGGATGCAGTAGGTACATTGCCAACCAATGTCAGTAATGTTTACTTTTTTGTGAATGTTTTTTGTGCTTTTTTACTGATTCCGAGGTCTCAAGTGTGCCCTGAATGCAAGGACATTGGGGGAAAACTGCAAAAGAGTTGCTTAATAGAGCATCTCTACTGTGAAAAAAAGCAGCACAGTGTGAAGACATTGACTCAAACTGTTGAGTTTGCAACATGAGACCTAACAAAATGGCTGCGTTTTATGATGTCAAGTGCCTTATGTGTCAGTTGAATGTGGAACAGGATCCTTCCTTAAAAAGGAAAAGCAGTTAAGTCTTGAGCCACACAGCTCTCTTTTTAATTTCATTCCATGCATGTTTCATAACTTTATATTTATACTGGCAAGCGTATTTATTGCGAATTAATATGGATAAAGATTAAATTAAGTCATGGCATTACATCACATCCCTTAGGGCTCTATGTATGTTTTTTAATGAAAGAAATGTGAACCAACATGCATTTTGAACAGCGTTTAAAACTTACCCTGCTTTTCCTGTTGACTACTTGAAGAAAATAAAATACCCACCGAACTTTTAAGGAACTTGAAATTACATTAACATGGTCTTTCTCTCACTCGCAAAGTAATGAAAAAAGATGAGATGAGCCTTAAAGTTCAAATTTAAAAAGTTGAATTTGTGTGAACTGTCTTGCTGTTACTGGACAGTTTCCCTACTAATGAAATACATAGCACAGGTTCCTTTTCACAGAGTTCCCTCTTTATTTAGCATGATCAGACTGTGTAAACAGTGCATAGCTGTGGTTTGGGAAAACTTAGACCCTCATCAGAGCCTTCCTTGTTGAACTATAGAAGGTAGTGTGAGGGGCAAACTACCTGCTGGTCACCATAGACCCAGATGACACAATTCTGGGAAGAAAACATATCTCTCTCTCTGGGAATAGGAAAATATTGATAATAGGAAAAGCTATCAAGTTGTTGAATTGTGATCTAAACGGCTGTTACATTACAGACCTCTCTGATCCACACATGGCTTTTTATAGGTGTTAGAGGACGTATTTTTGCTTAGAAGGGCAAAAGTCTGTCATCCCAAAACCCAACACTGGTTGATCTTGAAGAGATGTTTAAGTTATTAATAATTTAGGGGGGCTCTGTGCCTAAGTGTACATTTGGTGAGAATCCTCCTAAAGAGCATTTTTGGCTCATAGACAGGATAGCTGAGACATCTGTGTCAGTTTTTAGTCTTGGATTTATTTTGGTTTATTTGGATATGCTTAAACTGACATGAATGACAACTGCTGAGACAGTTATTGGTTTACAAGAGTAATACTAAAATGAGATTACAGTCCAGTAATGTTAGGGTTGTTTATTAATTGCCCTGACATAGTGAAAACTCAAGACAATTAAACACACATTGAGAATAATCTTCTTTTCAGATGCCATGTGTCTGTGGATTACTGTAAAGATTTTCTATGGAGGAAACACTTCCAAACACTTTGAAAATATACAGTGTTAGTGTATCCATGATAGAATTCAGTTGATCGTAACTGTTCCTTTTGTTCTTAGCCCTATATAAAAGAAAACTGACATAAGTCTGCAGTTTTAACATTCAATGTTTTATTTCAGTAAAACAACATGAACTTATTTCCTTATGATATTGAAAATAAAATTAATTTTTCAGATGTAAAAGGGAAATATGGATTTAAAGTAACTTTGTCAGAGAGATTCTGTCAGTGAAATTTAAGTTTTTAAGTTATAATTAAATTGTATGTATGAAATGGTATATGTGAAATGCAAGCTACTCACTGCAAAACATGAATTCTGTTCTTGTGTTCACATGTCCACCTCATAGAGATGGTAACCACAAGCTTGGGCTACAGGCATTGGTAAAGCTCTACTCTTATGTTTAAAATGTAGTCCCACAATGTGGTGCTAAAAACTGACACAGGTATATATGTTGCCTATTTTTCCCCACTACTCCTTGCAAATAGCCAAAGCATCCTGCATCCATGGATACTGTAAACATAATCTAACCAATATCACAAGTGGCACAGAAAAAGTTCTTTTGGCGAAAATGTCCAGTTCCTTCCGAGCCATTACAGTCCAGGTCTGTTTGTGTGTGTGTGTGTGTGTGTGTGTGTGTGTGTGTGTCCAGTTGCATCCGATCCATTTACAATCGAGGTCTGTGAGTGTATGTGTGTATGTCTGTGTGTGTATGTCAAGTTGATTCCGATCCATTATAGTCCAAGTGTGTGTGTGTGTTCGTACATATGAGTTTGTGTTTGTGTTTGTGTGTGTGTGTGGATGTGTGTGTGTGTGTGTGTGTGTGTGTGTGTGTGTGTGTTTGTGCATGTGTGTGCGTGTATGTGTGTGTGCTAACAGTATATTGACATATTTCAGATGATAAATTCTGGAAAATGGTGGATTGCCAGCCAGAGTAGACAGTTTTCTTTTCCCGTCCAAGTAGATATCCTCTTGGTGAGCCAACCAGAGTCATACATGGTCAGGCCCGCCAAGTGGCCAAACATCCTACTCGAACCAGCGGTCACAGGGGAGAGAGATGAGATGCGTGACGTCCGAAAGCCCCCCGAGCCAGGACCAGGAGCCAGGATGGGTCATGTTGGAAGGCCCACCCGTGGAAATGGAGGGCCGGTGACTCCTCACAGGCCGAGGCCCTCCATCATGGAGACCAGATGGAAGCACAGAGCTAAGAAGCCAGTCCCCAGTAGATCCCCCAGGGCGGTCAGGTATGGGATGGAGAAGTTGTCTGGGTCCAGCCCCCGCCTCCACATTAACCTTACAATCAGGTCAGCCACGTACAGAAGGATCCCCACCTACGAGGAAGCATTCACTCTGCGTCAAGCCACAGCCTTTCCCCGTCAACAACCATTATGTCACTTTCATTCCAGTCCTCTCAGGGAAAACAACTACTGCCCTCACACGTCATCTTTTACATGATATAAAAAATGTAACACAGCAGCCCATTTAAAATAAGCTGATTGTTTATATGTCACTGTTTTTATTCATTGATTACATTTCTGTGTACTGACACAAGACTGATAATGGTTAGATATTGATCAAAAGTCTGAGCATTTGTTGTTCCTGAGTGGTCAAAGTCCTTTATACATATTTGTGTGTTTATCCAGAAGGCTATCTTCCAAGAGAAGATATTGCACTGCTCAGTTTGGTGGTGATGATAGGGTTCAGTAACCAGAGGTGGAGATTCCAGCCTCAGAAAAATAAAAAACCTATCGTGTTGCAAAATAAAAGTAATCATTAAAAAAAGAAAAGAGAGGTAGGCTACTGACCTGAAGGAGAGCAGCAGTGAGGTAACAGCAGGTGAAGGCAACGGTAATGGCAGTGTGTCCCCCCTGAAGAAGACTTATTGCCGACAGGAACACCAAGTGGCCGGGCACCACCAGCAGAAACAGCACCCTTGCTGATTTGGAGTTCACACCTAGCGAATTATAGAGGAGAGAGAGAGAGAGAGAGAGAGAGAGAGAGAGAGAGAGAGAGAGAAACAAAGAGAAACAAAGAAAGAGAGAGAAAGTAGGTTGAGAGTAAAATATAAGATGCAAACCTAATAGACTAATATACTGGCTAACATTGCAAGTAAGTAGATAAACCACTCCATACTGAAATAGAATTTAGTTGATTTATGTTGAGGTCTAAAGGTGAAGTCTATTTCAGTGTATGGTGGTTTACCTAACTACTTGTTTATTTCATGTGTTCCCGGCAGGAAATTTCCGTGACCTACCAGCACCTGGAATGTGAATGTACTTTTGCATGTCTTTAACTAACACACTGGCTACTTTATCAAATTCATGACAAACCTGACTTCAAAGCCAGCGTTGCCTAATTTATAATAATTACATTTTGTAACAAAGAGTTTTAAACATACATATTTAACTCAATATCCAGGCAGCACTGGTTCTGGTTTATAACACAGTGAAGTTCAGATAACTGCTGAACTACTTTGGCAGAGACTGTGATGATATCCTCCTGTAAGTCTGATGTACTTTAGAACTGATATCTTTTATGATAAGTAAAGCAAACCATGCACATCCATATGTCAAAGCTGGGTGCTGGACCACAGAACATTCCTCTAAAAATGAAGCAGAAAGTTTCAGAAAATCCAGAATGCACTTCTATCGGGCGTCTGATAAAGGCCTTACAGCCGAAATGTGTACAATTAAAAATAAGTGTTGGTAGCATACTGGTGTTGTGGACTTTATCTACTTTACTTTTATATAATCTATTACGCCCATGTCTTACCTGAGGAGTTTAGAGAAAGCACAAGATACTTGCATTTAGGTACTTTTTGGTAGAAGAGATTCAAGCCTTCCTGACAACAAATCTTTTTGTAACATACTACTGTTTGGGTCTTATCCTGTCTTTTACTCCTAGGTTTTTTTTTTCATACTACTGTAGTCCATAATACTGAGTCTAGGCGATCATCCTATGGTTGGGTTTGTTTTCCACGTCCATGTCTTACCTGAGGGGTTACTCAAACATACCACTGCTTGGGTCTTATCCTGTCTTTTACTCCTAGGTCCATACTACTGTAATACTGAGTCTAGGCGATCATCCTATGGTTGGGTTTGTTTTCCATGTCCATGTCTTACCTGAGGAGAAGAAGGTAACACAGGGGTTGGGCCAGTGTTGCCTCATCTTGTAGGGCAGAACCCCCGGAACACTCCAGAAGTGAAGGAAGGTGGAGATCCGACTCGCCTGAATGGCCACCAAGTTCCCTCCCACACCTGCAATTGAAGGAAACAGTGAACAGACACAGGGAAAAGGCACGCACACACACAACCTGCCATATACAGTATGTATTCACAGACTCTCAATCCAAACCACATAATGATCTGAATGGCAGACATGTGCTTTTCGCATATGCATCTGGGTGGGAGTCATGGATTACATATGTACAGAATATATGTTTCCATACCGTCTTGACTTGACTGTTGATTTATAGATTTTTCCAGAAATTCAGCCATATGACAACATATGGGCTCACCAATTCCCTTGCTCTCAGTCTAAAATATTTCCCAACCTAATGAATTATTAAATACATTATTTAGTCACATCAGTGCACACTTTGCCAAGTCTGACACTGGTGGTCTGGAAAATTTACTTTGCAAGTTGCCATACGAGTGTAATCGCTCAGTGTGGAACCTGATAGGACGTGCTGAGTCAGGTGGACAAACCTGAAAATCATTACAACAGGAGCTCAAGACAAAAGCACAAGACTAGCTGTTGAGGGGGTATTGTGGTTAGAGCACCAGTTTCACAAACGGGCAAGTGCCCTGTGAGGACCCATGTTGGCATTCAGCCTGGGTCTTTTCCCCAACACTACCCCATATCCATCTTCCTGTGTCAACTTCACTGTCCCACCAAATAAACTCACAAAGGGCTGAAAAATACAGGACTAGCTGTTATGAGAAGAATGAAAATGTCTGACAAGATGTTTGCGACACACCAATAGTGCAACACAGATGAGAGGACAGGAAGGGAAATCCAAACCAGACGGTGGTGGTCCGCAGTCATTTCATTGGAGCTTTCACTGAGCTTTAATGGCATTCTTGCATAGTCTTTCACCCTGCCTATGGTTTTGCCATGCGGCTCGTGGGCAACAACATCACCTGAAAGGCCAAAATGACTAGAAAAGAGGACAGTGACGACTGACATCTTCTCCACACTGAAAATCCTGACAGAGGTGGAAAGTTCTTCAGCTGGACAGAAAGAACCAGAAAGAAAATTTCCCCCTCAAACCACCCCTACAGAGAGAGCAATAACTAACTCAGGTTGAAGGAAAACTTCATATTTTTTTAAAATACTGAAATTCTTAAGGTGAAAATGATAAAACACACACACACACACACACACACACACACACACACACACACACACACACACACACACACACAGTTACAAAAACTTCAGGACAACTTACCATTGATAACAGGAGTAAAAACGGCCATTCCCTCAAAGTTAGGGTCGCTCACTGTCCTGTCAAGAATAAGACCCCCAATACTGGACAGGAAAAAAAATTGTTTAGTGACATGAGTTCTCTATTATCTGAAGGTACTGAATTCCAGTAAAAACCATGTTGATACAAAATCTAACACAAACCCTTCATACTAACCTGTGCATCTGTACAGACAATTTCGATCAATCTGTTATGGCAGGGCCAGATTACACACAGTCTTTCACGATTGTCATTTACAATTATATTGACTATGTTGATCCGAGAACACGAAATTCTCATTGGTTAAGAGACTGGCCACAGTACAAGACAATGTGGATGATCATATTTTTTGGGCTGTATTTACTTTAACTTCTAAACAATGGACACACTGTACAATTCTCTGTAAAATCCTGGTAAGCTAGTCCTATTGTCATGGTCTCGTAGAATGTCACAGACAAAAATAATAGCAGGCTGTTAGGTACAGTATGTCACATTATATGACTCATTCCTCATTTAGTGTCATCCCCAACCTTTCAAAATCAGGTACAATGCTGGAAATTTTTCAGCAACGACAAATTTGTGGCCTAATCGGGCTGATACTGTGTAATCTGACCAGGCGGTTAGTTGGGAGTTGTCTTGTGTGTGTGGGGCTGATGAAACCCCAACAGCACTTTATGCACTTTACGGCCACCCCCCTCCCCCCACCACCCATTCTACATCTCCCCTTTATCAGGTAGCCATCCTCAAACTACATTCTATGCACCTTACTCCCCCTGCCCATGCACAGTTTTAGACACACAATCGCCAATTTTACTGCATGTCCTACTCTACCCAGTATGTCCATGCATGTGGCAATAAACCATCCTTGTATCCTTGTATACTTGTATCCTGGTATGAGCCAGTACCTGCTGATAGACATGGCCACAATGACAGGCTGCCAGCCTGACCGGAGGACCTCACGAATCTGCGCGCTTCTCCTTGCGATGACCACCCACACGGGGATCAGGATGATGAAGAAGATGCATACCAGGGGAGACAGGTACCAGGTGTCTGCACACAGAAGGGTGCAGCGGACAGCATGGGTCAGAACAGCATCAGACAAACACTGGGAGCCAGAAACTCCACACACACACACACAGCAAGTGTTCATGACCAACAGTGGCCTGGAGCAGCACTTCACACACAAACACTGACCTCTACTGGTGAAAAGATGCTAAAGCTAGAACTTTCTACCAAGCATGCAAAACATTTCAAAACAATGTAAAGTGCTGTATAAAATAAATGTACTATTATTTTTATTCGTATTATTTTTAGAATTATTATTATTGTTATTGCCATTATCTTTTTTTTTTACACCGTATGCTCTTACAATGGTTATTTAATGGTGATTTCCCATGGTGCATTTAATGGTGATTAAATGCACCGTTTCAAAAGAAATCTTAAAGTGACTGTTCTCAAAACGTGAACTTTTCTGAAAATAAATGTCACCTAAACACAGATGTATCTATAATAAATAATAAACACACCTCTGTACTTAAACAAGGTGCTGCTGACCCCAGCGAGTAAGGACAAGGTGATAAGGTCTCCTAAACTGGCCGCGATTGGGGTGGCCACGTTGTCTGGGTTTATTCCCACCTTCCTGGAACCGATTATGACCCCTATCATCACCAGACCTGTGAACAGGCAGATGACAGACAGAGGAAAGGAACAGTGAGGATTTCACTTGAAGACAAAGCCTTCAAACACAGCACAGGAGACAGCCAGCGACACAGAGTGCACAGTCCACAGCACATGTTTTTAATAAGTTTGGGGGATTCTGGAGAGTAAGAAACACTTGTTTACAATTACGTACTGGGGGTAAAAGAATGGCTTTGACATCATAATACTGCGCTCTGGCTAGGGCACTCTGGGCTGCGTTAGTGGGCGGCGTACCTAGGGAGAGCGCGGCCACAAAAGCAGTAGTCACAGAGCTGGCACACAGCACAGCCACCTGGTCCAGCTCCACTCCGCCGCGAGAGAACGCCCCCAGCACCACCGCTGCCACCGCCGCCAGGAAGCCCACCACCGTAGCCTGGACCTGGACACACACACACACACGCACGCACGCACACAGACACAGACACAGACAGACACAGACACACACACACACACACACACACACACACACACACACACACACACACACACACAGATACACACAAACACACACAGAGGGGGAGTAAGATGGGCCTGGGAGACAAGGTTTTACCACTGATACATTAAAAGACTGTTTTTTTTTTTTTTACTGAAGGCGGAGAAGTCCAGTCGCCTACAATTTAAGTTATGCCAATTGGTGATAGCCAAATTAACTTTTTTGGTGATAGCCAAAAATTACGTTTGGTGATAGCCAAAATTACTTGTCTACCGATGGCCTGGACCTGTACGAGACACACACACGCAGGATTTTTTTTTAACATCACTCTGCAGCTATGCAAGCAGACAGCACTTTATACCATTAAACAGTTTGTGTACAGTATTTTTACTGCATGTAGTAAGTCACTGTGAGTGACTGAGCAGATGAGTGAAGGTTTGCCCCTTCAAACCTCCTGTATGTCTGATCATATGCTTTCAGTGGGCCAAACAAGAGCTATTTTAATTTTGTTGTACTACATGTACAGTGACAAATAAATTCTGCATCTGAATCTAAATCTGAGTGAGAGGGGCTGATAGACAGGGCTTAACTACATGGTCTGGTCTCCTCATACTATAGTTATGCTAATTATAATGCTATATTTTGCATTGTAATGCTATAATTTGAGCATTGAGAATTGCCTCATGGCTGAAACGTCTGGTCATTAAAACAGTTGCTCCTGTCTCCAAGACTTTCTGTCTGGTCATTTGATCAGACTGAGCCTTTTCTGTGTTTCTCTTCACTTGCTGGCTGTTTCACACCTAAGATGAAAAAGCTGTACATCTGAGCACAACAACACCTCCTCACAATTGATGGTATCCAAAATCACTTGTGTGATGATGGCCAGAATCACTTGTTTGGTGATATCCAAAATCACTCGTTTGGTGAAACACACATTGTCATGATAGAGGCCTCCTTAAAAAATGCTGCTATACTATTTCAATAATCTTTCACATTTCCACAGATAAAATTATGCATGCCACTGGTGTATTATTATCATAATTATCACCTGTACTGACATGTAAATGCATTATGGTTGATCTGTATTATTTGTGGATAGCAATTTCACAGTTCAACATGTAACATTATGTACTTAAAATGTATAAAACTATGGGCACCTGTATGAGAGCTAGATTGCTGCAGACCATTATCCACTGCTTGTCGGGATCATCCATTTGGCCAGTGTTTGCCTAGTCAATAGAAAGAGACCAGGTCATCAGGAGGCTGCAGTCAGAATCAATACAAAGTTTGAGGGCTAAAGCACTAGAGGACACTAAATGCTAAAATTCACAGTGATAGTTGTCTGGCCTTTTTAAGGGAAAGCTGCAGTACTTTAGATACATTTTTACATATTCAAGATGTTACTGTACTCACTCACACACACACACACACACACACACACACACACACTCACACACACACGTTAGCATAGAAATATGCTAGCAAAGAACAATGATAGCATAGGCCAGCAAAAAACAAGACTTACAGCAGTGGACAGCCTAGATGCCAGGGTCATTTCCAGGTTCCCCTTCAATCCAACCAAAGCTGGAACCAGGATAAATATTTCAGTGATGACTTTAAAAACCTCCCAGTGCTAAGAAAAAAGTACATAAGAGGGCAATTAGCTTAGCCAACTTGCAATGGTCTGGCACTTATGGGCCACAAATACACATACCATTGGTGTTCCTGTTAAAATCAAAGGGCAACAATAACAATGACAAAAAGACAGATTGTGTGTGGAACTCATACATGTGGATGTACTGTGTGGTCATATTACACAAAGATAATAACTTGGATGCCGCTCAAAATGATCACAAAATCCATTGTTTATCCACTAACTGGAATGAGCAAACGTAACAGCATGGAGAAGATCCCTCCTGTGCAGACCACACATATAACCTCAAACAAAGGGATGAACTACAAAGCCACTGCTTGAGAGCGAATAAAATAAGAGGCTCTCAACTCAGACTAATCAGTCTAAAAGGCATTCTCAAAATAGGCACATAAAAAGTGATTAGATAAGAAAGCTCGTCTACAGTGTCATGCTGGTCGAGTATTTTTAGGGCCCTCTCAAGTGTGGGGCTATCTGTCACGTTACGCCGCTATCCTGGGAGCTGGCCCAGTTCTCGTGCTGCGGAGTGTCTGAAACAACTTTAACTGCCCCCCTCTCTCGCTCTCTCGCTCTCTCTCTCAAGCCCTCGACCACCCTGTCATGTCCCCCACCACCTGCTGTCCTCGCTGCTTCGTGTGAGGGCACCATTTAATGCTGAGGACTCCTCCAGCAACAAAGACTTCACTCATAGTACTACAGAACACCTTGTGAAAAACACTGAGGTAAAAGAGTCCCAAAATTGTTGCTACACCACAAATGTCATCAACCCTTGTGGTTCGTCTTCCACATACAGTAAATTGTAAATAAAAAAAATTGGTCAGTGGCCTCAGGCATTAAAATATAATGACGAATGCCACAAACGGAATGGAAAGTTGACACCTAGTATGAAATAAGATAGGGGTTTCCCCCTGTACAGGAAATAGTAGACATGTTTTAGTACGTAGGAGTGCACTATGAGTTGAAAATTATAGAAAATTGTCAGAAAAGGGAGAATGGCGCAAAATCTGCTGCTTAAAAAACATTAAGAAACCACTGAAGTTTTTTACTCTGATTATGGGGTTTATTTTAAATCAACCCCCAGTAGGTTAATTGTTTTTGTTTGCACTGATTGTTCTACTATTTTGAGATTTTTAATTCAAGTATTTTGTTAATTTATATCTGATTTAAGCCTTCCATTTGTTTAAATTAAGTGTTACATTGCTAAAACAAAGCAGTTTTTGTTTTTGACTAGTTGGTGGACTAGTTTTACAAAAAATTACATCATAGGTTATATTTTTTCTCTTAATCCAGATTTAGAGGAGATAAAGGAGATAAAAAATGCAATATGGCAACATGGAGTGGTTGTCAAAATAGCAAATGGCAGTGCAGTTTCAAGTACTTTTAAGATTATAGGCCCAAAATCCACAACAGAATTTGATTGTAATTTAACACAGAAAGACAGCCATTTTGTATTCCCAAATGGACAAGGTCAAATACTAAACCTGCTGTCTTAGAAAACCTAAAGCAGCCTGTCACCATTTTACAAACAGTAAACATGAATCAAATGTTTCATTGCCATTATGTATTAGTTTTTTTAAAACAAAATCTTCTGTGTGAGAACCATACTTGCACAATGTCCATGACAATACCAGCCGCCACCATGCCCAGTCCCGCCACCAGGTAAGGCAGCAGCACCTGGGTAGCGATGAGGCAGGAACTCTCCGGTAGAAATCCATGAGCAGAGCGTGTGAGCTTACAGGTGAAGCCCCTGAGCTTCTGGCCCTGGTAGCACAGTTCCAGCTCCAGCTGTGTGACCACCATGGCCAGTTAGCCCATCCCCAACAGCAGTGGGTCAAAACAGACTGGGCCACACGATACGGTCACTGTTGACTGGCCCTATGCTGCGACTTAGAGCTCTGAGCTCTTCCAGCCGACTTTTTACAGCTCTCACAAAGGATTTAATGGAAGCTGAATCTTGATCGTCTTCCAATGAAATGTCCAAATGTTTACAAATTTTGTATTTTGTTCTTCTTCTTGTATTCGATTCAGAAGTTGTTCAGAACTCGAGAAGACACACTTGACCAGAGTCTGACAGAACAAACAGTAAAATCCTTCAGTCTGTTGTTTCTAACAATACAAAACAAAACAAAAATCCTTAAAACTCCATGGGTAAACATGTGGCAGCAGATACAACTCGTTCTCCTCTGTATAGCAGGTCTTTGACAGTAATTACTTTCCTCTTAAAAATCAGTCAACTTGTTTCTTCTCAGTCCACGCAAACGTGGTGAGGAGAGAGGTAGACCTTCGTTCTTCCAGCCAGGCCACCTCCTGATGCCCTTGGTGGTAAAGCTGCCCTGCTCTGCTCCAGTCTGTCTCCAGGCGCTGTGCACGTGGGGCAGAAGAGGCTTGTCAGGGTGAGACACTCTGGTCCGGAAGAGAGATCAAGAGCACAGTGTCTTCGTCACTGTCGGTCGGCGTGACTCACTGTTTCCCAGAGTCCCTAGCCCTGGGACAGCCTGCGATAACCTCCCTCCACCTCCTCTTTCAGCTGACAGGCGCACACAAACACCGCATCATTATCAGCTTCATCTCTCACTGTTTTTCTCTCTTTTTACTCCTCGTATATGGTTTCACCCATCTCCTCTGGTACAGAAAGGCTATTCTTCTCCTCTGCCATAAAAAGGCTTTTCTGACATTTTGGTTTGGTCTCTCTGGGTTAACAGGTGTAGGACCTGACAGAAACACATGTCAGAAGTCTGTGTGTGTGTTTTTTCTCTCCCCCTCTCTCTCTTTGGTGGTCTGTTTTAGCCCCTCCTGGCCAGCAAGCGAGTGGCAACATGGCAAGCCCTCTCTGCAGACGGCGTCTCCCCTCTCGCTGCTCTCCTTCTTTCCTGACTCATTCTCTGAATCTCTTTCGTTCACACACACACACACACATACATCCCCCACCCCTACCACCACCACTATGCTTTCCTCCCCCCTCCTCTCTCTCTCAAGTCATCTCTCTGAGGTCCTGCTGCAGACTTCATAGCAGTGTCTCCCCCTGAAACCATCATGGGGAGAGATGTGGGGGGGGTAGACACATTGCAGAAAAATGTGCAAGAGAGAGAGAGAGCAAAAAAATAAGATAGAGAGAGAGGCAGAGAGGGAGGAGGAGGAGGAGGAGGAGGAAGAGAGATGTGGCAGACCGTACCCACACAGCAGGTTTTAAAGCCGTGTCTGATAGCTTACACTGGCTGCCAGGAGGCTCAGGCACAGAGATGAACGCTGCCCCCACCGGAGCAATGATTCAGCTGAAGTGCACCTCAAGGATGGGCAGAGCACGACTGCACTACTCCATGCCGTCCTGCAGCTACACCGCATGCCAAACGTGGGTCCTGTCGGATTACCACCGCTATTATTTCCGGTCCTCCTCCACAAAAAATCTGTCTCATCGAAATGAAGACTAATTGAAAAGGGCTTTCACGTGGAGTAATAAATGTTCTAACTGGAGGCTTTCAAATGCGATTAGTCAGCACTTAGGATTAAAAAAAACATCCAATAGCAGTTCTGTGCTTGTGCTCGCTGCATCAACAAATTTCATCGTGACACCAGGAAGATGTGAGACTGGCCACTAACTCGTAGATTCCCACTGATCTTATTGTGACAGCTGCCGGCTATAAGGGCAAATTCCCCATTGTGCATCGTAGAGATGGGCTTGCACTGAGAAGCATAGCAGCATAGCATAGTGCACATTACCACTGAGAGGACCACCAATGGAAACAATTAACTGGACTGGACGAACTAGGCTTCTGGTCAAATGCTTCAGCATGATTAGTTTACTCAGTCAATAGCCAGTCAGACTAATGCTGTTAAATAATTTAAACAAGCAGGGTAATTCGTTGCACTTGAACAGTGCTACCATTACAATGGCTGAAAATGTTTAATAATCTCTTATGTTAACACTGGAATCAATTAGACTGGACTAGGCTCCAGGTCAAAGCCTTCAGTATGACATGTTTATTCAACAGCGATTCGGACAAACAGACAGAAATAGCATGGTAATTCACTGTGCTTGATTAGTGCTACCATTATAATGTCCAGAAAAATGTTGAATCAGCTCAGTCGTAAACGATTACAATTGTTCTTGTCTGATAATGATGTTACATTGCTGTGAGAGTTTGTACAACCCTTGGGACATCATCCATTGCATATCCACTGTGTTGATGGCCATTACCTGGCAACAGGCTTTAGAGGCTACCTCTGTGGTAACAATAAATGACAGTTTCCCACCAATGTCAGAGGACAGGCATTAGCCTGATGGCATTACCCTGAGTATCAAGTGAAAGCAATTTCCCCAAAAGTGCCTCTGATTTTTATAAAAAGTACAAAACACAATCACAATTTCAATACAGCTTGAGATCACAATTTATTTTATGGTCTTTGTTACTGCATTTAGCTGGCACTCTTATCTAGAGCGACTTACAATGAGGTAGGCACAAGTACAGTCTCTTTGAAGCAGTGTAAGGGGTTAGATGCCTTGCTGCAGGGTGCTTCAGCTAGGAATGAGGGTGCAGGAGAGTGCTGTCTATTTACCTACATATTTTCCTTCTGGCACAGCAATGGAACCTGTGGCCCTCCAATCCCAAGACCAAGACCATTTATGGCAGATATTATCTTTCCCTTCACCAGACTAGAACTGTCTTGTTTTGTGGAATACACAGTGGAAAAAGATTTCTCTTAAGCCCTTACTGAGATTTGCCCAAGAGAATGCTAAATGACGACTCACCTGTACAGAGTCAAGCACCATGCCTGCCATCACCATCCCCATGCCTGCGAGCAGGTATGGAAAGAGCACCTGAAGGCAGATGGATATGGACGACTCCTCCTCGGCTTTCGCCTCTGCCGTCTTCGGCTTCTCCTCCACCAGCCTCTTGGGAGGCTGCACCGGCAGGGGCCGGAGCTGGGCGTCATCCTGGTCATCGAAGCCTGCTAGCTGCTCGTTGAGGGCACCGCTCGGTCCTTTGCCCTTTCCCTTCTTGGGCTTTTTGGACCGGCCTCCTTTCCTCTGCCGGGCTTCATCCTCAGGCATGATGGGTCCCTGAGTTACTCTCCCACTGTTAAAAAAAGACACAACACAGTTTTTGAACAACATCAAATACACAGACAATTGTTGCATATGGGTAAGTATGCCACTGGGGCTGCAGGTTCTATATAGGGTGTCACTTAAGGCACATTCAACTCAAAACACTGTTAAGTTTTTGGTACAGATTGTGTGTTGAACCTTAGAAAACAGTATGACCATGTTTATACCAACTGTGAAGTAAATCATAAGTATGATCAGAGAATTAATCTGCTAATATATTTTAAATGTAGAGTATTCAATGAAAATGGACATCTAAATATTTTGGGATGGATGCTGGCTGAAAGGTCATATATTTTATAGGCTAAGCTGAGAAAGTATCCCTGTCTTGAGGTATTAGTAAACACTTCAGTACAAAGTATGCCAACTACACTACAAACTCATCCTCCAAAAAAAATCTCTGACATTATCTTCTGACCTAACTGCCAGGCAAAATACTTTTACATCATGATTCACTGTCAAAGAGTAGGAAACACACATTGGCATTTTAGCTAACACTTGGTTAATGTATATGATTTCTTTTCAACAGAATGTAAACATCAGGTTTATTATCACAATAATATGATTTAATAATTGCTAAAAGGCTAAATATAATATGTCAAAAGAATACAAAATGTCAAACATGAATATCTACAAATATTAAAATTACAAAATACTTAATGACTCGGCTACTTAGTATTTGTCTAGGTGTCTTTTTTAATTTACTGATGCAAATTTACTGCTGTAAATAAATTAATTTTCATCACTGCAAATCAGTTTGCAAGTCCATGTATGTTTACCTGGACTGTTTCACTATGGCATGAATGACAGCTGAAAAAGCAGCAGGATAATGCGGCCAGGAAAATGCATTCTAGTGGGTGACGTTATGAAAGTCTTTTTATTGTGACCCTTGAGTAGCTAACGTCAAACTGACATAAGACCAACACATGTCAAGTCTTTAAGCAGACCGGCAAAGATGCTGCTATGAAGTACTAGGTCATGTGTGTTGAATTAATGCCATTAACCTTTAAGAGTGCGAGTTTTGAACATTCGTAAAAGAATACACCTACAACAATGTAAGATTTTAAAATTTCACATCATGTTATATGGAGCCCAATATTCTTTAGAACGTTCATCCTTCCAACATTCCCATCACGTGAGTGTGACAGTGCACCCTTAAAGGTTAAACACAGCAGCCTGCAATACATGATCTATATGTGGCATTTTAACCATCCAATGTGTGGCCCTTGGTTATCTTTAGTAAAGTAACTGTGGTGCTCTTAAAAACAAACAAGCACATAAACAAACAAATAAATAACATGGGCACCAAAAAAAGAACATCATAAACATATACTGTAGGTCAGCAGACACTGTTTAAAGAGCTATTATAGGAATTCTTTGTGTTCTGCTCAAGGATAATCGATCCTATTTTGACATTTGTTTCCTCACTTTGAATACTTCAAAATATGCAAATGAAAACCAGTTTTTACAAACACTGAACTCACTCCATCTCCATCTCCATCTTAGACCTTATGTGGTTTGTTTACCTCCACGCTGATAGGTCTACAACCCAGAAAAAGTTTCTCCTAAAACCCTGCTGCCCAACGTGTGGCCCCGCTAAACATGTCTTAATATCTGCACGGTGCGGACCGTCTTGATGTGGAATGTGCGTCAGGTAGCTTTGATTTGGAATGGAACGCGCGTCTTGTCATTTTGACAGGTGGACACGTAGTTCGGGAACATAAGACCAATCAGTTGCCACAGACCTACAGTTTGCTTAAGTCAAATTTGACTATTCACTGGAAATCCCGGTTGGACATGCCTGGAATTTGCATAGACATCAGAATCAAAGAATCAGATTTTGAGTGAATACTCTGCTGGATGATGCCAGTAGAAATGAACTGACTTGTGCGCATGCACTTTAATTGCGTGCGTCCGTCCCCCAGAGAGGCTGCTTTGATCCTAGAGATGTTTTAACCTTATACATAATTCGTGTCAAAACGTTTTCTGTAGCGTTTGCGCTTAACATATTATACTGGATGGAAACCCTTGCATGTTTTGGCACAAAACGTTTTTGTAACGTCTTGGTCTGGCATTTATTCACGCAGGCAAAAATGGTGACGGGAAAATCTGCTTGAGTAAAATCTGTGTACATTCACCAAGCTAACAGCGAGATATAAACAAAGAAGTCAAACCACTTTGAGAACACAAAAATCGCTCCACAACAACCTTCCCAGCAACGAAAATGAGGCTAGTCAGCGGAAAGATACGAGGTGACAAGGAACAGATATCTACAGGTTCTTTAAAGCAGTGACGATCCCGATTTTTACTGTGTGTATCATGTTGACAGATAATTACAAGGCGTAAATAATAGCCTAAGACATGTTTACTAGTGTCAGTTTAGCTTACATACACTGTCACGACATTCAGTGAGACGCCATGTTCATATTCCAAACGGTGACGTTACACGTGGAAAGGTTTTTCCAATTTCAACTTAAAAGTTAGAGTGTAAAGGATAAAATATGAAGTCTTTTGCTATGTATTGCTTTGTATTTCAACAGCATAGTGTTTTTTCCAATTAATGTTATCGGCCCGTTTACCAGACAACAAGTGCACAACTGAGCGCAAAGTTGAGAGACAGAGGAAGAAAATGCGTCGGAAATAGCTGCATAAATCATGAACACATCATGCAGGGCTGAAGCGTATAGGCCTGTCGAGATACAATTTTAGAAATGATGCAAATATCCTTTAGCCTACTTACCCTAAATGTTGTTTCAGCAATGAATGAGGAGGTCACAGTATGGAGGGGGGACCTTTGAAAAGAACTAAGAATAGTCTAAATTTAGTCTGAAGTGGAAGGGCTTCCCGGGTGTGTGTAGGGCAGAAAGCGGCATCTTAAATTTCACCTCAGTTGGCAGATGGCATAGCTATTTGACGGCATCTACAAACAGCGACAGACGTACGACTTGTTCCACACACGTTTAATACCCTATGTGGCCTTAACGTGGACGTGGATCTCTTACGAGACTACACTACACTTCAGGTTGTTATTACCATCATTTAGCTCTGCCCAAGTTTCTCCGCAATGTGATTAAAAATTGGAATTTTTAAATGTATTCTGTTACAGACTGTTAGATAAACTGACCTACACTATCTTAAATTAGAAAAAGTCTAAGATTAAAAGTGAAGAAAATTAATTTGATAGACCTATTATGATGAATGGCACAAAGTCAAAGTTTACACTTATGGAAATTATATAGATTATCATTAGGTAATAGGTATCCTTCAAGGGTTTTATTTTTCTTTTTGGAAGCTGTAGAGTAGCGCGTCGTTCATTTTGCCACAAGGTGGACCCCTCCTCTAGCCTACGAGTAACTTTGTAATGAAGGCAGCTCCAATAGTTTTACCATTGTTTGGGTGTCTTTCAGCTGTGTCTTGTGCATCACTAAAATGTTCCATTGATTAAATTAATGTGTAAATGTCTCTTTAAGCGGCCATATAGCCCACAAGCTTTAGACTTTATGCAGGCTACTAACACAACTGGAGATTTTGACAAGTGATTAGGTCTATACAGATTAGGCTTAACACCCTTAAAGTTAAACCACGTAAGGACAAACTCCCTTAAGTTGTTAAAGAAATGTAATCTGTGGCTACAGTTTCTGCACTGTCATTAGCAGTGTAATTTCTGGTTGCTGGGTGCAATGCAACATAGGCTATAAATAAAGTCCTCCGGCTTTGACAAACTGCTGACACCTGTCGCAGACCCATCAGCAGCTTTTACAACCTCATGTTACTTTCACTTTTTCCACTGTTTCCATGTTCTCTCAAGTCTCCTTTGATTGCTGCTACAGTAGCTGTCTCTTACAGTGGGCTACAGGCCTACTCTCAGTGGTCAGTTCCAGAGAAATCAATGCAATTAAAGTCAATTGCTGTTATATCTCATTTTGAAAAATATGACTGTCTTTTGTCCCTACAGTAGCCCGAGCTATTGTGAGTTGCACAAAAATAAAGATTTTTTTTTTATTACACAAGGACAATGTTGCCTGTTGTAAGCAAAATGGTGGGAGGGGCAAAAGGGGAGTTTGAAAAATGAAGCTGTTAGTGTGTTTGTGCTTCTTGATTTCCCCAGGCAGCCCACTTAAAAGCTGGTAAGATATCCCAGCTGCTTTTGTGCTGTGACTCCCACCTCTCTGTAAGAGTGCTTTACATAACCTTACAGTGCCTGATGGATGACCACTCCAGTCCGCTGTCTGTCTGTGCCAAATCTCCCTCACTCGAAAGAAATATACTACACTCTCTTCTAGACAAAAAAGAGGAGACCTGAAATCAAATCGTTATTTTAGCATCAAGTTATGACTGTTATGAAAAGGATATGAATTGAGATCCTAAAAATCCCACTTGGGCCACTTGTGACGTTATAAACACATCTTGAAAGCCTGCCAACTTCAGATCTAAAGTGCCTTACACAGTATAGCCTCCCTGCGCTACTGCCTTTGGAAACTCATTCAGAAAATTTGCAAAGATAAGAAAACGGAGAAGGTTTTTGCCCCCTCATATAATTGTCCACAATTAAATTGTCCACAGGCACATAGCCTCTTTGAGTTGGATTGTTAAGCATTGCAGCAAGGTGATAGGAGTCTGTTTGACTGCAATGTCTTTTTTTTTAGAACCTTGTTCTGCAGAAAGCCTGTGCAATATTCCGGAATGACACTCATTCACTCCACCCTGAATTCCAGACCCTCCCTTCGGTTACCCATTTCAAAGTACCAAGGCTCAAAACAAACAAACAGACAAAAACACTCATTTGTTCCTGCAGCAATTAATATCCTTAATAAATAGGCACTAGCATTTTGTTGTAATGCTTTGCTGCAATTTGCATTCTGAAGGCACTTTATGCATGTCCTTTTCCCACGTATATGTTGTAATTATCTATTTCTAATGTAAGTCTTGTGTTTTTTTAAGTTGTGTGATGCTGTCTTGTGTATTGCCTTTTGTGCTGTCTAGTGTCCATTGTGTTATGTTGTCTTGGCCTGAAAAAGTATTTGCCCTCTGGGATTACAATAAACTGACTTGACTTGCCTTGACATGGTGTTTCCACCACATGAAAAATGAGGGTTCTCACAGATGCACTTGCTGCCATTACCAACTGACAGCAGTCATGAGGGTGCTATGTAGAACCTTAGGGGTTCTAACCATAGAAAATAGAACCTTTGGCATCTAAGAGGTGCAATTGTATGCACATAAACATTTATTTAAACTTAAAGAAACTTTTCTGAAGGTGTCTATTTTGCCCTGATTTTTAACAGTAAATGGTTACAGTTTTTATTCTGTCTGCATGAACTGTATCATCTGCACAAGTGTAGCACAAATTACGAGGTGTTTCTGTTTAACTACATAAAGAGGTGTTTCTGCACGTTAAGGGGCATTAACTCTTTAATTACAAGGGCGTTACCTTTTTCCTCATCTACATTATATATAATGAAGCCCTTTATGTTTTCTTGGTCTTTTATTTCAGTTTTGGTGCTGTTTCAGAGAAAACAGCATCTAGAGCTGTGATGAAACATGAAGGGGACGAGAACCCCTCTGCCTGTGGTCTTTAATGTCCCCACATGCCCCTTTAAATCTCCCATTAAAATTCAGGTGCATGTTTCACTTGCCATTTTTAAGGTTTAGTAGAGCATGAATAGGGCTTAGCATGCAATGTCCTGATTTCTGACACCACTGATCCAAATAAAACATTGATGGATTGGTTCCTGTCCTCCGGAAATGAATGTGTAAATTATGTAAATGAAAAACATTAGTTCTGTTCCTTTGTACATCAGTGCCAGAAACACAGTGTACTGGGCTATGTGTAAAATTGTGCCCTGGGGAGCAATCAAAAAATATTTAACTGTTAAACGCTTTAAAAGAAGCATTTTACATTACACATGTTAGTACATTTTTATGTAGGTTTGTATATGATTTATATATGCTATGTTGTATATGTTGTTAAAATCTTTATTCTACTTAACTGTTCTACTCAGTGCATCTGTTGGCTTGCTCCAAACAACCTCTCACTGCAACCGTATAGTGACAATAAAGACTTTTACTTCTACTTTTAAAACAACAAATTGAACATCATGACTAACATCAAGGCTGAAAGTAGCTGACCTATCGGGAGTGAGTGTGTGTCTCAGAGTTGGAAGGTTAAGAAGATGGATCCTAAGGGAGTGTTAGGAGACCTGACTTGTTTATGCTTTCAATGAATCCTCCACCAACATTCCCCTCGCACAAATTTGTGCACACACCCAAAACATATTTGTCAGCCGCATAAACACAGACACATGTCTGCCTGCAAGACACAAAATTCATTAGAAACATGTTCCACAAAGAACTTTGCACCCAAACAGATTATGACGCTAAATTTATTGCTAACTATGTGCCAAAAGTTGTGCAAAAAATATAAAGCAACAATCGAAAGCATTAAGATGCAGTGCAGTGCAATGTACTCATCAACTTATTTATCTTCAGTATTTAGGTCATTAATCTACTAATTATTTAGTCAACAATTGTCAAATGTAAACATTAAACAATATACAAACTCAGCCTGCGGCTACTACTTTTTATGCCATTGTATTTTGTCCACTAGATGACAGAATAAGACAAGGACTGGACTGTAGTGTTACTAATATTTGCTCTACTGCTATCAAACCTTGTAATTATTACATATTCGTACCACCTGACCTATTTAACTACTTTACATTATTACCACCTAGGTCTATTTCATTTTCTAGTCATTCCATCTAAAAAATATCTGAACATCATTAGTTTTCCACTAATATGTGTTTTTTGTTTTATATTCAATATTTCTTCCAATTGACAGTCATTCACTATCTTGCTCCCTTTTCTTTTTTTTTCTTTTATTTCTTTGTTTCTTTTGCATTCTTACAATTTGCATTTTGGTGACTTGCTATATTACCACATTAATATCAATATTGATTAATCTATTTAGTGGTGTGCATCCTAAAGCATGTAAAGTCCTACCGTTACTTCTGACGCATGTCAAACAATGCTTTTTAACAGGAGTTTAATCAAATATTGCACATTATTAACATGTGTGTGAGCTTTGGTTACAGCGACCTCCGCTCATCCATGTTGACTATGAAAATCTATAATTTTCTGGATTGCGCAAATTTCGTGCTGTTGCAACCACTTCAACGACAATGACGTCCTAGTAACTAACATTGCAACTGACATGATATCCCTAGTAACTAGCATAGCAACCACCATGACTACCTTAGCAATGGCCCAGTAACCACCTTAAGTTTTATGTGTATGTGTGTGTGTTGGTGAAGCACACTGTATGAAGACTTTTGGAAAACGTGGACATTGTAGACAAGTGTGAAAATGATTGGCAAAAACTAACATATTCCAAGTTACTGGACTACTGGCCACTGGACTACACTGGAGCTGTTTAGTAACTGTGAAGGCTTAATTGACTCTTTGGCTGAGTGACTGTCTAAACAGCTCTACTCTGTTTTTCTGCTGTTGTCAGTTTGTAAGTGCACTTTTTAAAATGCCTGCTCTGCATGTACTGTGTAATTCCTGGGAATTGCAAATCTAGTTTAAAATTATCACACTAAAAGGTGTCACCTGCAGAACACAAGCTTAAAGTTGAGTTGTTCCTGTGCATGGCACCAACTCAGCAGTGTAAGAGTTTGTCTTGATGCTTATTGTTTTAATACAAATAGAAAATGTTATACAGTTGTTCTTTTCTGTGTGTCACGAAGACACAATATTGCCAGGAAACATCATAAAATACAACATTATGTGTGTTTTTGCAATTAACCTTATTAGATGTATACTGTAGGTTCCAACCAGGCACTTGTCCATGTTTTCTGCTTGGCCATATGTGCCTTTTCATCTTGGGGTTGGCGCGTATTTGTGAGGAATCCATTATTACTTCCAGAACGATTTTATTGCTTTGTTTCTTGGAAAAATCTATGTTGTTTGAAAAAAAAGATGTCCGCACTAAACTGGATTTCATTGACAAGGGTGGATAAAAAGTTATATTGACTCGACCTGCTGTACTGTTCAAAGCAGACGGCAGCATGGAGGGGAGCTGTTTCTTATTTTCTGGCAACACAGAGTCGAACTATAGTCCAAACCTCAGGCTACAACATCCCCTGTTCTAGCTGCTACAAAATGGCCACAGATCACAAACAAGATTGCACAGAGAGATTAAACCAAAGAAGTGTAACACAAGTTTCTCTTTTTTCTGCACTAATCGAAACCTTGATTGGGGCCCAAACTGGTTGGCAGGCTGGTTTTCGGATGTTGGGGGCATTGTGTTGCTGAAAAAAACATCTCAAACACACCAACTAAATGACTCTCACACACACCAGCAAAGGTCAAGATACAGCATAATGTAACTGGTTTAGATCCATCCCCCAAGGCTGAGGGGATTTATTTGATGTCAGTTATTGTCTTTATTGATGTGGAAAAAAAGGCTGTCCTCATAAGAAATATGTGTGTGTGTCCCCTCAGAAATGTAGAATATCATGTGTTACCTTGCGTGTGTGTGTGTGTGTGTGTGTGTGTGTGTGTGTGTGTGTGTGTGTGTGTGTGTGTGTGTGTGTGTGTGAAAGAGAGAAACAGAGAGCGAGGAAGGGCGAGAACACATTTTAAGGAAATGTTTGTGTGAAACTTGACCAGTTCTGCATGTTCATGGAACTTTCCTCATCACCAAGGGAGCATCTACTGCTCATCAAAGAAACACTTAACTATAAACATGTCATGTATCTTATGCTAATTCACTGGAGTAAATCATTTGTACACAAAACCAAAGGAGATTGGTGTTACTGAACAGAATGAGTTGCTGCCAGACAAAAAAAACACTGTGCATTGAATATGTTGTATGGTTCCTCGATGTACCATATAAACACACACTGCTACATACTTCACACTGTCATGGCTGACCTCAGGTTCCTATTTGTCCCTCTGCATTTCTTCCTGTTTTGGATGATTTTTTCCCCACTCACTATGGCACTAAGTCTGTGGTGTCAGTTACTGCCTCGGAAAAGCATGTGCCATATGGCTCTCTGACGTCCATCGAACACGGGAGAAAACAGAGGCGAGTACTGAGGGCTCTGGGAGGAAACGTAAGCCAGGGCATGGAAGCTGATGACAGGCTCTGCAGCACACATTTCTGGCTCCCTCCTCCAGTTATTACATAAGCCACTCTGGGAGCCATTGTGCTTTGTGTTATGACTGTGTTAGTCTGGGCTAGTCAGACATGCCAGCACTAGCTTTGCTGGCAACCTTCACTAAAAAGCTGTACACAAAACAGTTTTTTTTGTTCCTGAGTTAGATTTGTGATTGTTATCTTTGTCTAAATTGAGCCTCAAACTAGTTATAATTATGGCCTTCCATAAGCCAGTGTTATCTCAGTTTTATCTAACTGTTGTGTGATACTGAGATGGCTTTTCATGCAACTGTGTGACCAGATGTGGAAGGTTTAGGTGTGGACATTACTTAAAAAGAGCTATACGTGTTTGGCTCCATGGAAACCTTCGGACATGGAGCCCAACTGAATGGGATTAAACTGACGCACAATCTTGTCCATTTAAATCAGTGCTATAATAGCCTTCCACTCTGTGGTGGACAGTAAAATTGCACTCTGGTGATGTTTTAAGTCCAGAGGGAGCTAGTGTGGGTTCTCTTTCACACATCTGTGCTCTATCAGCGCCCCTATGCTTTGCATGTGGTAGCGTTTAAATCCCGGCAGCCTCGTGGGCCCTCGCTGCATCCACAGGTGCCAACCATTCAGCTAAGGTCTCACAAATGCATCGCATGCCAGTCTTACATCTGCAGGACCAGCCAACACTCCGAGAGCAGACTGATTACCAGAGACTGATGTCATAGAGCAGCACTTAGCCAGCAATAAGTGGAGTGACGAAAGCAAAATGCAGACATTAGCTGAAAGAGCCTCCTGTACTCATTTGGTGTTTTAAATTTATAATGACTTATTTTGTTTTTAAACCCCTTCCAGACTGAAAGCAGCCTCTCAAAAACTGCATTCAACAGTGGAACACTTCATTTTAAACAGCAGAACAAGTATGATATTCACAATTTACTTTGTGCAAGAATGCAAGAGTGCAAGAAATGAAGGAATATGCAAGAAATGAAGAAATAAATGGAGTAATAAGAATGATAAGTCATAAAGATATTCTTGGTGAATCACTTTAAGATGCATATACTAGGGCTTCTGAAACTTTTGGTATTGGTACAAAACTATCATTAAAACATGGTTTAGCATATGTGACCAAACATCATTAAGTTATTTAAAAATCACTATGTCATATGTTGTCAGTAACAATCTGTCCTTCAGATTCTACATGAAACTCCCGTAAAGAAGTACAACATTTTGCCAGTGCCAGAATACATTAAAGGTTACAGTTAATTTATCATAAATAAACAACTGGAGGCATTTTTGTTTGTTCTCACGGGTGTCCTCCATGAACACAGAAGCTTGCAGGTCTTTTTGTAAAGTTTACTTGGTTGTAGCAGAGATTACATGCCTGTGCTTTTAAATCTGTCTTCCATGACAGATGACCTTTATCTGACAGACAAACTTTATTGCAAAATACTGTTGCATAACACTTGGCACTGACACAGACTTGCATTTACAATGAAGTCATGACTCATGCACCTGCTTCCTTGATAACAGAACAAAGCTCTTTGTATCTGCCAAAAAAAATATCAAATGCTGAGAAATATCCAGCAACAGTTATTGTGAATGAATGAAAGTTTAGCAGATGTTGTGGGTGTACAACAGTTAGCATACTATCTTAACTAAAAGACCTTTAACAAGTAACATTTATTACTGATCTCAGCAACCTGTCCAGTTATATAATCCTAGTTAACCAATCACTTGGCACATACTTTTCCTCCGTTGTCTTTGCAGAGTCTTGTGCATATTATGATTAAATGTGTGTTTCCATAAGTATCTCTACTAAATTTCTACTGATGGCAAGCCATTGGTTTAGGAAATTGGATTGTAATTGTAACTGGCCAAAACAAAATTAATGCGAGTACAAAAGATACAGACTATTATGTTATCAGAGAGCCAGAAGCTCTTCTAGCGCTGGCCCTGCTTATTGGGCTTGATGGCTGTCAATCAAACAAAACCCAATGCCATTGGACCAGAGTACCATAGCTGTTTGATTGGGCAACTGGGAGCTGGTCTTGAGATCAGAGGGTTAAAGCCATCTAACCCATGTTGCTCCAGGGGGACTGACTGTCCCTCTACCTATTTCACTGTAAGTTACTCTGGATAAGAGCATCAGCTAAAGGCAATGTATTGTAATGATTTGCAGTAAGAAACCATGCAACCTCAAGTGGGTCAACCCACCCCCCCTCCTTCCCCTTACCACCCCAACCCCCCAACCCCATTCTACATCCATCCCTCAGAGCCACCACATTTGAAAACTCTTACAGACACCGCTGCAGGGAGCTACTGCCGCTTGGCACTGTCATGGATTTGGCATAGCATGACGAAAAGTTAGACAGCCAGTAGACTTCATACTTACTAAAATATGACATAATAAAAATGTCAAAGCAATACTGAATGTAAAAGTACTAAGATCAATGTAATGCTTTACATTTTATGTGATTTAAATTAATGGTTGATTTGTTGAAACATGGTCTCTGATGATTTGTTTTAATGGTCCATTAAGAACAACCAACAAACAATAACTGTTTACCAAACATTCTGCGAACAATTCAAAATTCACAACAACTTTCTAGGTCAACTGCTATTTATTCCCTGGGCCCTGCTATGGTGAACTGCCCAAATCCTTAAGGCAAGAACTCTTAAATTCACATTATACATAAAGAAACAACCTAAATAAAATCCAACCGCAAATTGCACTGCATTTGTCCTGCCCATATGCCTTTCCATAGACCACACAGGATACAATTAAGTGGGTGGGAGAACATACTTTTGTTTACACTGTGTTGGTCCAGGTTATAAACCTGAGATTAGATACCAGAATAGTTTTACAGTGGCATAGGGCTCTAGAAATACAAATGACTTTTAAGATAAGGGTTTAAAAGAAAACCCCCAATACAAGCCATTGCCTCTTTTTGGGCACCTAAGTACAGCCAATATACTGCAATACACCAGCTAAACTATCAAGCAATGAGAGCCTTATTTTAATGACCCTATTTTCATGTTCAATCCACTATTGCTCTCTTTAAAGAGGAAAAATATGATATACAATATTATCAGCCAGATTTCAGATTTCTGACATCTCCAGAGTGGTACAATATGCCAAATAGTTTGACTAATGTTTAAGTGTGCAGTTTTATCTTTAAGTCAATCAGATGAAGATATAACTGCACATAATGTAATGGTCGTCAAACTTTCCCACACCCTAAAATAAATGCAGTAAATCTGAATTTCAGTGGGCTTAGTAACATCTTTTTTTACTGCACAAATGGTACTTTCCTAAATAACACTGGTTCTCAGGATCATTATAGCAAGACATTTTCTAAAATCTTGATACACATATTAGTTTAGCACTCTGTGCTTTTCATTTGTAATCCTCTGCAAGTTTGCGCAAGTCGTTGTGCACTTTGCTATAGGCAAATATCCACGCAGCCTTAAAAAATAACTATGTTTACCCCTTGGGCAATAACAAAGAAAGCCGTTTTTAAGATGAGGTTTCTTAAAATGTCACCTTGAAACTGCCTCCTGGATCTGATTCACTTCTATGTTAAATGGCCATAATACAGCTATAAAACTGTTTGTAACACAGGCATAGAAATAATAACTGAATACTGAAAAGTCTTAGCTTGTCTATCACATTTACAGGCCTTATACTTCCCTGCTGTTATTCTAATTTGTGAGTTCCCTCTCTGTGTTTCTGTAGTTTTCCTGTGAGGGCTTAACTTGTACCATTACATAATAATTTCCATGTCCAACAAAGCTTACGTTTTAATGGACCTAATGACCTTAAAACCATGTCCTCTTTAATGTCTAAAAAACTAGTGATGGCCAAGAGAGGATAAAAAATAATGCCTTTTTTTCAATGTACATAAGCTCTTTTCAGTGGCAGTAAAGGGTCTTTGCCAGAAACTATGAAAAGCCACTGTGGTTGATTAGAAATGTAGGGGCAGATATGCATTGTGTTTACAGGGGCAGGCCAAATGGTGGAGTGCATTGGCAGGCAATGGGCAGCTAGATGATGATAAGTGTATTTGGCTGCAGGCAAGGCAAGTATATGCGTAGTCACAGTTATGGGCATGTTATGTATGTCACTGCAATGCTCACTCATTATTTTTTTAAAGTATCATGTCAGCACAGGCTGAGGAGAAAAAAATAATGGAGTCAAATGTTGAGTGTTTGTTAGCATTGTTCCACTCTTGCGTTGCTTGCTTCCTTCCTCCCTACAGTATCAGCTTACAGATCTAAAATTTAATATGAGACGCTCCAAGGACAATGAAGATTATTTAAACCAGTATTATACAGAGCCTAAAGATAAAGGCAGTCAAGAGGGTGTTTCTTCTCTGTGACACTTTATTTGAATAGTCAACCCACATAGACCTTACAGGTGGTTTGGTAAAGGTCTGTTTCATTTTGTTTATCCCTTACTGACTTGTCATCTTAACCAAACCCAACCCCTAACCCTAGCCATGACAAGACACATAGTTTTTAGATGTATAGATGTAACAGTAATAGAAGGTTTGTTAATAGTTTCAGCATCTGTAGATAGTCCATCTACTGAACTATGCAAATAAAGTGTGACCTTTTCCTCTTGTAGATTTTCTCTGCCAGGTTGATGGAATGAAATATAATACTGACCATTTTACAAGGTCTTGAGGAAACCAGACCAAACATCTAATCCAAGCCCAGACCTGTAAAACAAAGCCCAGGAAGAGACATGGATGGGAGAGAGAGAGAGAGACAGACAGACAGACAGACAGAGAGGGAAGTTTATTTACTAACCATACATACACAATAGTCATTGTGCCCTGGCATAAATTACTTTGGAATTGGAACTGGTCATGGTATTAGAACCGGCCAAACAAGAAATGCATCTTGCATGAGCCTAACAAACGCAAAAGACATCATACAGTAGCTCCGCTCAACAAGGGCTGCTTACTGGTCAGTCAAAGGAGATGGGTGGCATGATGATAGGTCCCCACTGATAATAAACAATGAAAAATAAAAACGTTGTTTTTAAAACTTTGTATTTAAATTTACAAGATCCAAAAGATACACATAAGTACATGTATTTAAACATATCCAGAGTGGGATTATACTCGTGCCACAAACAGGCATTTCTGAGGATGCCTGGTTTCCTCCGCAGCTTTCCTCCTCCGTGCCACTGTCGTCTGTGCCTCCTCACAACCCACACAGACCCTCATTCCAGGCCCGCCACAAGCCAGGCCTGTTTACCCATCATCCCATTGGAGCCAGAGTTTCTGAGGGGACTGAGTTTTTTTGAGGTCTAACCGCAAATAATATGTTGAGAAGCAGAGTGAAAACCTCTGTGTTTGCGTTCCTCTGTGGTTCACTTTCACCCCCAAAGGATTCCTCGCGGGAGCTTTTCTGGCTACATGTCAGACGGGCTGTTTTGGCACTTTGTCTTCTTCTCTACTTTCTCTCTCTCTCTTCTCGGGCCCATAATACTCCTCATTATTTTTTCAGCATCCCTGCAATGCCCATTAACGTCTCTGTTACTGAGGAGGATGAATAGGCTAGGTATCATTACACAATGACGGCCAGCCCAGTAGACTTTGTACACTGCCAAGGTGAAATGACTGGCACTCTGACTAAGGGGGAGCTATGATGTGTCACCAGGTGAGAAGGAGCTTACGGATTCTAGATTTGAAGTTTTGCTGTGTTAAGGGCATAGTTTGGACAAAGTATGAACACTAACTGAAAAAAAATGATTTGTGTGTACACAGTAATAGATCTGTATGTGCACAGTACACATGCAGAAAGAAAAGAAAGGAAGAAAAATCTGTATGTTATTGCCGTGGGTATTATCGTATATAAAACGAAAACAACCACTTGATATCCTCTTTGCTGGTAATGAAATGGAAATCATTCTGTAATTTGATATATTAACACCTTAAACACATTACAGCATTTATGTTTGAACTGAGGCAGTGACAAGTAAGGAGGAAAAGGGAAGAAGAAGCAAAATTCAAAGAAACGACTAAGTGACAGACAGAATTTATTTTTTTAAATAAAAGAAAATACATTCCACACATGCAATCTGTATCCAGATAAACTATTTTTATGTAAGACATACCTTAGTTAACTACACTACTGCATGTGTTTTTAGCATTTTAAGTCTCAGCTAACAGTTCACTGTCTCATTGGCAATGACATGTTGTGTGGCATGTGTCCCACTATCTGGTCCCATTTGTGTAATGCGAAAACCTTTTTTTTTTTTTATCACAAACTCATTTATCCAGAGCAAGAATGCCTCAGAAAGTGGGTTTGAAGTTTCCACAAGTCTCCGTCTCAGCCCCCCTTGTGGCTTTTTACTTCTGAGTTCATTGCCAAAACACAAAACCCTACTTAAAATTCCATGGATTAGGAGCATGTGTTGCTGGGTTTCTCCGTAATAGTTTAATTGCCATGGCGAGAAGCCAGCTGTTTGCCCATATACAGTGTGAGGGGTATTCTACTGGGAGTCCTACTGATCACCAAACACATACCAAGCACAAAAACACAGATGTCACTGGCATAAATGACAAGAATTCAAACTAGTGACACACTATTTCAACTTGCCACTCTTGTTTAGCTACCCAAGGTCCTGCATTCCATAAAATGGTTTGTCATCCAGAAATAAAAATAATAAAGTTCATTTAATGACACACACATTTTTTTTCTAACCCCCAAACCATTCCTTCTACTACATCTTTATTTTCTTTAGATATACATAGTCACAAAGGCAAATGATGGGTCCACATAGATGGAGTCCACATTTCTATACTTTGGAATTATTTTAACTATATTTTGTCTGCTATTTTGAACCTCACTCAGACATTCAGCCGGACACTGGGGTAGATCTGCACTGGGTTTACTCTGTACCTTGAGAGTCAGCTGGATATAGCCTGTCTAGATGTACCCTAGTGGTAGCAATGGAAATTTCTGTCCTGGGCATAGTCTAGCAACGACCCACTGAAACTCAGAAGTTTTTATTCCCAAAACTGGACGGATCAATCACATCGGTCTATCCTCATAGAGAGACACTGGGTGGGCTTAACATGATGATGCTGTGGTTCTATGGTAACCAGGTCCGTTGCTCTAATTGGTCGTAGTGGAATCTTATTTCGTGCAGAGGCAGTTTATAAAAAAACCGTTAATACTGCCCCTTGGATTGCGTCTGGCCTCTCCATTGTAGCCAGACCACACAATTTGATGTGGGTTGGCTTGGCAGACGAAGCTGGACATGCATAGCTACCACATTCCAGTAAGCACAGTCTACTTCTAATATCTGTACTGTGCTGAGTTTGTGAGCTGAACAACAGATGATCCAACTCTCCTGCTGATTTGGTCATCAGTCTTACAGTCTCGAAATGGACTGGCTGCTTTTCTTCACACCATAGTGGCTCTGATGTATGCGTTGGGTGGGTGGGGATAGGGGCCTTTGCCGTTCCAGAGGTCCCAATATGAGGCAGTCAAAATTAAGACCAAAATGAAGACCCTATAATGCACGGAGGACCAGTAGCACAAGAAACTGACTCATCTCCTTCAGGTTCCTCAAAGAAAAGAAATGTGAGAGAATCAGGAATTTAGTGGTTAAGAAACGTTTTGTAATGGTCTCTACTGTACCATCGTATGAAAAAAAAGCATTCTGGAGTTACTTATGACTAGCTTGGTGGAGATGTTTAGATGTGGTACAAAGCAAGATGACACTGACTTGGAGATGACAGTGACACAGTTTCAGGGCCTAGCGGTGAAAGCAGAAGAAGAAGAAGTGAAATCCACGAGAAGCAGACATAAGCCATATTACTACAGCATGGTAATTTTACTAAGCACGTGCAGAGCGGAAGACCAGAGTTTGGTTAGGTGACAAAAGCACGAGGTGAAGCTACACTGACAGAGCAGGGGCCAGATTGAAAGCAGCTTTGTTCATTATCAAGAAGAGAAAACCAGATGAGGAGAAGCAGCTTCTCAAACAAAGCAAATCAAGGGCACTCACTGAATTGCATAATGTTCAGAAGAGCAAGATCAGCTGAAGTAAATTGTGGGCTACAGATGCTAATGTAATCAATTACATTGATTGCTTGAACAATTTATTATATCCTTCCAGCATTAGATTCAGAAGTCAGTAGGTGGCTGAAGATTAAAGCTGCCTGTTTTATTCACCAAAAAGGACATTCTGGTTGGTTGTAAACAGGCCCAAACCCAGCATCAGCACATGTAAAAATGCAATCATGTTTTGAAATCACTGTCGTGTTTATTTGAGAGTAAACAAATTAGTAAAACTCCTTTTTATGTAAGTGGGGTTGAGAAGTGATGTACAAAAGGATGTGAAAACAATACTGGCATATGGAGCGAAGTGGGGCAAAGGAGAGTGCTGTCTGATGCAGGAAATTGACTTTGTGTTCCAAAGTGGTTACATGTGAGATTCAAGATGGTTTTGTATTCTGAGCGAAAGTACATTGCTTATTTTATTTCGCTGATGATTCTCTATAAAGACGCACTCGAGAAAGAAAGCCTTTGAAAGGAAGAATCTAGAGTATGTGGAACTATTTGTGAAAGCAAAGGGACAAGGCTGGTAAGCTCACGCGAGTGGACTCCAGTGGAGTTAAGCACTTTAAGGCTTTGTAGATAAATCAACTCCATTCAGTTCTGCTGCAAAATTATGACTGAGCCTGACATGATGCTTAGGCACATGTGAGTCAACCCAGTATAACTGCATGTTACAAAGCCTGTTGTCACAAGATGTTTGGATGTCAATGCACTAGCAGACTTAGACATAATGTATTATTCATCACAGAATTTGAAACCAGTTTCATTCATTTCATAGAATGAATAGAAGTTGCAATTTCCTGATCTGCTGTTTTTTTCCCCAGAAAGGTTTGGAACAGTATGTGCTTGGATTCCCAGGAAACATTTTTACCTCAAAAGAATTTCCTCCTCCACCTTCTTGGTGTCCTGGTCACACCAAACATCTCAGGTTTCCAGTTGTGCCATCAGTGACTCACAACAGTGTGTATGTGTGTGTGTGTGTGTGTGTGTGTGTGTGTGTGTGTGTGTGTGTGTGTGTGTGTGTGTGTGTGAGAGAGAGAGAGAGAGAGAGAGAGTATTTTTAAACATTTTTAAGAGTGACTGTATTTTTAAGCGAGTTCAGAGAAAGAGGCTCACACCTTTTCCCCCTTTCCCGCAGTCGTACTTGTTTACTTTTACATTAATAATTTTAACTTACTGTCTTCTGGTTCAGGCCAAAGAGTGTGCAATGCTACTAGTTGTGCATAAGTGTCAGTGTTTGTGTGTGTGTGTGTGTGTGTGTGTGTGTGTGCATGTGTGTGTGTGTGTGTGTGTGTGTGCTTAGGCGTGTGTGTGCCAGTGTGCCTGGTGCCAGTGTAATCTCAGGTATCCTTTTATATGAATATGTGAACAAGCGCACCACTCCACAACCTTCCAATGTCTCAAATAACACAGGCCCATGATTAAGAGGCTCGCTATCTTAATAATAGGCCTTCTATTACACTGATATTGTCCAAAACCAGCCTATAATCGCAAAATTATGCCCTCCTTGTGTTACAAGCATGCCTTATTTTAGCCTACAAATCTTTGTGAAACCTACCCACAAAAATATGGGGAGGTCCAATATGATCTGAGGTGCTTGTTATTTTATGGAAATCCAATCTAAGATCATTTTGATGAAAACCTGACTTTTTTCTGGTAATGTTTGCCTAACTGAAATATGTTTGCTGTCTAAACATGTAAAACATTTTCAAATAGCCATGTTGCATGTAGCACATGTTAGCAGTAGGCTACTGTTACTTGGTGTCAAAAAACATCCAACTTTTAAAAGAAAAAGCTGAAGTTTGAAATCTATCTTTTTCATCCTGTGAGTTTTAATACATACTTAAAGAGTAGTACACTGTAAAACATAAGGCATAGAACCAATCAAAAAAAAGATATTTTCACTTTGGTTTAACTTGCACTAAATTTAAAGTATCTTGAACCATGCCATGTATGTATGTTCATGACATTTGAAAAATGCAAGTGCAAAAGTGCATGTTAAACCAACGTAAAAAGATCCACGTGGTACCTTGCTTTATTTTCCTAACTTGGTTCTGGCTACTGTTACTCAAGGTTATGTTAATGATATTTGGCAGACATAGTGACATACAATACCAAAAAAACAAAAACCACTGTTATAAACAAAGATACTTGGCTAGATTTAATAAATAAATAAATAAATAAATAAATAATATAAATACATGAAATAAATAATAAAAAATATTTTTTTAAAACGTTACTCGATCTCAATGTAATCATTCAACTTTGGAAATATTTTTATTTTTCGTCCTATATGATTTTACATGTGCCCTAAGAGTAGTAGATCTGGGAGATCTGTGTTTGCTGTGACACAACATGATGGTAACTACAGACCGCAGTCCTCCAGGGATCATGTAGCAGAGGCCACACACACACACACACACACACACACACACACACACACACACACACACACACACACAGGGAGATAAAGCCAGCAGGTCTTGGCTCCATACCGCGGATGTTCCTGGCCTGGGCTCAGTGGTCTGATGGAAACCCGGGGCGGCCTGCCAGTGTCAGGCCTGTGGACGCTTGATTGGCCACCCTCCTTGTATCAGCTGACTGTCACAACACCTCTCCATGTTGACAGAGTGCCACCTGTCAACACGCATGCCAGTCTGGTGTCCAACCCTGGTCACTGCACAGTCACCTGACATGAAACAGACTGCCAGGGCACACACACGCTTGACTTTGACGTCACACTTTCCAGGAGTTCCAGGAAAGGGTCTGAGTGCTTACAACAAAGGAGAATGTTATGAGGGGAAAATATGTGTCATGTTTTGAAATGTGTGAAAAGGTAATTAGCATTTCTTTTCGCAGTGTCTTTCCTCAACATTGCTTGACTTTACATCCATGCTGTCTGTAACAAATGCCAGCTACTGTAGCCCAGCTGTGTGCAAGAACATTACTAAATTCTACCCCTGACGCCTTATGAAATGTGCTAGTCAGTTGACTGGCAGCCCTGGGCTTTTCAGTTGACTGGCTAAGGCGCTCACATGCCTATCTGAGTCATTAAGAGATTGCAGGTTCGAGCCTGGAGCTGGACTGTGTGAGATGGCCTGAGCTACATGTGGCCATACATGTGGCTGTACAATGCATGCTGAGACATCCAGGGGAACTGTAGTATGAGCAGCTACCTGTGCCTGCCCAGTTGCAATGTATAATGGTGCTTTGCTCTGATTGGCTAGGAATGTTCCAGTGTTCTACAATGGTACTTTCAGTTTTAGTCTAGCAAGTAAAGTGTGCAACTTCGACATTACCATTCTGTCTGTCTCATGTCATTCCATTAACCAGCTCTACAGGAACAGCCATGTGGGCATTTGTGGCCATGTTCCTGCTCAAGTGCTCTTTATAGGGGCCCTTGGAGGGGCTTACATGAGTGGCACCTTTCTCTCAAGGACACCAGTGTAGTTTGTTATGCTAAATAAACAGCCCCAACACTAATTCTCTGTGTCACAGCTCTCTCCTGTAGGAGCTTAATCAGTCTCAGAGATGGAGGGTTTGGTTATTTACACTTGATTAGGAATGTTTAAACTTTAATTAGGCACACCCTCAAGAGAGAAAAATATGCCAAACAGTTAGCTGGTTTAACTAAAGATCCCAATGATTGCCCTTGATTATTGCGATCTTAAATAGTTCCTTCTATTTAGGCTTTTTGAAGAAGTGAATACCAATAAACACCAATTACAGTAATGGTTGAGCAAAGTGGACACATTTCCTCTTGGTAATGGTGTGGATAAAGCATTTTGGTCAGCAGTGTTGCACTGTCCTTAACAGTATATGAATGCCACCAATGTTGGTGGAGAAATCATAACATGACCTTTTCTCAACAGGAATGGTTTTGTTGGGTCAAACAAGGTCTGGAGATACAGCAGCATACATGTCCAATGCTTGCAAATATAGACATATAGTTAGCTGGCTAATTGTTTTCTTACTCCTCGACTGATCGAATTCATCTGTTTATTTGGTTGACAAAGTATCACTTTCTTTCTGTGCTAACTGCATCTTCATCCCATCAAGAAATAGCAGAAAGAAAGACTGTTTACAGATGTATGGCTACTGTTTGACCTGGGGTTCTTCAACAAACCAGTTTGTGTCACAACAAATCTATATTGTTTTTCCTGACCCTTGCAAGGCCCAGATTTCTATTTGTTTTTGAAACTTTACACTACCATTCAAAAGGTTTTGGGGTTGATTGTATATTCCTTTACGATGAAAAGGATCTATACATAAAATGTAAGGGAAATGAACAGACAATATAGTACTGACAAGGTCAGGGTCGAAAATATTTTTCATTCAAATTAAAACTGATCATTGACCAAGAATTCTCTATTTGCATTCCTTTCAAAAACAAAGACCAGAAAACAAGTGACTCCAAACTTTTGAACAGTAGTTATAGACGACATCATCTCACTCAGTCAGTCTGACAAACCCTTCACAGTCTACCAGACTACATCCTCTGGGTTACACTATATTTCACAGTCCCTGTTACAGTGTACATCATGAAGTACAGTGTAACAAAGTTTGCAACAATATATAACTTATGTATTTATACATGCCTTAGGGTTAGGATAGGATTAGGGTTAATGCTATGTACAATGTAAGCACATGATATTATTTGTTATTACATGTAGATACCCTAAAAAGCTTGATTGGCACTGATGTTCAGCTCAGATTTTCTGGTAGTTTGAGTAGCCTGGTAGTCTGGGTACATTTCAACAGACAACATTATTTCATTTGGCTAAGAGCAGAAACATTAAATTATTTTTGTTAATTTTGTAGACTAGAGTACATTTGAATAGGGAGTTGCATTCTGCAACTGTCTTGTTCACTCATGTGTTCTTGTTTACATCATTTCTTCTGCAGTAAGTACCATAAAGTAGATATGGTGTTATTTTTTAGTGTCCTCTGTTTATGTCTCCTTTCTTTTAAAGGGAACATTTTGAACATCCATTGCCAAGACTGACCATCTACAGCTTTTAAAAAATGTGTTTCCTGTAATGTGGAACTAATCTGCCAGTCTAAATACTGACAGGGTTTCTGTGTCAAACCATTCCACAGAGTTTCATACTTATGACACCAAAAGGAGAACTAATGTCGCTTTTGGGACCTCGTTCAGTCGCCTGTAATCTGGATCTAATTGAGTATCACAGAAACCAGCACCACCTAATGGGGCCCATGAGACATCTCAGAGGTCCAGATGAACCCTCTGACCCAGCTTGGAAGTGCATGGTACAGTGCTGAAATGTGGCCATAGTGAGTGGAACATAAACTCTGTACCAATGTACAATTTATAAATGCTGTAGATCCACTGTGTTGATATGTGAATGAATATTTGATGCTAAAATGTGTAGCTCAGAATTATGTGACTGTTGTTGGTCTCTTCATGGCATGGTTTGAAAACATGTCTTGTTTCTAAATCATGTCTTGTCTGGATCAAATGGGCTGTCCCAACATACACACACGCACACACACACACACACACACACACTCTCTCTCTCTCTCTCTCTCTCTCTCTCTCTCTCTCTCCTTTTTTCTTCCTATCCCTCTCACACAGAAGACATACATAAACAAACAAGTGCACAGTCTTTGGGCACAGTCAAAGGAGTTTCTGTTCCTACTCTTATTTTCCACTGGGTACACAAACGTGTTCTGGACAAACAAGCTGACTTCAGGAAACCACAGGTTTAGATTTGTGCATGGATGAAAACAGTACGAAATGCTCACTAGACAGTGAGTAATCATAAATGTAAAACAATAATTGGCTTCTGCCAAACCAATATTTCCAGTCAACAACTCCTCCCTGGACGAAATCCTATTGTACAAACACAAAACACACACATGTAATCAATCCGTGCCGAAAAAATAAAGCACGAATGAAAAAACAGACCTGTAAAACTTGTTATGTGTGTTTTATGTGTTTCCTGTGGAGGTGTGCACACCAGGTACACAACACCCTTGTGAAAGTGGCCTACTCCAAGCACTAAATTTCATGCATTTACGAATCCCTCCATGCCAAAAACAGAAACGCATCATTTCAGACAAATGCCTCATTTGGTGTGTTTTCATTTTTATTTACAAGGTTATGTCGTTTCTCCTACTGGTAATGGAGTAATTTATTATGGTTGAGGGGGTCACTGGAGGTCTGGTATATAGCGTGGCAGCATAGGGAGCCTCAGGCTCCTCAGGCCTGTAAATAATGAGTGTGAAATGAGTTTTGTTGCAGTTAATGCACAGATTTTACAGGCATTCCACAGCCCCTAGATTATTTAGCAGTCACCCCTGCTCCCACCCCCACCCCATCCCCTCATGTCTTACATTAAGCCCTGCTGAGCCACTATCACCTCGCTCTGAAGCTGGAGGAGGGATGCCTTGTTTTTCTGACACTTGTTTTTGTTATTTTGTTATTGCTTGCTATAGCCACCAAAGCTACCAAAAGGCCAGCAATCCCCCCGTATAAATAAATACATACATACATTATAAAAAACAGATCAGTGTTTCAACATATGCCTGCTCTCACTTTTACTCAGTTTCTTTGTTCTGCATTTTTCCAAACTGTTCTTTTGACACACTGTTCTGATGTTCATGGTTGTGATGTTTTGGGAGAGCAGACATGTCAATGGACACCCCACCATTGCCCGGCCATTGTATGCACAGTAAGATTTACTTCTTTTTGTGCATAGCTGAAGTAACATTCCACCTTTTTGGGGAACCTTTTTGGCATTTTCCAACTGCCTTGGAGTTAAAAAGTTGAAATTTACCATTTTTGAATCCATTCAGTCTGTGTGTATGTGTGTATGCGCGTGTGTGGGTGCACTCGCGTGCGTGAGTGCATGCCTATGTGTGTGTGAGACAGAGAAAGACAGACAGATGGAATGTGAAGTGTGTGAGAGAGATGGGCATGACTGAAATATCAAATTCTAAGCTGCAAAAAAAACCTCTTGAAAAAACATATGGCAGCAAGCACAAAACAGCAAGGTCTTCACACAAGGCCAAGGAGGAGAAGTAACCAACAATAGCATGATAGCATAAGAGCATGACCCATGTGTTGCAAATGTGAACACTGACTGGTACAGAAAACTTCTAAAATCACCTTAAATACTGAAGACATTAGAACACATTTGTAGTGTCCAATGAATAATTAAGTTTTCATCAATTACTGTTACAGTTTTTACCAGTCATTTTCACACGTGTCTCAATACCATGTCTACATTTTCACAACTCTTAACACATTTGCATGAACCAAAGTCTATGGGAGACAAACTACGTTCTCTTTCGCATTGCTTTCACACAATTGCGTTCAATCACCACTTCAACCAAAATACATAAGTACTTCTCTCAGTTACAGTTATTTTCAGTTGCTAACAAGCGTTTGTCCACTCATTTGGCACATTTTCAAAACTCTTCACACAATCACCACACCACCACACTTTTGTGGCCATACCATTCAGACGTTTCATGACATTTTCACACAATTTGCAGTCAGTAAACACATTTCCTCATTGCTTACATTTTCATAACAGACAAGATATGCCTCTTAACAAAATGATAGACTATTTTTGTGTTATTTACAATTGTTAACACACAACTTCCCAAAATAGAAAAAACAATATTCCAAACTATAGATACAGCATAAACACACTTCCCTCAGCAATGATATTAGTCCAAAAACTATATATCTCAGCTGATTGACAAATATGTAATTGAATAATTGACAGCAGATATTTATTGCGTAAATTGGACCAACCACAGCTGATCATAGTATGGCTCAAATGTAGACACTTACAAAAGGAGGCCTTTGTGGAGAAATGCTTGTCATGGAGTAAGCAGAAAGAGAATGTCTGGACGAGGAAGACTAAGAGTGAGGGGCCAAGGGAGAGGTGCAGGCCCAGGAAGGGATGCAGGAAGAGGGGTAGCTGCAGGAAGAAGGGCAGATGTTGCAAGAAGAGGTGCCGGTGCAGTGAGAGGTGCAGCCCCGGTAATAGGTGTGGGCCCAGTAAGAGAAGCAGGCCAGAGGAGAGGGCATGGAAGAGGGGTCAGAATGCATGGTGGAGACATTAGAAGAGCTGCACAAATGGTGGGGAGAGGGGTGCCAACATCACTATGTGCGCAGCAATAGCACATACAGGCTTACTTCTGCACAGGTCTCAGGTCGGGCCTTACAACACAGAGCGCCTCATTGCATTCATGAATGACCTTCACCAGCAACTGGTTCCACAACAATATGATGAGGGTGACAAAATCAGCACCTTTGTGATCACGTGGGATAACGTTGCTTTCCACCACTCGCAGGCAGTGACGCCATGGTTCAGGGACCACCAAAGATTTGTACGCCTCTTCCTTCCACCATATTCACCATTCCTAAATCCGATAGAGGAATTCTTTTCGGCATGGAGGTGGAATGTGTATGACCATCGGCCACATGATCAAATGACCCTCCTGGATGCAGTGGATGCTGGCTGTAGGGACATAACAGCGGAAGACTGCCAAGTCTGGATCCGGCACTCAAAGCGTTTTTACCATAGGTGTATTGCCTTGGAAGACATAAGATGTGATGTAGATGAAAACGTGGCCAAAGCCAGATGATAGAAGAGATTAGAGACGGATTTTTTGCTGTATTGTTTGATTGTTTCTCTGCTTTACGTACCTGGGCATTTTTATTTGGAAGTATTGATCTTTTGTGTTATTTTTTCATTTGTTTTTTTTCTGTTCTGTCACAGTATTTCAAATGTACCTACTGAAGTAGGTACTGTAAACAGTAAAGGAAAAAAATCTATTTGCTTTTTACTGAAATTCTTTTGAATGTGACTATTACATGTCAACATACAAGATATTTGGGGTAAAACAGTGGATTGCATTTTTGCATGCAAATACAGTACATTTACGTAAAACTGAAACGGAAAAGTACCTGCACTTTTTGTAATGTCAACAATATCCAGCATTTTGAAACCTGGTGTACTTTGATAGACTTCATGTAACTTGTGAAGTGAAAACAAATGTTATTGTTTGACATAAGTATTTAATTTTGAGTCAGAATTGTTGTGTTTTGGGGAAGTTAGTATGTACAGAAAAAGATTTTCTCTATTTTGAAAAGAATCTTTGGTATATATTCAACAGTATGTGCTTTTGAGAAGAAAATTAACCATTCGGCCAATTGTGTGCTGTAGGTGTCAGTCTGTGTTAAGAGTTTAGAAAAAGTATCATAAGTATGGGTAAACGCTTGTTAGCAATTGAAAAAAACTGCAACCAAATAATTATTGATAGTTAGCACTTTTACACTGACGTGTGTATTTCTTCATAATATTTTTTTATTTTTATAGCTCTCTATATCAATGTAAGAGGTTGCATTTGCATGTTTATGGGCAATACATTGTGATATAGAAAGTTGATATTGGAGTTGCTGTGTATTCCATTACTAGTATGTACTGTAGGCTTTATCATGGTTTATCCAAAATGCAGCAGCACCATGGATCAGCATTACAGTAGGTAGGGCCAAAAACGACTTCTATGGATGACTATATTTACATAGTCTGGCTGTCGCACCAAGCTTGTAGACAGAGATTGGTCTGGCAAGTCTCTCTCAATGTAGCATCACAGGCAGTATGGGCGGGCCCAGGCTAATATTTACATACATTTACATGTACAACAAATATTACATGTAAATTCTTTTGCAGTGAGACATACTCTAATTGATGCAGGTAATGGGCGTTCACCTTTCCTGCAGTGGAAAACAATGTGGTTATATGTAAGCACAGGGTGAAGGTATCACATGTAACAGTTCATCCTGGTGTGTTTCTGGAGTGATGTAGTTTCTGTTTGTATGATTGTGCATATTTGATTGACACAATTTATCTTCAGTTCTGAAATGTTTACTGCAGTTAAAATCCAGAGAAATTGCAAACTATAGAAAATCCACTGAAAAACACCTTGTGATTGCCCTGCAAAACGTGTGAAAATGATTGGCAAAAACTGTAATCCATTACTGTATGTACCTTTCCAGCAGCCAGGCAAAATAAAATTTCTGTAGCACTTACATTCTGTGTACTTTTCTCTTTTGGAAATAAAATATTTCCAAAAGAGAAAAGTACACAGAATGTAAGTGCTACAGAAATTTTATTTTTTTTCTCTATAATAGAATAAAGTTCATGTTCAAATTCATATTCAAGTTTCATCCTCCCTAACATAATCTGCTCATGGCATGCCTTCAGCACCACTAACAGAAAAAGCACATGGGCCTAAAATCCAGAAGGACTCTCGTAGCATCCATTAAAGAGGTGCCCCAATGAGGGAGCGCCATTCCACATTCCAACACGTGAAGAGCATAAACACAACAGCAGGAGACGGGAGCCCAGGGGCAGAGAGAGATGGAGAGTGTGTGTGTGTGTGTGTGTGTGTGTGTGTGTGTGTGTGTGTGTGTGTGTGTGTGTGTGTGTGTGTGTGTGTTTATGTGATTTTGTGTGTGTGCACGTGTGTGTGTGTGTGTGTGTTTATGTGATTTTGTGTGTGTGTGTGTGTGTGTGTTTATGTAGTTGTGTATGCATGTGTATGCATGTGTTGATGTGTGTGTGTGTGTGTGTGTGTGTGTGTGTGTGTGTGTGTGTGTGTGTGTGTGTGTGTGTGTGTGTGTCTGTGTGTCTGTGTGTCTGTGTGTGTGTGTGTGAGAGAGAGAGAGGGTGAACCCCATCATTCTTTAGCAAAACCTGAATGACCTCCTGTAAGAATATGGGGATGGCTCATTACAGCATCAGCCCTGGACGGGTTGCTGATTTTGCATATGGGAATTGCATGTGAACTAACCAGTCAAAATATGCCTTGCAACTCTCTCTGAACATGGAAAAACAACATGATTGCACCAACAACTATCTGGTGAAGTCTGAATATTTTAAACTGCAGAGGGCGGCAGAATGTGCTGCATTATAGAATGTGCTTCACCAGCGACTCATAATCACATAAATATGACAGTGAGAATATGGTACCGTGCATGAGAAACAGCGTACTGTTTTCTATTACGCGTAGGCCTCCCGCGAGGTACTCAATCCTTATATGGATGGGGGAGGCAGTCAACAGCAAGCAACAAAATATGTCTCTGTCTTTTATTCAGTCTGAACACTTAAAGCATACCATTCTCACCCAAGATGTGGACCATATGGATGTGTGATGTGAGTTTGCTTCCTCTCTCTCTCCATCTCTCTCTCTTTCTTTCTCTTTCTTTCACTCTCTCACTTTCTTTCTTTCATTTCGGGGAACAATACTAACAATGTGCTGTCTGTGAGGGCTCTGAGGCCTACCCTGTAAATCTGTGGCAGTCTAGTGGAGGTGGTGATAAGTGTTAGTGGTTAGTATCGGCAATTTGTTTGCCATGCATGGCCTACTCTTGCTTTGGTCTTTTGTTTTACAAAAATCAATACCAGCAGTGCTTTTTAAGTGCTCTTCCGTGTCTTCTTCCCATAGAAATATATTTTTTACACAGTATTTGGTATTGACATGAACTTTGTACATCAATGATGTGAGATGCTGTATACCAACAAGTACATCTTTAGCTAGCTGATCATGCTAGGTTGTACTTGCTAGAGTGACAATCCAGGAACAAATACATGCTTCTTTTGGTGTTTTAAAAAGGGATTTTTTCTGATCTGTTCTCAAATGGATTCCTTGAGTTTCACTACAGCAGTGGCTCACTGTTAGCAGCAGACAGAGCCTAGAATATTTTCTGGACAGTTATGGTCAATATTTACACATGTATCATAGACAACACTTCATGTAACAAACATTTTCAGTACTGAACATGAAAAAAAGTCTCTAGAAAAGCAATTCAAGTGTGAACATGACCATAAGGAGATACGGCTCACATAATTGGCTAACAACTCTTTGGACTGCTTCTGTGCCACTTCCACATCAATGGCAAAGGTCTGCCCTGCAAGGCACCAACCATCACATCAACAGCAGTATGGGGTTGACCAGGTCAAGGGAAGCAGGAAATTGAACATTGGTTCTAAGGCAGAAACAGCCTCAGTTGAGCACACACACATACACACACACATACATACACACACACACACACACACACACACACACACACACACACACACACACACACACACACACACACACACACACACACACACACACACACAGCATACACATTTACCAGCCACATAAACACACTTTACACATGCATTTAATTCTAATGAGGTATTTTCGACAAACAGACACAGGCATTTGCCCTTACAGGGTGCCATTACAGCCTGGTGGCCTGGCGGTTAAGGTAACGGACCTGTCACTGCAGGTTTGAAACCACCCAGAAGTGCAACTGACGTACCCTGAGCATAGTACTGTCCTCACACTGCTCTCTGGGCCTCGTCATGGCTGCCCCCTGCACCCCTCACATGTGTGATGGGTTAAATGCAGAGTTGTACATTTCCCCACTGAGGAACTAACAAAGGCATTAAACTCTTTCTGCACCAGGGCCGTGTGGGTGATTGACAATGCTATTCAGCTCACCACAGCTGGTACTCGATGAGAAGCAACTGCAGTTTCTCCACTCTGTTGACCGGCTGTGCCCATGCCAAGCTGTGCCCATTCATCGATTCTCCTCATGACGCCATGTTTCAGTTCACTGGGCCGGGGGCTGGACTGCGGCCATAACAGCCTCGACATAGAGTGCCAAGTCTGACGAGGTCAAGAGCAGGCACACTAACTAGGTTGGGATCAAATGGACACTTTGCTTTTCGGCATGGGCTTTGTCCTGGTGCTATTCTTGGGACAACTTGGGACCTTTGTTTATATCTGAGAAGTTTTGTTTTTATTTTTGGTGATGATTAGTCTCTAAGCAGTGAAAATACTGTAAATCCATCATTGTATCTCTACTACTAGGAGAATAAAGCAATGTAACATAGTACACTCCTATATTAACTCTCTTTCCTTTTTCAAACTGCCCCCTTAAAACTCACCTATTCAGATTGGCCTACCCTACACCATATGCCGTTACTTACCTTCTGTGTAAGATTAGTCTACCCAACATTGTTCTTTTTTTGTTTTATTTTTGTGTTTGTTTTTATTATTGTGTTTGTATTATACAGTATGCTTTGAAGTGACATTGAGAGTGGTGTAAGGCACTAACAAATAAAGTGTGGTATTATTATTGTTTACACACACTTTTCATAATAATCATTTTTATTTTTACTTGTAAAACACACTTCATACAAAGGATATAGCTCAAAGTGCTTTAACAGTTTTGCAAAAGAAGACAAGGCAGAAATACACATGACAAGCTTTGTTATTCTCCAGTGGCTCCTGAAGAAATCCATCAGTGCGCTGTGGAGAGCTACACTTATGTACCCCTAGGAGCAAGCACCAGAGCGAGAGGGCGGAGATGAAAGTCTCTGTTTGCATTGGTATGCTTAAGTTGAGGAAGAAGAATCAGACAGAACAGTGGCCCCCAGTGGGGGAGCCCATCTGCTGGGATGGTAGAGGAAAAGTCACATAATATGTGCATTGGAGTTTATCACTGAATCGTCCTGATCCACCACCCCCTTAGCAGCACCCCTGATCAGTGGACATGTTTCTTGGAAAGAAAACAATTGGAAGGGGCATTTAAATAAAAAAAACAAAGACTAGGTGGTAAACAGTTAGGCATCGTCAAGACACTCACTGGGTTCTACTGTACTGAAAGAAGGACTGCCCTTTTAAGACCAAAGTTTCATGGACCACAGGTGATGTCAGTCTTTCCTTTTAGGTTAACTTTTCACCTAGCATTGATATGTTAATCTACAGCTGTGTTAACTCATCTTAAAATTGAGCCAGTTAATATGGTCAGGTCAATCCTGTGTATCTGTAATTGATGCCAGCTAGCATAACCACCTTAAAAAGATAGTTACTGACTTAACTAATAACCTGGCTTTTTACTAACTTGGTAGTGTGTCTGTCGACCGTACTGGAGTTGCTGTGAGATCGGGGGTTAGAGCCTGGGGATAGACTGTGCAGGAAGTCCTTGGTTACAGTGGTGCCTTGAACCTGGTTGGTAGTCAGGTTTAGCAGGGTGAGTGTAACACATGCCAGCTAGAATATAAGTGAAAAAGTTAGTTAGACCTCCCACCCACCACCTCAAAAGGACACATTACTGACTTTCAGCTACGAGTCTGGGACTGGACTGTGCTGCTGAGTTACATAATGTACTGCATATGCATCAGTCCGAAATTAAGAGTACTAAATACAGTATACTTGGACTGTGTCTCTATAAACTGCAGTTACTTAAAGGTTGCATTTTGCCTGAACACATAGTGTATCACTGAAGTCATTGATGCAGCCTTACAATCAAAAAATGAACTTTTATAAAGTCAGCACTTTAGGGAATAATATTGATTACCATAAAGCCATGGACTTTTTCTTGAACACTCCATGCCAAGAAAAACAGCATGGGATGCAAATTAAAAGCAGATTAGACTTATCCAATCGCAAGGAAATTATTCATTAGTGTGCAAGTAATTCTGGGAAGGCAGGAGGAAGAGCTGTTTATTGCCAGTGTGTGTGTGTGTGTGTGTGCGCGCGTGCGCATGTGTGTATTTATGTGTGTGTGTGTGTTGATGTGTGTGTGTGTGTGTGTGTGTGTATGTGTTTGTGACTGTGTGTGTGTGCATGTTTGTGTGTGTGTGTGTGAGTGTGTGTGTGTGTGTGTGTGTGTGTGTGTGTACTGTATGTGTATGTGTGTGTGTGTGTGTTGCATGAAGCATTTTGTGTAAGGTTACACAACTTTTGGATAATGTTCCACAGGCACGCTGGCTCAGTCTCACTGCCCTGTTCTGCTCTATGTCTGTGCAATAGAGATCCCAGTCTTGATTAAAGAGATCGGAACTTCCCTGGAGGCTCGAGCACCATTACAGCGGGACAAGAGGAGCCAACGCTGAGCTCAGATTTTTTTCTGCTAAGTGAGGCAGCAGGGAGCCCATACTGCACTGCACTGCCCTGTGTTCAGTCAAACTGCACTCAAGTCAAGCATAAGGGGCTCTCAAAGCAAGCGTGGGTCATTTTTAGGGGATCCACTGCACCCATTTTTTTTGCCTCCACACCTTGTATACTATGATCATGCTTATCTTCAAATATAAACAATCACCACTGCTACGAAAAGTCAAGGCAGGAGGGATAATGTTTTTCGCAAACTGTTCTAAATAGATACACTTGTTTCTAAATGAAAAGTCTGTTTAACAGCATATGACTCAGAGACACTGTGTGTGTGTGTGTGTGTGTGTGTGTGTGTGTGTGTGTGTGTGTGTGTGTGTGTGTGTGTGTGTCTACATATTATAAGTGTGTAATCATGTTTAAAGCCTTAGGCACTGCATGTCTTATTCTCAAGCTAAGCTTGACTACCGTTCAGCTACAGTCAGAAACATATGAAGAGCTTCAATGATGGTCAGACCTTTAAGTGACCTGACAAATACCACAGACCCCACTGGATATTACTTGTAAAAAAGATCTTATTAAAATCAGACCCAGCTCATGCACTATTTTTAATTCCAGATTTGTGTTGATGGGGAAACATTGAAAACTAGCTTTAAAAGCTAAGTTTATTCTTGAAATACAGTACAATAGTCCTTATATGTTTCCAATTTTTTGCGTATTGAGTACATGGTAAAATATTTCAGCCTGTACAAGACAAATATTGACAGGGAAAGGCAGCATCATTATTTCCTCAGAGGTAAGAGTTAGTCATTAGCATTGAGAAGAGCCAGAAGACCTTGTAACCCCACAACTCAGCTAATACATTTAGAGCTTCAGTTAGGAATTAATCAAAAACATTCTGCTCTTCTCAGGAAGACCATGTCACACTAGTCAAGTCAAGTTTATTTGTATAGCGCATTTCATACTCAAGGCAGTTCAATATGCTTAACAAAAATAAAAGCAAAGAACAATATACGTAAAAGCATAAAAGAGAAAATAAGTGTTAAATAAATATACGATAAATAAAATACATATTACAGAAAAGCAAAGAGCAATATGTAAGCATAAAAGATAAAAGAGGTAAAATAATAAACGACTTAAAGGTAAATCGCTAGCAGAGAGCATCAGTGAACAGTTTGGTGTTAAGTCCGGATTTGAAACTTCCAACAGTAGGAGCATTTTTCATGTTTTCTGGAAGCTGGTTTCAAAGCTGAACTACATACAGCTGCAGTTGAAAGCAGCTGCTATAAGATCTTAGAACCACAAATTACCTACAGCTCTTGGTCGGAACTCGGAAGACTGGTCACATTACAAGACTACAAGTCGTTCTTGTATCTGTCCATTGACTGTGTTGTTCACATCATACGACTCCTGACAAAATTATGACAAACTAGTCTTTTTCTTAGAGTGCCCTAGCATGTCGCACACAAAAAAATAGCAGGTTGTGTAGTATGTCACATTGTAAGACTCACTCACATTCGATGTCATGCCCAACCCTTTGGAATCGGGTATGATGCTGGAAAGGTGTCGCAACAAATTTGAGGCAAAATTGGGCTGGTATCGTATAATCTGACTAGACCATTACGGCCTATATGTCTTAAGGTCGTAAAGACGTTATTAGCGCAATTCGGAGTATCGGAGTTTACCTTATAGGTTGACATGGCGACCGTCATGACAATTGTGAATGACAAAAAATATGTAATCTGACCCTACCATTAGGGTCTCCTCTAAAAGTCATAACATACACATAGTGACATTTCTATGACAAAAAATGTTTGCATATAACAATCACAGACAATCACTGTCTTGCTGTAATATTCACAGCCTGGCCCAAAAAAGTACTTTCTTGTAGTCTTGTTTTGATTTGTTTTCCTTAGTCTTTTGTATTGTGTGTGCATTGCCTGGAAATATGTGACAGCTCATCTTGTTCTGTGTAGGAAAGCCTCTACAGTTTTTGGGTAGAGCACGCAGACACATCTTGTGACTGTCACCATCCTCTTTTGTATTATTGTGTTCCTCTGTATGCAAACCCCCTTCTTTTTCCTGTGGTCTCATTTTTTCTCCTCAATTTTACATATATGTGTTTATATTGTCTAGAAGTACTGCTTGGAAGTGTCCTGGGACAAGCGCATCTTGTATCATGGAGGACGGCCTTTACTGTTCCCGGATGAAACACGCAGGCACATTTGTGGCTGCCACCAGGCAGTGTTGAAACACATAAATCCCCTTTTACTCTGGGGTCTCCTAATGTGTATGTGTGCATGTGCACCTTAGGCAATTGTGCACCACAATTACTGTTTGTTTTAAGTGAAATTAGAAATACTAAAAAAACTAGAGGGTTTCAATTTCCTTGGTTTCATTACTAAATAATCTACAGTGACACATCATATAGCCCACAGGCTGAAAGTGTTGGTCTTATAGAGGAAATTTTAGATTCTGCATTTAGTATGTTGTCACTTTTTGTAAAAAGTGAATAAATAATAACCTTTCTGTCTGTCTGCAAGTCTTTTTAGTTGAAGACATAGACCCTGTTTACACTTGGATCACACTCGGTTGACAGTTGTGTTTTAGGTGATTGGATCATAAGTGGACAGCACTGTAATTAAGTTTAGACAACCACCAAAACACATTGTGATCCAGTTACTCAGACCACTGACCAAGATGGTCTGGGACAAATTTCACCACAGTCTGACTGTAATGTAAATACTAAAGCGTGTGTGTGTGTGTGTGTGTGTTAATGTAAACACTAATCTGTGCCAACGTGTACCCGACTATTGCAGTTCTTGTAGATGTTCTGAAGGCAGAAAGGAACGAGAACAGAAGTGGTCATCAGTGCCTCTGCCTGCAGGTCTTGACACAGACGTAAACACAGGTGGCAATCCAGACTTCAGAAAGCAAAAACCCTGCCCCATACTCCATCCAACCTTTTTCTGAACCAGCTGATCTTAATGACCACACAAATCATTTGACAGATAGATGAGCTAAGTAGTGAATACACCAGTGTTGAGGGCACAGACAGAAGCCATAGGCTAAGTGGCAGAGTTTTTACTTTCTGGAGCTGTGATCTCCACCTCTAAACGTAAACAGCAATATGTATTAGCTGTCCATTTGTGATGACAATAGTACAATTGTGATTCCTGCACTTTGCCTCTGCCTTCGACCCCCCCTCCCCACATAGACTCACACACACGTACAGAACAAAGGTGAGACTGCTTAATTCTAATTTCACTACATTGTCTCTATAATTGTTTGTATGTAACAATAAAACTCATTGAGTCCTTGAATGCCATTGCTCAATATGCATTTTAAAATCATTCGGAAATAGGACCACAATATAAAGAGACCAAGACCAATTTATGCTCTGACATTAGTAAATAAAATTCTAATACAAAGTAAAATTCAGTATTCTAATGCATTGTATAATAAGCTACTTGAGGCCGTGGATTTGCGCTGGATTTAAAACAGCTAAGGGGTGTTGTTAGGCACGACGTGAAGCCAAGTCCCATTAAACCCCCTTAGCTGTTCTAAATCCAGTGCAAACCCACAGACTTGAGTGGCTTATTGCTTTTCTAAAACTATTACAACAAATATTTGGACAGATTTAAATAAGGAAAGCCAAACAAATTTTAAAAATAAAATAATGTATTAATAAATAATCCAATACATATAGTTCCTTTGGGGAAGTGGTTGCCGCACAACACTAAATGCTACAACAGCCAGACAGAACACAAACCTACGGCTACAATACAGTGTCATTGCAAGCCCAACATTCAGGAATGCTTATTAAAAGTTATTTGAATATTGCCATTAATGGCAAAACTGCTAAATTAAGGTTCAGTTTCCAACAAAGTTTACAAAGTCTACAACAAAGCCAGCATCCAACATTTTCACTATTTTTTGCTACTTTGTAATGTTTTTTTTTTTTTTTTTTTTTAATTAAGGTTCGCTGTAATGGAATTTTGTAATAGAATCTTATGCGGGTATTCTCTGGGGTTATGCTGGATTTCCAACGGCTCGGAATGTGATCCAGCCAATCACAATCAAGGACCCGAACAAGCAGTTTTAGAAAGACAGAGCTGCTATGTCTTCAAGACCAATAGTCTTGTAGAGTAGTATTTTATGGTGTGCATGTTTTCAAATTTCACATGCTAGCTTCACATACAGTAAATCCTATGGGTCCATTAATAGGTTAAGCTCTCTTGTCATTAAATCTATGGGAACAAAACTATCTTACTCTGATAAACAATGTGACAGTAAGCTTGAAGCCATGTGGTTCAGGTTTTTTGAAACATGTACAGTAATACATCAAGAAACTTTATTGTTGAGAAAAACAAGAAAATCAACTTTTAAGGGCTTATGGTGATATTGACATTTCCTTTCATAATCCTGTCACTTTAAAGGAATTGCTCACCAGTGCGATTGTTCATCTTTTCACTTTTCAGTTGTCACCTTTGACCTGACTCTACTCACTGAGTGCCAGTGATCATGCTATTACTTTCCTGACTCAATCCCTTTCTCATATTGTGTGCAATAGTGTGCAGGCAGCATGCAGCACCCATCTCTCCAGCCTATTTGCTGTCTAGCCATGGCCAATGACATGTATGGAGGATGACGTTCAGGCAACCCACTCCCATGCAAACTCACCAACTTACGTTGCTCGGTTTTCTGTGAATTGAAATTAGTATGTATCTCATTGAGTTGCACTTTTGTTACGATGTCTTACTTTTCCCTCTGTATGCTCGGCATTGAGAAAGCAATAGCAACATACAATACACTTTTTTTTAAAAACAGAAATACAAAGTGCAGTTCTGTCTGTGTTGTATCTCATACAACCTCTGGGCTTTGGAATTAACAAGATGGTTGCTTTGAAAAGCCACTAATGTGAAAACAGAGAGCCTACTCTTTTTGAATAATTGCTGTTGTGTCATTCTCAAATAGCCTCTGCAAAAACTCAAGCTGCACCTCATCAGCTAGATGCAGGAATTACATAATCTTCTTCTGTGGCTTCCTATTTAAGTGCAGCCAGACCCTTACCCACAGTACTCTCTCCATACCCCTTCAGGTTTGTACATTTTCCTTGGCTTATGAGAAGAAAAGAAACATACAGTATTGCTGTGTGGGGTTGGGACAAATAAATTACCCAGGCCAGGTTGGTCTCTTATTTAGCAGTTCCATTTCGAGCCAAACCTTGACTTGTTGTTAGCTGTGCTGCACATGATAAACAAAAGGTTTTGTTCTATGAACTCTTTGTATTACATAACAGTTGTTTATAAAAAAAGTTAAATAAAGAAAAGGCTTCGAAAAGCCTGTACAAAACAAAACTCACAAAAGTTCTACTGCTTTGCTTAACCCATGGCCTTATGCTAAAATTGGGGGATGCTTGTTTTTGCTGGCACTAACACCTTCCTGTTGTGGTCTTGTCGCAGACTATTTCTCAAAAGCAGCATTTCTCAGGGCAAAGTTCTGTAAGAGTAGAGGATGAGGTTGAATATCAGCAACAACTGGGTCAATGAATGGAAACAGAGCCAGTGCAGGATTTTAAGGGGGCATGACATAAATCAAACTTTAACATTTTAAACTTGTCTTCTATGTCTTAAATCAACAAAGTGTTAGGGCCCTGACACACACACACACACACACTGGCCTGATAACTGAGTCTTCACACAGTCCTGTTTTCTCTACTTAAACTGTCTAGCTCTTTACATCATACACACTGATCACTGCACTGTTGTGAGGTTACTTTGTAGTGACTTAAGACTCTCTGTGCTGCGGAATGTGCTGTCAATTATTCATAAGTGGTGCAGTACCAGGCTGGTCTTCAATTCTCAGCAGTTTACTGACGCGCTGCCATAATAAACAGGCCGCCCGTTTCACCACACTCAGGGAAATATTTATTTACGGGACACAAAAGTTCCTTTGTTACCAAATGTTTCCTTTGTTACCTGGCCTTACACTGTATATCTTTGTTCGTTCTGTGTTTCTGGCTATGTCATAACTTACTCCTGTTTCAAGAGTCCGCTGTTCTGTTGTATTTGGCAAGCCATGCAGATCTCTAACAAAACGTGTCATACCACATTATCTGTGTGTCGACAACCAGCTGCTCAAGATATTTTATACTGAAGAATGTATTCTTTCAGAAGTAATGTGGGTTGTTAAAGTTCTGGCCAAAAGAAATATAAGTGACCTCTACGAATATAGGTCACAATGAAGACCATAGACATACCATCTTTCAGGACTTATAAGAGATCTGTCTTTTTAGCTCTGACACAGAGACATACAAGCAAATCAACTATTTATTTTGGTAGATATAAATAAAAACATATAAAATTAAGTATTCTGTGGAAATAATGACGAGGTGGAGGCAAAGAACTGGTCAACTGGTCACCTCGTTTGCCATGAACATTATTGCATTATGTATTGGCATTGCATGTGAGAGTTCTCATGTTGTGTTCTTCATGAAAAATAACACGGTGAAAAAATCAGGGAACACATTGGAGACTTAAATGGAAATGCAGCTGTGGTGTTATTGTGGCCTACTCTGGAAATAAGGTACACATTACAGATGGCAGATCAGAGACAGTCATACCAACAGCCCAAACATAATGCAGAGGCTAGAGACATGGAGAAGTGTGGAAACTCACAATGCACCACTTCACTGGCCTGGGTCAATAACAATGAATGCTGTGACATTGCCCAAATAATTGGCTCTGGCATGACACATAAGATTTAATATTATGAGATATATTACTCTGACAGGTTGAAAATCGATATCTACCCAAAAATGTTACACTGAAAAACGTGAAGCATACAGCCACTTAAAAAAGGCAATGATCAGCATGGATCTTTTTCAACTGGTTTAACTGCAACTATTTTATTGTCATAGCATTGTTCACGATTCCTGAAAAATAGTTTAGTTTAAATTAGTTTAAGTTGAAGCAGAACAGACAATAAGACCGACCATAAAAAGATCCATGCAGCTGGTTTTATACTTTTTACATTGTAAATCACAAGTGTTAATGTAGTGTTAATGTTTGTATAGTTTTCCTAATGTTGTCCTTCACCACATCAAACACATGACTGGACTTAACAATAGATGTTATACACAAACTTGCTTGAGGCAGCAGACAAATGCACAAGACAATTGTAGTTTTCTTCACTTTATTTGTAAATGCATCTCGAATAGACCAAAGGGAAAATATATTTATATATGAATCATATACACTTTTTACATTTCTCACAATTTACACTGCTGCAGATTAAGATACACTGTATGAGAAATAGTTCTGCTTCCTGTGACATAGCTTTAGGTACACATCATATCATTTCTCTCTCATCATTTACATACATTCAGTGGTGGCAGAAGGCATCTGCTAGTACATGAGTTTAGGGTGAACTGCACGGAATGTGTCACTGCCTGTGCATAGCTCACTCCTCGCCCCCAGCCACTCACTCTGACGCTGGCATCAGCCTGCCCTGACCATGGTGCAAACAAAAGGCACAAAAGGGATATCGACATGCCCCCCTGCATTCATTCACAAATATTTAAATTACTATCACTGATGGCAAGACAGCAGATTTGGGGATAATATGCAAACGAAAAAAAACGTTTACTTTAAGAACACAATTCTTTCAAATGAAGCTTGTATACATTTTAAAGTTGATCACCTGACCCACTGGCAGTTTCACAAAGGCATTTCCAAAGTCTTTCCACACTGACAAGCATACTTGAGTTTGTATAAAATAGATTTAAAGATTTCACAGAGGACCTATTGCCTTTATACATTTTAGACTTAGGAAACATTTGTGGAACATTAACACTTGATGATTTCCGCTGGTGAAACTGTGTAAATCTTATCTGCTGTCTAGCCATCCCTGGCCAAAGTATTACTAAATGTCCCAGTTACTGCTGTCATTTATCCACTGGCCAGGTGTGAAGCAGACCGCAGTTCTCTCCTGTTGGGGAGAGGCCAGGTGTGATCTCCCCTACAACTCGCATCCCCACACACAGAGGTGGGGGTGGAGGAATTGAGGGGTAAAATCAAGACAGTCCAGGGGAGCATAGCTTAGCACCATATGTCTTTAGTTAATGTGAACCAAATGTGCAACGACACATCAAGCAGGGCAGGACAACAGCCAGTCCCTGAACAACAAAAAAAACAACATAGCTTGAAAGGGTTTCCAGTACTTCTGTAGCTATGAGCAAGACGTGTGTGTGTGTGTGTGTGTGTGTGTGTGTGTGTATGTACCACATAAAGGAGTATGTCTGTCTTCATGTCTGTAGCTGCTAACTGTTAACAAGTATTCCAGACATCATTCAGTTGTGAGGGATATTGCAGAGGTGTGTTCATGGTATCAAAATAAATCTGATATATTATATATTGCGAAATTCACTAATGAAGTCTATTTGACGTGGGCATATTTAAAACTAGAGCCATAACAATTTTGTTGGCCCCCAGTTGAGCAAATACAAGCCCAGCATATACACAATCATATACAAACAAAAATACAAAGAAATGTACCAAATCACCTATTTAGGCAAAAAAACATTGTACAAATGGTCATATTTTTGTGTGAATGATACAAAGGATCCAAATGTCAGTACCATAAAATGAGTTGAAAATGTGCGTATTTCCTTTAAGGGTATCTACGGTAGCCAAGACCTGACCCGTACACCTAATTGGACTTCAAGCAAATCACAGTTATATCCCTAAACAAAATACAAAGCAAGGGATCTTCCTCATTAGCCAATAGCTTATACTGGCATGATCCTGACAGCGATCAGTAGTTCAACTGAACATACCTTTTTGTTTTTTTTAAGGATCTAAATGGCACATCTACATTGGCAAATAGAGATATCATCATCATTATGTAGAATAAGGAATGTTGATGCTTTAGTTATAGGCACATACATCAACAATAAAACATCAAAGTACTTTGAAAATTAAATTATGATATTTATATTTTCCATCTAAAATTTGAAATAGAAAAAAGTAAAAAAAAAAAAAAAAACTACAAAAATACACTCTAAACAAAGTTTGGGACACCTTGGTATCATATCAAGTAACAGATTTTTCTTTGAAACGTTTTCCCTTCAGTCATTTCTTCATTCAATAAATTATCACAGTACCTTAAAAAACTTTTCTTCTTGTCTTCTTGTACCCAACACATCACACACACACCTACACACAAACACATATACACACACACACAGACACACAAGCATGCACACACACACACACACACACAATCGTCTTTCACACATACCCATACATCCCACTCACTTTTAAAACCCTCATCTCATTTGACCCATTCTGTTTCTCATTCTCACACGCAAACATTTTCACAGCCCTTGTTCTTTTTGTCTCCTCCTCATTTTTGCGTCCTCTCCCTTCCTTCAACTCTTCAAACTCCCTCTTGTTCTCGCTCTCTCTCTCTCACGCTCTTTCTCTCTCTCGCTCTCTCTTTCTCCTCCCCCCCTTCATCTGCCCCTTGCTGGGCCCCAGCCCAAGCCGAGGGGGTTGTCTGGGGTCAGTTTGCAGAGCGCACTGTCCTGCTGCTTCGTGGAAAGCGATGGACTTTGATGTGTTTGGACAGGTGATCGCTGCGGGCAAACTTCTTCTCGCAGACGGGGCACTGGTATGGCTTGACTCCTGAGTGTGAGCGCCGGTGTCGCGAGAGCTCGTCTGACCTTGAGAACCTGAGGGGGCAGAAAAAAAAGAGTCAGTCAGGCGACATGCAGGGAGATCGCATGCGATGACATGCTTCTAAATGCATCTGACGTGTCGTAATCTCCACGCCAGTAGCGCAGTCACTGGCTCTTCTCAGACTGCAGGTGGCCTTTTATGAACAATAGCTGATAGAACAGCTAGATAGAACAGTTAGCTGTGTAACTGAATGGTACAACAGAGCTACATAATAGGACATAATAATGTCTATGATTGCAAAGACAAAATAAAGTTTACACATTTTACAGATGTACTAAAACATGTCAGTTGAAACATGAAACATTTTATTCAGATAACGTAATGTATTGCAGATTCTAATAATATTATAGCAATTCTACTGGGCATGTATCTTCAAAAGAACACTATTTAGGAAAAAGAACACTTTTTGGAGTTAAACAGCTGAGTTTCACTTTCGCTATTAACTTATCATTAATCATTGAGTCTAATTCATTGGTCTATGCTAGGCTAGGCTAATAACTACAGTGCTACTACCAGGCTAAATGCATTCAAAAACAGCAAAACTCAACTGTTTAACTCCAAGGGAGTTAAAAAAATGAGCTTCATTCCCCCCAAAAAACTGGAGTGTTGGAGTGGTGTTGCAATGGATGGTAACTGCTGTCAGAAGACGCCATATGAGCCTTCCTGGCAAATGTCACCAGCTCACACAGCTTTCTTGGCTGAGCCTTTTTTGAAGCAGCATATGTGGACCATAAATTCAGTCCTTGTCAGATCACTGAGCTGACACAAGCTCAAGCTGCCTTCTGATTGGCTGGGGGAGACCAGTTAAGGACTTAATCAACACCTCCTCTGGGTCTGATTTATGCATTTACAAGTTACACTTTACTTTACGTTCCCTGTTACAATGTATGTATATATCATGTACACTGTAACAAGTACAGTGTAAGAAAGTTTATAACAATATGTGATCTTCTGTACTTACACTGTACTTTAGGGTTACGGTAAGAGAAGGGTACAGTGTAAGTACATATGTTGTTGTATTTAGATACACGGTAAAATGATCACAAAATTGTATGTGAAAGTGTTACCCATTCACATACGTTCACAGACTTAAATTTATATCATAAAATACAGAGTACACTGTGTAGTGACAGATGTAAACTATTACAAATTATACATATGCAATATTGCCATTATTCACTATCGTTCCTCATCCCTCAGGGTATGTTCTCCTAACTAGTCACACATTTGAATGTGGATAATGACCACAAGCTTTACTGCAGAGTCAGATTCGAAATGTTGGGGCCTCTTCAAGAAACCACAAGTTTATCACATCACGTATCACTACCACCACAACTTAACCCCAACCACAAGTGTGATAGAGATGTATTTCACTGCTAAAAGTAAAACAACGGGGAAAGGTTACTTCCACATCATAATTTAAGTATATATTTTAGACTTTTATGCTCTCATTCGACAGGGCAGTAAATTAGGTGACAGGAAATAAGTGGGAGAGAGAGAGTGGGTCCGGTTTGGAAATGACCCAGGACAAACTTGAACCGGGGTCGGTCTTCATGGTCACTTGCCCTTTTTATTGCACAGGTGCTCTAACCACTGCACCACAGCAGTACTGAGATTCCTGCCACTGCTCATTGCACCATACCAAAAGACTCTCTGTGCTTTGTCAATGCCCTCATCAAAACTCACAAGGACTAAATTGAGGGCCCTCAAGTTGCAAATCTATTACATGTGCATCAGTCTTTGTTTTGCCTTCTTTTTGGGCTCTGACATAAGGACTTCTCCAGTGCAAGCTGGAGATGTTGCGTGTGTTTAGCCCTTGAGCACGGCTGCAGTGACCCCACTGCTGGGTACCTCTTTACTTCTCATCATCAAAGCTCTCACACTGCGCTCTCTTGGAGCTTGTTTGAGTTTCAGCTGTCTGGTAAACTCATTGCCCTCTGGAGAACACATGTACTACATCCTAGTATAAGTGGCAACACACACGGACACATGGACACACACACACACACACACACACACACACCACAAAGAAATTATACTCATGTATGTATATGCAATATGAAATTGTCTATTGTTTTTCATATGCATTTCAAAATGCATGGAAGTAAACTCCACAGCCCACCCAGCTCTTAAGACTGATATTAAGCAATCATGTGCAATTATACAAGCTGAAGGGCTGAACCTCAGACCTCAACAAGAACAGCTGCCAACTCAACTGTATGTCAAGAATGCAAAGTAATGTTGGTTTCTGACTGTCATATACAACATGAGGAGCAAATATGCAAAAAAGTCATATAAAATATGACAATAAGTTTACAATACCAACAACCAACTACAAAAACTATTGTTTACTGTTTACAATGCTTGTAATGTTTGATTACATATTTAGCCTTTGTCCTACAAAAAGTATTATGAACTTAACTTGAGAATGTGGCTACTATAAAGGCTACTATTTAACAAGAAATATAGGTAAATTGATCCAGTTATTGTTATGCTTGACAAATGCAAAGACATATTAAATTTGTGCATGCACAAAGACTTCAGGAGTCTGTGTGCTTCAAAAGTGTGCAAGTGTGCTTGCGCCTGTTAAAGGAACAGCACTGTCGGTGTCATCTGGCTCCCTTTCTCTGTTCGTGGAGAACCAGAGGAATGTGAAACATGCTCGTGGAACTGCAAGGCAGCCAAATTACAGACGGCCGAAAAGGCATTCTTCCTCTCTCCCTAGCTTCCATTTCCTGACCACGTTGAGGAGGTCGTGGATGCCAACTTTGAAGGCTGGATATTGTCCTGAGGCAGTGCTGCTCTGCTCTTCCCACTGAGGGGCTGAGATAGGGCCACTGATAAAGGCACTGGGGCCCAGAGTGGACCATGAGGGCCCTAGAGCTGGTGTGAGGACATAGGGTGGAGGGTATAAGTGCGCACTACAGCTAATGGGTCTCAGTGTGAAAATGAACAACCTGGGACCAAAACAGACACCAACAGTTACTGTAAGACCACTACAGTGATAACCTAGTCCTGACCTTAGACAACCTGTGACCAATACAAACACCAGTAGTTACTCTAACATCACTACAATGATGACTTAAGTCATAGCATGTATGCTACATACAGCTGTTTGGCTATAACACGTTTGCCTGTCTGTTGATAAAATACAGTTTGTTGTCAGTTGATCTCTGTCTGCACTACTCAAAGACATCTTTTAAAGCCGTATTGTTTGTGATGGTCAGTTATTAGATAATTTCTCATTAGCAACTATAAAGGGAAGATGAGAAGTCCCTGTTATCAAAAAAAGAAAGAAAGACAACACATAGTATTTGGTTGTGTCTGCTGAGACATGACAGTGATGTCAGCTTGCATGCAAAATGCATTAAAAAAAACTGTGATTGCAGTTTAAACAATGTGTTTAAAAAATGTTTTTCTTTTCAGTCTTCTGTTTCATGCATAGAGAGAAAACAGATCGAAGGCATTACATAAGCATGCTGTCATCCGATCACTGTGGCCAGCGAGTTTGACCTGGCAGTAGACCTGGCTGACGTGAAATATGGTGCTTCAGCGTCCGTCTCCATATTAAACCTCTTGTACTGTAGCAGCGACACATGTAAAGTTTGTGAACTCGAGCGCAGTGTGCCTGCATGGGCTTTAACAGAGCATGCAGCCAAGTACAGACAGAGAGCAAACAGACATGAGCCTGAGGGAGCAAAGTCTTTCCTGACTTCAAAGGCTTTATCTAATCTCGAGGTTTGTGAGAGAGAGGGGGATAAAACTGGAGATGGAGTGAAAAAGTGACAAAAAAAGAGAAAATGCTTATGCTGATCTCTTACCTGCATGTAAAACCCTGTGCAATCTGTTACTTATAATGATGTATCAATGTGTAGTCAAAAGTGGACTTTGGCCAGAGATGGTTGTCCAAACTGGATGGACTCCATAAATTAGTTAAAGGCCAAGCAGAGGAAAAGAAAACTCTGAGCTCATGTCTTGACAATCTCACGTTTCCTGACATTTTCACTCTTTGCCAATGTTTCTTCCTTATGTCGACACATTCTCATACTGATGTATTATTATATATTATATTATTCTATTATATTATATTATTATATATATTATATATTTTTTACCTTTTCACTTATCCAAAACACTGCTTATGGTGGTTTAGGGAGCAAGCATGGGAAATTATACTTTTAACAAACAATCTTTGTCTGTATTATAACAGAATGTCTAAACATTGAGCACATATTTGGGAATCCAATAAAGAGTACTTTCACATATTTTCATCATCTCTTCCTCTCTCTCTCTCTCTGTCTCTTTCTCTCTCTCTCTCTCTCTCTCTCTCTCTCACCTCCAGCCACATCCAGGCCAGGTGCAGGCGAAGGGCTTCTCTCCCGTGTGCCTCCTAAGGTGAGCCTTCAGGTGGCTGCTTTTGGTGTACATCTTGGCACAGCCTGGGAAGGTGCATTTGTGCATTTTGATGAGGTCTGCCACTGAGCTTTTCTGAAACTTCTGGCTCCCGACTAACAGGCCTGAGCCCTGTGAACCCGCAATGCCAGCCTCTCCCAAACACATCGGCTTCGCCGCGATAGGAACAGGGGCGATGCGGACGAATTTTGAGGGTGAGTTGGTACGGTTTGCTGGCGGTACCACCTGAGGAACCAGCGCAAAAGTCTGGCCCTGGATATTGACCAGGAGTTGGGCGATTTTAATGTCTGAGGCGGACTGGGAGGTCTGTAGCGACGGAGATCCACTTGGATTCTGTTCCTGTTTAATCTGGACAGGCTGAATTTGTAAAATGACGGGTACACCTGTGCCATCCACCACAACTGACTTATTGGAGGAGTCCTCCTTCTTAACACCTGGTGGAATACTGAAAGAGGCACCTGTCAAGAGCTCTGCACTCTCCTTGTCAGTGCCAGCATTGACCATATCACCACTGGTGGAAACAGTTTGGTCCAGGTTTTGTGCAAAATCATCAAAACCAAAGGCATTGTCTTTAGCCTGTAGCAGGCTCTCCTCACTGGCCCCCTGCTTCAGAGCCAAAACCTCCATGTTCTCCTCCAGGAACTCATCAATCTCCTCCAGAGTGGGCTGGAACAGAAGCCTGTCATGGTCCTCCAGATCTGTTGGAAATACGGGGAAGTCGAAGCTCTCCTCTTTGGCTGTGCGGTCCCGCCGTGACTCCCAGGCAAGGCCCATGGGCAGAAGAGGTGGGAACGTGCTAGAGACGCTGGTGGTGGAAGAGGCACTGTTCAAGGAAGCCTGAGAAAGCAGATAGTCCAGCAGCCCATCCTGGCTCTCGCCGCTGGAGCTGCTGCCGTAGCTGGAGCCCAGCACCAGAGACTCGGGGCTCGAGCAGGACCGGAGGCTGGAGGTGTCACTTAGGTCATCCTCAGAAAACGGCGAGGGCAGCATTTGATAACCACCCTCGTCTGTAACCATAGCTGAGAAACTGTAGTAGCCCAGTGGGGAACGAGAGTGTGGCAGGGAGGTTTCTTCTCTGGCAGGCAAGTGATCCACCATTCCCTGCTCCCTCCCACTAAAAAACCCAGTAGTTTCCCTTTTGTATGCTGTGATAAGGCCTGTTACCCTGTAACATGAATAAACAAAACATAATTATCAGTGCTGCATTCAAAACACAAAATATGGCTAAATAAAACTCAGTAATTGGATTAAGGGCTGCCTGCTAAATTTGTATTTATGGCACAGTGTGGAACCCTGTGGAATGTTCATGTAAACCCTTGAACAACCTCTCTGGTCTGTCAGACATAAGGACTTTTAATGTTTTACTGTATTATATAATCTAACACAAAGATAAGCTGGCAGCTGTGGCCTAATGGTTAGGGAGTTGGTCTTGGGATCAGAGGGTTGCAGGTTTGACTCCTGTACCAGTAGGCAAAAATGTGGGTAAGAGAGTGTATAACCAGTGCTCTCCTGCACCCTTATCCATGGGGGACTATCCCTGTATTCAATTCACTGTAAATCAGCCTGGATATGGGTGTCAGCTAAATGCAATGTAATCATACGTCTTACTGCTGCAAGACTATAACCTATGTTACACTGCGTTGGCTAGCTTCACATCCGTATGACAACTGCTAATTGAGAAGAATGTATGAATAAAAGTTTAAAATCCATTTAAGCTTTACTAATCATCCAAGAGTAGGCTAACTGAAAGAGCTTCGGGCGCCCCCCTTCGCAAAGGCAAGTTAATGAGGAATAACCCAAACTCTTGAGAGGCACTGGCCACAGAACAGCAATACACTTAACATATTTTTTTTCCACAAATGTATTTAAATATCGCGACGCTGAGTTGTTAAGGAGCAATCTACTTTTTAATCACATGAAAAACAATAGGGTGTTGGAGCTGTGTGTTGTAATAATTTGGATAACTTGCATAAATATTGAACCAATAACGATCCAGGCTTAATAATTTGAATAACTTGCTTAAGCTACATCCAACTTTAAGTATCACCTCCACGTTCCACAGAATTCAAATTCGGAAAAAATAGGCAGCGAAAACGAATGGCACTGCAGAATTATACAAACCTAGACTGCAGCTGTGCAGATTATTGATTTGCACTGAAAATATGACCACCTCTATGTTCTCGCAGCAAATGCATGCTCTTTCAGCATGTGCGCTCCAAACAGCTATTACAAAAACTCTTACATACCGTTGGCTTTCAAGTCTGTTGTCCAATTTACGAATCAATATTTCCGCCTTGTCTGTCTTCTTATTCTGTAGCCTACCGGTCAGTGAATGTGTGACCTTCCGTCAAACTTCACATTGCAACACTGGGCACAGCGCATATCATGAGGTCTTTGACTGTAGTAGACTTGGCTACTACATTGCCGTCACATGATTACTGCCGAGCAACTAAAGAGAAAACTGTGGGTAGGTTGTGAAGGCTCGCCTGCTGCCCTCCTAGCGATTGGTCGGATTGACTCGGAGGCTGAACGGTCGTCCTTTTGTCGTCAGTGGAACAATTGCGTTTGTACAGAACAGTCACGGCAAGATTGGACATGCACTGTTATAAGCCAAACAGAATTGGGGATTTTATTATCAAAACATCTGCCATTAATTTAGCCTTTCAACAAACTACACCGATTCTCTCTCTCTATCTCTCTCTCTCTCTGTTGTGTTGTGTGTGTGTGTGTGCGTGTGTGTAAGAGAGAGAGAGAGAGCGAGCTGAAAGCACATTAATAATACTTGCCAAGGCCAATAATACTTGGCACACACCAAGAGAGGTAGGCCTAGCCTATAGAAGCACATTCATAAGGTAGTAGGCCTACACTTGTTCACCATGTCAATCTTTTTTTTAACCGGGCTACAGGCTACATATTGCTAAAAGTGTGATAGGAGAGAAGCTGCCCTCTGGTGAAGCTTAGTACCACAGCCTCTCCTCTGCACTGCAGCTTATGCTTCTGACCCGAGCTTTATCTGGACCTCCTGCTCTTTGTTTGTTAAATCCTTTAAAAACATGACAAGGTCAAAGGCTGTATGTTTTTTTTTTCACTACACTCAAGGGCATCTTCTACCAACAAATCTTTCTTCTAGTTTTGGCCAAAGTTCAAAAAACAGGTCACCAGGATTATGTTTGTCCCATTTTGACACTGGCAATATTGAATGGAGGTCAGGAACCCAGAAGTAACTCAGTAGGGAATGTCAAGCATTCAAAACATTAATAATCTACTGGTAGGCCATAAGAAAATGTGTATGAAAATATGAGGGCAAATAGGGAAAGAAAGTAGTAATTGTCAATAACATTTAACATTTTTATTAAACATGTAGTTTCTACTCTTACTAGAAATTGAGGACGTTTTAATAAGAAGTTTGGCAGAACAAGTTGAGGCACATGTTAGTAAAGTCTTGGATGGTATGTTTTAACCATTGACTGTATGGTTTTAACATGCGCACTAAGAGTGCAGTACAAATTCATTATTATTTTTTTTCCCACTTAAAGCAGCTTTTACGTAGAATATCGCGACTTCCTGTGTATCCTACATGCATTCATGTTTTTAAATTTTGGGTTTCCTCTCTATGAAGAAATGGTTACTTGACCGCCACCTGTCGGCTTTGTAAGGTGACCTGGTGACGTTTCCATCTAGACAATATTTTCATCCATATTTGTCTTTATATTTAATAAGGAATATGCATAAATTACCGAAATAACCGGTTGATTTGCTACTTTATAGCACCGGTTCAGTGGCGGAACAAGTCAGCGCCGGGCTGGGGGCGGGGCAAATGACCGGGCCCTTTATTAAAGCTTATCATAACATCATTTTAGGCTACAAAATGTCGGCAACTACGGTCTTTACCAATTTCAACACTACCGGGTGCAACTATGTTATTTAGTATATAAAGTCCTTCAAACGAATGTAACTCAGAAACAAAAAAAAACCATTAGGATACTGTACATGGCTCATAATAAACACCAATAGACTTTATTGCGCACATTATTTGAAGGGAAGAGTTTGCAACGGTGAAAGGAAGAGTCAGAAATAAAAGGGTGCAACTATGTTATTTTGTACATTAAGTCCTTCAAACGAACATGTATCTCAGAAACAAAAAAACATTAGGCGACATACTATACATGGCTAATAAAACATAGGCTATTTGAAGGGCATACGACGAGCCTTGCGCTCCGCGAACTCGTATACGATGCTCTGTATGTCCAGTTTCTTTGCCCTCTCATTCTCTATGGACAACATGGCAAGTCCACTCAGTCTCTCCTGTCCCATTGCGCTCCTCAAGTGGTTTTTAATCAGCTTTATCAGCTTTAATTTGGAGAATGAGCGCTCAGAGGTTGCAACGGTGACAGGAAGAGTCAGAAATAAAAGGAGGGCGCTGCAAATTTCGCTGAATGCAGAAATTATTGCTGGGTGGTTGACAAGGAGCATTTTTGCCAGATCCGCAACAGACTTTTGCTTTGGTATCTGGTCCTTGAAAGAGGTTCTAAAACTAAGCAGCTGGCCAGGGAAGCTGGGGTCGATATCCCGACAGAAAGTTTATTATTGGTTTTGATTTTACACGAGTTTCTGCAGACTGGAGATTAACGTGACTAGCGCAAAACTCCGTCAGCAAGTTCATATTCATTCTGTGCATAGTTTAGCTTAAGGTACACGGAAGACACAACTTAGTTTAACATGCATGGAATGTAAAGTCAGTCTGACATGCCTCGTATGTGTGCATTTACTTTGTTTATTGATCTTTGTGTGCGATAAGATCGCAAATGTTCACGAATGTTCTAATGGTAGACACTCCACGCCTGTGAACATTCTATTCTGTCTAGCCTGCTGTCAATGATATGCATGTATTTAGCCTGTGTAACGTGGTGCATTACTTTGATTATGTTTGCGCAGATGCTGCACGTTAAGTACACCGGAGCCTGACGGCTAGTTTTTGTTATATGTTTTCTAAAGAAAATAAAGGTTTGTGAACTGCAATTCCCGTGTGTTCCTGCCTGACCACCGTTACACTAACAACCAGTTTAAAACCAACTCACACGAATGGTGTGACTGTTTGAAATGCTACCTGTCAATCTGGCTCCCTGCTAGCAGTATTGGTGGGCTTGAATTGCCGGCAACATTGTTGGGGTCATCTTCAAGAGGACGAACAAAATATGTCCAGTTTTTGTAATTTGGCTTTGCCCTGCTCCCTTTTTTCCCTTTCTTTGCGCTTTGTCGCCCCACTTTTATCTTTATATGAGCTGCCAGTGCCACTCATGTTACTTCGTAGTAAAAATGCTTGTCAAGTGACGAATGACGTTACTGACAGTTGATGACGATTTTACCCAAAATACACCTAGAAACAGTATGCCATCCCGCCCCCAAGGCCCGGGACGGACGCCCAGCACCCCCCTAAGCTCCGCCCCTGCACCGGTTAGAAAAAGGCAAAGCGTTTCATTTAACCGTTAATTTCGCCACTAGAGTTGTTATGGTTACCATTTATAAGCGCATTGATATGGAACGGCAATTTAACTTTTCTTTTAAGGTAGCCCGTTCCTAAAAAGTGAATGTTCACATCATCAGCCAATCAGAAAATAGAATTCCATTGCTAAGGGAGATACGACGCTCATATCACTTGGGCACATCGAAGTTGCACCGATGTATCATGCACCTGTAACACAGTTTTGAGCAAACAAGGTGCGGCCAAACAACACTTACGCAAAATCTTTTCGCGTTTATGTCTGAGATAAGCCTATTTTGTACACCCACATGTTTGAGTAGGTTTGTTTGCTGCTGGAAATTGTATTGGTAAACTGAACGCGCTGTTCGTGTGTTTTTATAATGAAGAAAACTGTACACCGATGCATGTTTTGTCACATTTATTTTCAGACATTGTAATCGTGTATGTCATTTTGTCTCACTAGAATAAACCAAAGACCGTTTCCATTCATGTAACGGGATTTGTAAGATGCCAGCGATGGCTAATCCATCCGACAATGCGGATAAAGAACAAAAAAGTAAGTCCTAACAACTCATGTTTTTTTATGTTATTCGCAGTAGCCCATCAAGGATACACAGTTATTTGTAATGAATTGGATAAAATTCACATACGAGACCAATAGCATGAGCTGATTCCCAACAACAGGACTGTATAGCTTCAAGAAGTTTTTGAATGATAAAGCAGAAGGCTTTTCATGAACTACTTCCTGCTGCATGATGTTTTCCCCTCTTTCCACCACCTTTCCCCTCCTTTGATCAGAAAAGCAATCTGTGTCAGTGAATATGAAGAGCGGAAGTTCACCCAAATCTTCAAAATCAGGTGCCAATCTATTGCCAGCAATTTACAATACAATTGTATAGTAATGCATTTATTACTAGTACGGCGTTGTGGCAAGGCATAGTATGTACTGCACTGTAGTACTGAAAAGTAATTAAATTCATTTGGTATAGGACTGTGTTATATTCAATATGTGTATTCCCTTGGCATAGTTAGACTCTCACACCAATTACATCTCCTCTTAAATTCCTCCACAAAAGTCCATAAAATTCTTGTCAATGTGCCATACATAAGATGACGCATTTCACCCATGTATCATGATGCAGACCCTCTACTGTGTGTAATGGCATCTAAGCAATGAATTTATAATGTTTTCTGTGGTCACTTGTGCAGGTGACATTGGAAACAATGGCTTTCTAAAAAGAAACCCCTTCAAAGTCCCTGAGGAGGACATCTTTCAGCTCAGGAACAAACAGAAACTGAGAATGATGGAGGTAAGTGTGTCAAAAAAAAATTTGAAGGTGATTTCATTTAAATCAATTCACCAATTTATATATGTCAGATGCGTGTCTGTAGAAAACTGCACCATATTCCAGTGTTGTCTGTGATGTTGCAGGAGCGTGAGCACCAGAAGGAGATGAAGGTGCACCAGCGCTGCACATATCTGGGGAAGCTGCAGGAGAAGCGGGCAGAGTTCCGCCGGCAGCTGAGAAAGTGGGAGAGTGACACAGACACTAACACTTCAAAGACCTCGATCAAAAATGACCCCTCCTGGAGGGGGTCAGCCATCCAAGGTGAGAAGGACTAAGCCTTAAGACAGACCCAGGCCCTGGTGACACGCTGAGTGGACACCTTGGCTCTGCCATATGTCCACAACTGATGTTTAATATGTCTTTTTTCATGTTTGTTTATTGTAACACAAACAAAGTCATACAGAGTTATATGAATGTTTAATTTAATGTTGTTTTAGAACAAACAGACAAAGACACAATCCATGAGTACATCAACAAAAAGAAGGACATGTTTTTCCTTGAGGTACAGTAAATTAGCACAGATTAGTTAATGAGACCACACTTAACACTTTGTGACCCTAGAACATCTTAACTGCTTTCAAGTAAGTTGCACTTGTTTAGTGTAAACAGTTAAACACTTCCAATAAACAGAGGTGGTGATACAGGCTTCAGCAAATGAAAACTCTGCCACAGATTTTATCTAACCTTTTTTGAAGCAGCTGATTATTAGAGCACACAAATCAGGCACATAAAACAGCTAATAAGTGAAATCACCTACACAGGGGCAGAAGGATTATGGGGGCTTTCTATTTCTGAAGCCAGCATCTCCACCTGTGCCTGTAAATCTCTAAAATCAGAATAGTAAGCCAACATGATTGACCCTGTGCCTTTGAGATGCCTGGGAGAACACAGTTCAAAATGACCTTCATTTATTTCTCCCCAAATGGCAAATTGTCTGTCGGTTAGTATTCTCTGGCAGTGAAGCAGGAGGTGATCACCAATCTGACGGAGATAGCTAAGGCGGAGGAGAACAGGCTAGAGCGAGCCCTGCAGTATTTGGATGAGGACGCTGCCATGTTTGATGAGTTCCTCAAGGAGAATGACAAGAGCTCTGTGGAGGCTATTAAAATGTATTTGTCTTCTGATTAATAATGATTATGTTTTATTCAGGTGTACACTGTAAATAGTGCTGCATTAGAAACTGCATGGATGTTGTTTACGTTGGACACTATTTTTCTTGCACTATTGTTCAAGTAAAATGAACCTAATGTTCATTATTTTTGAATATTAAAGTTAAAAAATACATGCAGAACATTACCTTAACAATTTATTAAATATTTTTAAGAAGGCTTTAAACAGCATGTTTTACAGTGTAAATGTGCTTGTCGCCAAAATAAATATCAGCAACTGTTGTTTTTTTGTGTAATTACTAACTCATCTACTCATCTACACTGTCTAACACCTACACCACAGTGCTGAACAGGAGACTAAAGGAAAGCTAGAGAAAATTGCAGAGATCAAGAAGATTACAGGAAAGATAGTGGCAGTGAAAAGGTATATAGTCACAGGGAGAAAGATTATTACTTAAAGATGTGGACAGTACCTAAAGTGTCTGCATTCGTCTAGTGTGTCTGTTTTTTTTTAACTAGGATGTCATTTACATATGCTGTTTTTTCCTGGTTGTATAAATGCACAGTGACATCTCCAAGTTTGAGGACATTTTGAAGGAGTACACCAACTACAACGACTTCCTGCTGAAGCTGTCGCCGCCCGAGTGGCAGGAGAAGCAGCAGTGGCGGAAGGAGATGGCCGAGAAGATTCGAGAAGAACGTTCCAAGAAGGAGCAGGAGGCAGCAGCCAAGGCAGCGCAGGACCAAGCTGCGGTGACACAAAACAAATGTACAACCCCATTACCTTACATGATATGACATGACATTCAGCTGACACGCTTATCTTAAGCGACTTACAGTGAATGTGGTACAGGGAAAGTCGCCCCTGGAGCAATGTGGGGTTAGATGCCTTGCTCAAGGGCACTTCAGGCATGGGTGAGGGTGCAGGAGAGTACTGGTTATTCACTTCCCCAACCACAATTTTTCCCAACTCCTTAACCTTAACCTTAGGCCACAGCTGCCCTAAAACATAACATTAGATGACTGTGTACTGTGTATTATGTACTGTGTATAATGTGTAATAAGTAATGTAGTAATGTAATTCTGTGTCTTCACAGACAGATACAGCCTCGGCAGAGAACTGCCCCCTCTGACGGATGTTCGAGGCCAGCGCAGGGTGGGACCTGGCCCCAAGGAGAACAAGACGGAGAACAAGATGTAAGGACAAATCACATAATCCTATCAAAATGGCTAGTGTGAAAGTGTCAATTTCTTTCCCCTTAGCTTAACATATATATTTGTATTTACATACACATATTTGGCCCATGTTTAATATTTTAGAAAAGAACAGCATGCTCCAACTGTTGGCGATCTCTCGAAGTATGACCTCTCTGACTTTGAGGCAAGTCAAATATTCTTCTACACTTGCAATTTAGATCAGTGAATGTCATGCCACATACAGCAAAGATCAGGGCTCATTCTGTGTGTGTGTGTGTGGGTGTGTGTGTGTGTGTGTGTGTGTGTGTGTGTGTGTCTGTGTGTGTGTGTGTGTGTGTGTGTGTGTGTGTGTGTTTGTGTGTCTGTATATGTGTGTGTGTGGGTGTGTTTGCATGCGTGTTTGTGTGTGCGTGCCTGCATTGCATGCTTGTGTATTTGGATGTGTGTCCTTACGTACCTTACTATGGGGCAGGATCCTCAGCTGTTCTTCACGGATCCCCAGCAGCTGCTGGACCTGCTGACAGAGCTTGAGAAGCAGAACCTGAATCTGATCCAGAACTCGCAGGACACCGAGGAGACGCTGGAGGAGTTCCGCATTACCATGATCAGCACACGCAAGAAGATGTCAGTGCCTCTATAACTGCTGCTGGTCGCACTTTATTTTATGGTGTAACTACATCATGAAATACAGTATAACAAAGTTTGTTGCAGTGTGTAAATAGTGTACTTATACTGCACCATGGGGGTAGGGTTAGGGTTAGGGTTAAGGTTAGCGTTAGATATGTACAGTGTAATTACATAATGTTACATGTTGCAAGAAGATGTCAGTGTTGCACTTAGCTGACGCTTTTATCCAAAGTGATTTACAGTTTAGGTACAGGGTAGTTACAGTCCGTGGAGCAATATGGGGTTAGGTGTCTTTCTCAAGGGCACTTCAATCATCCTTTACCATTAGGCCACGGCAGTGCCTCTACTACTGCTGCTGGTCGAACTTTATTTTACCATCCCTGTTAAAGTGTAACGACATCCTGAAATACAGTGTAACAAAGCTTGTTGCAGTATGTAACATAATGTACTGTAACTATGGGCTGTAACTACCCTGTACCTAAACTGTAAGTCGCTATGAATAAAAGCGTCAGCTAAGTGTAACACGTAACACTGACATCTTCATACCCGCAAGAAAATGTCAGTGTTATGTGTTACACTTAGCTGACGCTTTTATCCAAAGCGACTTACAGTACAGTTTAGGTACAGGGTAGTTACAGTCCGTGGAGCAATGTTGGGTTAGGTGCCTTTCTCAAGGGCACTTCAACCATGGATGAAGGTGCAGGGAGTCCACACACATTCTTCTAGCTGGTAAGGGTAGGATATGAACTAGCAACCTTCCAATCCCAAGACCAAATCCTTTACCATTAGGTCATGGCAGTGCCTTTGCTGCTGGTTGCACTTTATTTTATGATCCCTGTTGCAGTGTATCTACATCATGAAATACAGTGTAACAAAGTTTGTTGCAATATGTAATATAATGTAGTTACACTGCACCATGGGGTTAGGGTAAAGGTTAGGATTAGGTATATACAGTGTAATTACATAATATTACATGTTGTTACATTTAGATACACTGTAAAAGGAGCCATAAAATAAAGCGTTTTCCTGCAGCTGTGTCTGGTCGGACCATGTGGCCATGTCCACATAGGCCTAAAATAGAACGCTAAATTATAGAATATTACATTACATTACACTTAGCAGACGCTTTTTATCTGAGGTAGCTTACAATAGAGAGCACAAATCAAGCTACAGATATGCAGAGGAGAAGAGAGTCAGCAAACGTGTAACAACTTGGGAGAGATTACACAAATTCTTTTCAATTTTGGTATATTTTTTGGTGACAGGAAATGAGTGGGAGGGGGAGAGAGAAAGAACAGAGAGAATAGGCTGGCAATGTGCAAAGCTAACTAAACCTTAAATCTATGTCCTACTGTCTTGATGATTTGGAAGTAATGCAGGTTTGAGTGACCAAACTGTGTGTGTGTGTGTGTGCGTGTGTGTGTGTGTGTGAGAGTGGTGTGTGAGTATGTGTGTGTGAGTATGTATGTCTGTGTGTATGTGTGTGAGTGATGTGTAAGTGTGTGTGTGTGTGTGTGTGTGTGTGTGTGTGTGTGTGTGTGTGTGTGTGTGTGTGTGTGTGTGTGTGTGTCTTCGTGTGTGTGTCTTTGTGTGCGTGTATGTGTGTGTGCGTGTCTGAGTATGTGTGTGTGTGTGCGTGTGTGTGTGTGTGTGTGCATGCGTGTGTGTGTGTCCAGGGAGAAGGAGACAGAGCAGCTGGCCCAGCATGTGGAGATCATTAGTCGAGCCATAGAGAGGGAGCGGGAGAGGGCAGCCGAGCTGGAGCTCAAGGCTCGACTCTTCTCCTTTGGAGAGTACAAAGCTGATCATCAGGTGAGGACCATGTTCATCAGATCCACACAGACATGGACCCTAAGTACACACACACACACACACACACACACACACACACACACACACACACACACACACACACACACACACACACATGTACATGCACACACACATACACACAAACACACACACACAAACACACACACACACACACACACACACACACACACACACATATCGCTGGCATTAGGAAATATGACAAAATTAAGAATAGGGGTGGTTGGGGATGTCCTCTACCAAACCCGCAGACATACTGTAAGCGTCATATCATTTCAAATACAGCCTTACTGCTAGTGATTTACAAGACCTCTTCATTCTCCTTTGTGTCCCCTCCTATTTCCCTCTTCTGCAGGACCGCATGCTGGAGTCACTGGACAAGAAGGTTGAGGAGGTGTGTAGCAACCTACAATTGTAAAAACAGCCTAATAACACAATAACTGCCAATTACGTAAATCATTTTGACCCCTTTTTTAATGCATTAAATTGGCCAACAATCTATTAACTTGCCAACAAGGTGTACCGGCGGTGCGTGGGGGAGACGGAGGCCAACCTGACCACCCTGCAGATGCTGACCAGCATCGAGGGCCGCCTGGAGGAGCTGCTGGAGAACCTGGAGCTGGTGCCGCGTGATCGACTGCTCACGGTGGAGAGGGTCCGCGAGAAGGAGCGCAGGATTAGGTCAGAAGCCATCTTTTCTTTGCAGAATATTTAGTGGCCTGAAGCGCCCACATGGGTCTGAATCAGAAACCTCCTTCACAGTAAATATCGTGGCCTAAGGCACCCACATGAGTCTAAATCAGAAGCCTCCTCAACAGTAATCTATATACAAACATAATATAGTGGCCTAAAGTCAATGGGATCTTATTTATTCCTGAGAGGTCGAGAGGCGACGCTTGTAGGAAGTCCTAATGTGGTCCGTGTTGTGTGTTGTTGTTCCAGGCAAAGGGAGGAGAAGGCGCGCCTGCAGAAGAAGCAGCAGGAGGAGCGTCTGCGTAAGGCCCTGGAGAGGGCTCAGGCCGACATCAAGAGACCCGTGAGTCAGCCCACTAACACCTCGGGGCCAGCTGGGCCCTATCTGTTAGACTGAGAGCTAGTCTCAGGATCAGAGGGTCACAAGTTCAAATCCTGTACCAGTAGAAAAAAAAAAACTGTGGGTTGGTGGGGAAGTGAATAACCAACGCTCTCCTGCACCCCCACTCAAGTGCCCTTAAGCAAGGCTCCTCATTGCTCCAGGGGGACTGTTCCTGTACGTAAATCACTCTGGATAAGAGTAGCATCAGTTAAGTATAATGTGCAGGAGAGTGCTAATTATTCACTCCCTCACCCACTTTTTCCTGCTTTTTTCTACTGGTATGGCAATCAAATCTAGCCGACGTCAGATAATGAATAAACTTTTATCTCAGTCCCGTGTGGCTGGTGCTGTGCTGTGCTGTGCTGTGCTGTGCTGTGCTGTGCTGTTCTGACTGTGAGTGGCGGTCTGCTTTCAGATGGGCAGAAAGCTCATGCCGCGTTCCCAGCCGCCCACGCAGGAGAGCCACGACCACGAGATAGACGAGGTCAACGACGTGGAGATTGAGAAACACCAGTACTTTTTCACCTAGTGCTGCTGGATACATATCCCTTGGCCTCATAGTTTTGGCATTGCCTGACAAAACAATATATAAAATAAATACAATTATGTGAACATACATTTTGTTTCTGTGATCAGTCACTAATGATAAATAATAATAATCATACATGAACAAGAAATGCTTTTGTCGTGTGATGCCGTGTGATGTTATTATGAAAAAGTAAGATCATAGTCAGTTTGTTTGTATAGCATAGTTTAGAACATCCTGTGGTTGACCAAAGTGCTTGAGAAACTGCATGAGATAGGATTTTGAGAAAAGCATTACCTGGCTATACCTTTTAACCTTAAGCTCCATCATTTAAGAATTAAAACAACTGTGCTGCTCAGTACCTACCATATGGTGTCACTAAAGTACAATTTTTAAACTGCATTCCTAAATCAAGTACTTGGGTCAGTAGTTTACCCCCAGTCAGTCACACACTTAGAAAAATATATTAGGATCATCTCATGTATGAGAAATACTCTCTTGACAACCATTTGTCAGCACCCACCCCCATACACACACACACACACACACACACACACACACACACACACACACACACACACACACACACACACACACACACAGCAAGACATACAGAGAAAGAGAGAAGAGAAGGACCTTTTTCAGTTCAGATCCGGTAATATTTCTGGTGCATTACTATGTTTAATACTGATCAGTGGAAACCACCTAAGGGACACTGTGTAGACAAAGCATTGTAAACTAGGATGCAAGTTACACAGGTATTTGCACATTTATGTCAGCTAAAAGTAGATACTGTAAAAAATGCATCTGCTCTGTCTGCTCTGGGTCTTCCTAAGGCTTTAACCAGGTCAGTTAAGGTCAGAAGCCACAAGGGCTCAGACATTTTTTGAACTTTCACGTTGCATCCTGCACCCAACATAAAAATAGGATGTGCTCAATATAACTTTATGTTAAACCTCCAGATATACCACATAATACCACTGAATTTCTCTATCATTTTTTATTGTTATTTGGCAGTGTTTATAGTGTAGTTAAGTGGGTATATTGCATACATCAAGTCAAAAATATTTCACTTGTCCAGTTGTTAAAACTAAGGTTGCCACAAAATTGATATACACTAACCAAAACTAAAGCAGTTGCTTTACTACTGCACTGATACAGTAGCTGCAGTATCATATGTGAACAGGTAGAGCCAATACATTGCAGGACTGTTACTTCACAAAGCCAAGTAGGGTTGGTATGTGTTGTTGCTGTTGTAGTGTTGATGTCATTGTCTTTATAATCTCATTTTAATTCTAGTATCTTGACAACCCTAGTTTAAACAGGTACAGACAATGGTACATTATTGGACATTATTGGACAATAAACATTATGGTTTGATTACAATCATCTGCCTTGTTTATGCAGTTTAAAAAATGCTGATGCTTTCTGATTGCCCCACAGTACCGTATTGGACTAATATTGTTACACCAAATAGATCTGATGTTGCATTCAAAATAAGATGGTAGAACCTAAGCTACATCTTTTGCCAAAGATATTTACTTTAAAATACATTTTGCAAGCATATTTAAATTATTCTTTAATACACACACACACACATTTGCTGTGTGCATTTCTGGTCCTAGTTAACAGTGGCAAGAACAGTACAGTACAAATACAGTTAGGGCAGCACAAGTCCTCCAAACGCCTCCCTTCAGATCACAGTAAATCAGTGCATGTGTCTTTTACAATGTAAACATTTATCTCTGAATATACATTTTCTTTACTTGCCCTTTTTACAGGGTGTAAACAGGCAACTGACCAACACGATTAAAAAATTGCATTGATGCAAGATTCAGTACAAGGCATTTGAGACAGGTAGCAGAGACCAGTAACGGTATACAAATGAACACTGTTCCTAAAGCAAGAGACTGTCACCACAAACAGATTTAGAGTAACACCACCTTTTCCACAACTCTCACCACGATGACACCAACATCAGGAATTGAAGCAGAAATTCGGTGTGAATCAATCCATAGACCTGTTGTCCCCAGTGCTATCGAAAAATGAAGATTTGATGCAGCATTCACTGAGTAACAAACCAGTAGCTAACATTAACTGAATGGGGCACAGAAACTAACTTTCAGTTTAATTTCCCCATGTCCCATTTAGTTAACATTAGCTGTCGGTTTGCTATTTGGTCTATGTTATATCGTATTTTCTCATTCCTTTTCCACAGAAAGCACTTAGTGACCTTGAACAATAGGGGTATGGATTGAGTCAAACTGGATTTCTCATTTAAAGGTGCTATATGTCAGCTATTTACAGCTAGTAACAATAAACTGGTCCTCATATGTCACCAGAGGTTAAGGTGGCATGTTCAATTGAAATACTGTTTGAAATAATGTTTTTACATTTTATGGCAATAGTACAGCCAGATTAAATGTGTAGATCACCAATTCTGTTTATACTTTTATTTTTTGTTTTGCTTCTTGCCTTCAGATTGGAAACAATGTTTTATTTTGTAATATTGTAATATTTTTAACTTGATTGCAGTACATGTTTTGGCCATAGTGCTGCATATAGCACCATCAAAAAAAGAAAGAATTACATAACAATTATCATGCATGAACACATTTTATAACACATCAAGTATGTGCAGTGTTGGGCAGGATGGAAAGTTAACTGTAGCACTGACCCAAGGCATGTAGAGCTGCTCTAATGACCGCCTTTCCCATGCTCAGGGACAGCACTGGGCAGATCAAGAGGAGCATGGCTGATGTGCAGTGACACGGGGGTTTGTCCTTGGGGGAATGCTCGTGACAGCAGGTCAGTGATGGTGGCAAGGCGAGCATGCAGACCCCTCAGCCTGTCAACACTCTGCCTGACACCACCACCCAAGCCAACGCACGCCCACAGACATACCAAATTACATCTGATTCCTCAGCCACCCATCCGCATCCTACTCTCTCTCACACATGTACACCCTCCCTCTTTCTCTTTCTCTTAGTCTCACTCTTCCTCTCTCTCTCTGTCACACACATGTATTCTCCTCTCTCTCTCTCTCTCTCCCTCTCTCTCTCGTGCTCTCTCTGTCTCTGTGGGGACACCACTGACTGGCATTTCCTTAGCAGCGGGTGTGACGCTGTGCCCAGTGCAGGTTGTGTCATGTGGAGCAGGTAATGTGGCAGGAAGCCAGTGGGTGGGAGACTGGCACTAATGAACATGTGACCAGGTACCCACAGCTCTGCTCCTCGCATACTGAGTGCCTCACAAAGCTGCCATCCTCACAGGTGAAAGAGTATATGCAAACTAATGATGATGTTCATTTCAAATCTGATAAGCATAATTAACCATTAGGTTACACATAATATGTTACATCAACAAACAAGGCCTTTTGCCATTCCCCGCTGCATGTTGTCTTATTGGTGATATTACAACTAGTAAGAAACTAACCCACAACTCTGACATAGTAATTGTATGTAACAGATTAAATGACATTGGCATAGCTGGTTCACTGAGATGGTTTCTCTTGCATCTTTGCGCAACATAAATGGAGATGGGAGTTATCTTCTCTTATCTTTACCATAGCCATTTCTGTGGACAGACCTCAGAGAGAGAGAAAAAGCGAGAAAGGGAGGGAGAGAGAGAGAGCAAGAGAGAGAGAGAGAGACCTAAAGAGAAAGAGAGAGATAGAGAGATGAGTCTTCATGCGTGACAGAAAATTACAACATTTTGAACATGTTCTTATTGCCTTCACCATTTCGAACAAAAAACAAGGTGACAGACAATGCACTGTCAAAAACACAAGACAGGCGAGCTATGGACACTGCAAGTGTTGTTCGTGTAGGGTTGAGGGGGGTGTATTGCAGATATGCTATATGACATGAGGCTTCTCCTTCCTCTCCATCAGACGTGCTGGTGCACTGGTGGTGGTGGCGGTGAGGAGGAGGAGAGGGAGGAGGAGGAGAGTGGCGGACGCGGCTCGATGCCCCTGCTCTTCATGAAGGACAGCAGCTGCTCAGGAATTTCTGCCAGCACATCTTTAGCCAGCCGTGCCATGCTCAGCACCTGATTCCCTGAGCGGTCGATGTAGTCGCGGAAGGGCACAAACTGTAGGAATGGAACAGGACACAATACAGTACAATAGAAAACTTAAGTAATGTTTTTGGAAGGTCATTTCAGGGAAATTGGAGTTCCAGCAGAAAAGCATCAAACCACAATACCGATAGAGTAACAGTGTAAAAAGTATAAAAAGTACTGCACAAGAGACTGATAAGTCTAAATAGTCCACATAGAAAAGTGATTGTGTGTCTGTGTGTGTGTGTGTGTGTGTGTGTGTGTGTGTGTGTGTGTGTGTGTGTGAATGTGTGTGTGTGTGTGTGTGTGTGACAGAGTCAGCCGGTTTGTCTCAGACACCTGGAGGATCTCCATGCTGAGATCAAACACAAAGAAGCCAAACTGCAGAGGCGCACATCCCGGGTCAAAAAGTCAAAGTCCTGCCATATATTTGTTCCAGCCAAGTCAATGAATCAGCTAATCCTGAGTAGCACAACTCTTCAGCCTGCTAGATGAGGTAATTAGTGAAATCAGCTGTGATAAGAGCACAGCAGAAGGAATATGTGGCAGGACTTTTACTTTCTCAAGATGGTTTGTCCACCTCTGCAAAACTGTTCACTATTATTTAATCAGTGAACAATTTGGTCCTTGACAATAAACGGAAAGTCAAAGTGTGTGGTACTATTGGTCAGGTTTATTTTTAACTTATTTGCACCAGTTATGCGCATTGACACTAATTCAGCTTAGTGAGATGCCCATTAGTGGGCAATTTAGACCGCAAAGATGAATGTGTCTTTTTATGTTTCCAAGTGATTTGTTATTCGAATAACTGAAATGCACATTAACAATTTAGGTGGAAACAGGTAATTTTGGTGACAATATAATAATAATACAATGGCAATAAGGCAAGATTACAACTAGCAGAAGTAAACATCTTGCCAGACTTTGGCACTGTCTAACATAATTAAAACTTGAATAAGTTGTCGCCTTGGGATGGTCTAGCAGATGCAAGATAGATACTGATACTGACAGAAAACAAATCAGGCCTAACAGTGGGACTCCTGGTGTGTGTGGTGTGTGTTTGTACCTGAACAATGTCCCGCTCAGCAAAGCGCCCCCTAGAGGATACTCTCACTTCGTCCCCATCCAGCTCCTCCATGGCTACAAAAGGAGGAACAGACTGACAATCTCACACAAGAATTTTGAACAGGTGCAGTTATATGACAACAATATAAAATCTTGTAAACCAACATCATCAACTAACACATTAACAGTATACAGTCAATAAAACATTCTTTGGTGAGCAGGTAAAAACATAATTGTACAACAAATTGCACTATAAAGACCATAATGCTCTTAGTTGTTCAATTAACAATGAGATATCAATACAGCTAATTCCTTTTTTTGTATTACAGCATGATTTGAATATTAAAACAGATCAGATAGTTTTCAATTTAAAGTTCAGTTTGAAGTTATTTAATCAAAGTGAAGAATTATTTAGTTATTGCAGCAAAAGTTACTGACATATTTGTACAGCAGAATTGGTGGCCAAAAAGTTAATTAAACAAAGCAAGTTACCATCAAACTCGGCAGGACCAACTCCCACAATTATAATGGACATAGGCACGGTAGCTGCCTAAAAGCAAACAGCCAGAAAGGAAGACAAACAAGCGTTATCATTTCATCTCTTGTACTCTGAATGAAAAGATTTTTTCAAGTTTCAAGTTAAAAGTTTTAACTTAAAACCTGAACATGGCATACAGAAACCCTGTCCCTGTTTGCATGCCTCTGCGAAATGTATTTGAATTATGGTGAATTAGCAACAGCACAAATATGATTTGTTATATCAAGAGAAGACAAGCATAGGATTAACAGAGGATGCTGTATGTTACCAATACATAGTACTGGAAATACAAATCCAGCAACCACAAGCTCAATTAGAGGAATATTTGTGGAAGTTTAGAGGAACATACATTCACCACAGCCTCCTTGGTCTGGACCATGTCTGATATTACTCCATCTGTGATGATTAGCAGGACAAAATATTGTGACCCATCCCTCTCATTCGCTGCCATCCTAACAAAAACAACAGTAGTGAACAAAAACTTTGTTTTCAATGATTTTGACAAACGTATTACATTATCACATTGTGATGTTATACTATATATTGGGCATATTATTACATGTAAGAAGTAAAAAACTACAACCTGTTTGTGTCAACCCACATATCTCATGAAAGAGTTCAGAAGAATCTCAGATCATGGATTAGAATTAACATCCCCTTTGTTTAGTCTTGCCAGAAATCCATAAAGTACAGCAACACCGGCCCAGGAGAGCACTTTTTACCTCCAATCTCGAGACCAAATCCCTTACCTTAAGGCAACAGCTGTTGGGTGGTTTATAACAAATTGACATATAATGTTCCTCAGAGACACTGACTGTGAAAATGAGATTGTAAGGCCAGTCATCTATGTTTTAGTGACACCACTGTTGTTCTGGACTAACTCACTCAACTCATCCTATCCTAGTGTTGAAACATGTATAAGGATTGACAGCTCAGGCTAGGAGCAGGAAGAAGGCACCTATTCTTTCACTGGATCTGGCACCTAATGATTACTTATTACATTATATGTTTTGAGTTGCTGAATAAGAAATCATAAGTGCAACAACAATATTGTTTGAAATGTCAGTCTAGTAAACAGTAATAAAACATGTTTGGTCTCCCCATACCTATGAGTCACAATAAACGGTCAAAACTCAGGTATGAGTCAGTCACGGTCAAAACTCAAGCATGAACAGAACAGAAACTGGGACCGAAACATTGTGATTTAAACCCTAAATCACCTTTACGTGCATCTACCCCTCCAAGGAGAGACCAAGTAAACAAAACAGTAAAACCACTGGGCCAAAGCAAGTTCCACACCTAATCAGCATTCACAGTGTGCCTTCACCAGCGTATGGCAGCTGTCTGAGACTAAATATATTTGAAAAGCATTTTGCGGAATAGCAAGTAGTGTAAGCTTGTGAAACTGCCAGAGTGTTTTTGCCCCAGTAGAGTAACAATAAAGAAAATAAAAGAGGTACTTTGAGGAAATGGTCTTCTGAATATATTGTTCAGGAAATCTGAAAAATAACTATGTGATTGTGGGTGTTTTAAAAGAGATATCTGAAAGCGTGCAGCTGGCTCTTCAAGCAGGTCTGTGTAAAAGGTAATAAGATAATGATTAAAGTCTGCACAGGTTAGGCATTGCGTGAGGCAGTGGTGGCCTGGTGGTGAGGGTAATGGCCCTTGACCGGAGAGGTGCAGGTTTGATTCCACCAATTTTTACTAAGCTACCCTGAGCATGACACACACACACACACACACACACACACACACACACACACACACACACACACACACACACACACACACACACGCACACACACACACACACACACACACCACACACACACCACACACACACTGCTTCCCAGGCGGTGCTGTCATGGTTGCACCATGGTCAAGTGTGTGATGGGACAAATGCAGAGATGCAATTTCATTGTGTGTGCTGTGTAATCACAATGACAAATGGGTAGGACTTAAATCCATACTCATGCATTTTCCAAAAACCCTATAAAGCAGCTACCCTACTTGAATAATAAAAAGACTATAACTTTGAACACACTGACAAAGCACAGTCTGGAACAGATGCATAATAGCTACAGTATTTGATATGCCATGGAGGCTTACCGAGCCACTAGGTTGATGATGGGGGCGAAATTGGTGGGGCCATACAGCTGTGCTGTTCTGAGGCTCTCAAAATAAGCTTCTAGAACCCCATCTATGCCGACACAGCTGGCATCCTCACTGTTTCTGTTCTGCAGCAACACACATATTATACAAACAGTAGTAGTCATCCATTCAAATCACAAAACAAACTACTAACTACAAGTCTATGAAAATTACTAGCAATTATTCATTGACGCATGGAGGCACATATTTTAGGCATTAATAATGTACGTATTCATCATTAATTCACCATGCAGTCACATGTCCAGAAACATCTCTTTGTGGTCTTACTGACACTCAGACAGGTTTTCAATAATCTTCTGTCACTTCTTACTACATTAAAAGAAACCCCACGTGCACTGCCCCCCTGCACAACTAACACATCTAAATCCTATTCATTTCCACATTTCAACACGTGTAAGTCCTGTCACATTTCAGATTATGTAAATAAAGAATTACATCCAGATAGTTTTTGATGTTTTTTGGGGAAAAACAGTCATTGTGGTCATTGGCATAAAGTTGTGGTTTCTTGTATTTGTGTGCCTCCAAAAGTCAGAGGCCAAGTCAAATGTGTGAATGAAAAAAAGACAAACTTTAGCTGTGCAGTGAGCTGCTGGCTGCTGACATATGCAGATGAAGCGCATGTGTAATTGGAAGAGACAAAGCACACGGTGGTCAGGCGGCTGATGCAGACGGCCGCCTGTAGGGCAGCGTAATGAAGGGAGAAACAGCTGTCATCACCCAGTCTGGATTACCCAGTCTGTGCTGCATTGTTGAACACATTCTTTTTGCCTTTTTTTAACAGGCAGGATGACTGATGGTGTTGTTTTCGACTTATGGCTATTGATGGACCATGGAGTGATTTGTTGCATGCAAATGCAACCATGTTTATTTTACAGAATCTAGCCTTTTTCCAATTTTTGCTATGTAAATAAGTGCTTCAGGGGGATTTTTCAGGTGCGCACACACATACACACACACACACACATAGACACACTCACACAGATTGAATGATGTACACAAAACCTTCAGGGCCATACTAGGAAACTCACATGTATCAACACACTATTAAATCAGTCTCCATAGTCAATGTATAAAAGATAGGGGTAAAAAAGCCATGAAGCAGTGTTAACCCTCACCAGGGGAAAAGTGTGTGAGACTTTGCCGTCTGGGGGCAGCTTGGCTCCAAAGCCGTAAGCAGGGAACAGCTTATCGCTGTCATAGTCCTGGATGATCTCCCCCACCGCCTTCAGTGCCATGGCGTAGGCATTCATCTGGTAGGGACTCATGTAGTGCAGCGAGGTGGGCTGGGAGGGGTTGCCTGGGGCAAAGATTTACACAACAACCACATAATAAAACCCATGACATGAGCATATTCATTAATGCCTATGTTGCCTATGTTGCCATTACTGTCTATATATAAAGCAGTAATTGTCAAACCAGGGAATGAGTACCCCTAGGTACTGCCTCAACTCTAAGGGGTACACAAAATAAATTTGTGAGTGAATTCTCAGCTTCTACTAGCATCAAGATTAAGTATACATGCTATATGTGGAAAAAAATTCTTACATTCAAGCTATCCCCTATACAACCCAATTGGGACTACATTATTATGTACCATATAATATGCATAATTATTACGTGAAAACAAGGCAGTTAAAAGTTTGGAAATTACTGCTATAAAGGATTTGTTCCCAAATAATTCACAGCCCTGACACATTCTATGTCCTACCGGCCGCCCCCTGCAACACAGACAGCTTTCTATAACAACACATATTATTTGGTACATTACATTGCATGTAACTGATGCTCTTATCCAGAGTGACTTACAGTGAATGACAAGGACAATCCCCCTGGAGCAACGTGGGGTTAGGTGCCTTGCTCAAGGGCACTTCAGCCATGGATGTGGATGCAGGAGAACGCTGGTTATTCACTCCCTCACCCACATTTTTATATAATGTAGTGGCCACTGGGATGCATTTGGGGTAGTTTGAAAGATCTTTTTTTCATACATACAGTAGGCTGTAGGCATGCTCACCCACAGATTTATTTTGTATATCCCTCTAGAATTTCTCCAAGTACCACCATGTGTATTCATGCCCCAGTTTGACAACCACTTGTATAATGATTCCAACTCACCATTGGAGGCAGTGAAGTCAATGGCTACTGTGAAGTTAAGCTGGGTCCTGTTGAGCAGAAATGTAGGCCATTACATTACATTACATCACAATACATTAAAATTATCAGACCATTTCATCTAAAGCGACTTAAAATAGAGGACACAAATCAAGCTACAGATATGCAAAGGAGAACAGGGCATTGCTGGTAAGTGGAGGTTAGCGATGTGTGCATGGACGCACCAAAGAGGTCACACTCATAAAGAAATATAATCAACTTTCCTTTTTTTTATTAAATGCTTTTCATAACGTAGAAATAGCTCAACATGCTTAACAGGAAACAAAAAATGAACACAAGACAAATTGTATTTCAGCTCAAGAGGGAGAATTTGAATCTGGGGGGCTTTTAGAGCTTAGCCCTGGGAGTGCAGGGAGGCAATGGGGCAAGGCAGAACTCCCTATTGGGGTTGTTTGTTGAGGAAGAAACCAGAAGCCTTTACAGAAGGAAGGGGAAAAAATCAAAAGTATATTTGACAATGTTTACTTGCACAGGGAAAGAAAACTTCCTTTAATAAGTTAACCGCTGCTAGGTGTAATATGTGGGTAAACACTTACTGGCAAAGAACAAAACATTAGGATGGAAGTAGGTCAGAGACCCTGAGACGCATAATGAGGAAAACTAATCACCTGAGGGAGCTGCACAGGCAGTAACGACTCACCTGCTCCAAATGAAATACACAAACGTGTAGCACAGACTCAACTTTAACCCTCTATCTATGCCCATGGAGAATATCTAGACCACTGCAGCTGTTTACTCAATAGTGAAAGTCCCTAATTTTTTGTCCTCAGCGTGCATATAATTACTTATTAACGAGAGACAAAACAAAAAATAACAACTGCATGTTCATTTTGTGTTAAAGGGTATAAACTGTATTTTATTATCATAAGATACGCAGTAGTAAAATCTACCAATATTAACATACGCAGGTTCACAGGCGTGCTAAACTTGATTTTCAGAGCTGAGTCTAACTGTGATGAAAACTAATCATCTGAGGGAGTTGCAGAGAGAGTAAAGTACTCACCCGCCCCAATCCACAAATGTGCGCTCAGACTCAGACATAGAGACATACTCACAGACATAGATACAGACATAGTACTGACCCGTCCTAGTATAGTACTCACCCGCCCCGAATAAAATCCACAAACGTGTACTCAGACTCAGCTTTAAAGGAGAGAAGGGTTACCTAATGCACGGAGGCAAAAAAAACTGTTATACATGGACATGACCATAAGCACTACATACTGTAAATTATAGTGCAGTGTGTGTGTGTGTGTGTGTTTCTGTGTGCAATAGCGCTTACCGTTCCAGAGTTGATGTATTTTTTTTTTCTGCATTTCTTTTTAGGATTTAAAACCTTAGGTTGGTGCAAAAAGGGAGGACGGTTACTGGTGCATTCAAATTCCCTAAGTGTTACATTCATATTACAACACATAAAATATCCAAAGCCTCGATTTATGAATATATGAATACAAATGTTAACAATTAGGACACCTCACCTCATAGACATTAAACTGGCTCTGACCTCGGGACAATTCCCTGTAGCTGGTTGTAAACTCTCCGATAAAGTCGTGGCTGATGACAGAGAAGGGGATTAGAGTCAGCTCTGTGCAGACAGTATTGTAAGATATTGTTGCCCAGACTGTCTCATGGCCAGTGGTGTAGTGGAGGGCAAGTACAAGAACTGTTAATACACAGTATTATTACAAAGTAGTATCTACTTACTTTTTAAATAATTGTTAATGTTAAGGATATTAATAATTTACTCACTGTTTCTGCTGCTGTGCATATAGTTATCCACAGTTATCATCATCATTATTATGGTTATGATTATTATTATGACTATTATTATTATGACTATTATTATTATTATTATTATTATTATTATTATTATTATTATCATCATCCACCTTTGTTCTTACCACTACACCACTGTTTGTGACCAAGGATTTTTTTTATTGTGACCAAGCCCAAAAGGAAGTGTTTAGGAGCTACAAAATACCAGTGATGCCACAATTGACCAAATTCACACTGTTTCCATCTTTCTCTGACATCATACTTAGGGTGGAAACAAGATGGGAAGCTCAAATAAAGAACTGTCAACACTGCCAGCTGTCAGGCTGGCACTCTGTGTGTGAGAGTTAACGATGGCAAGATGGTCCATAGACCTAATCTATTTACCAGTCTTGACATTCAAAGACAATGATACATGGGCACATTCAGACACTGATTATGATGTCAGAGCAATATGGCTGCCGTGTGAATGGGGTGAATTATACACCTACGCCTACAGTTAGTGCATGTTTGATAGACATTTAACATGATAAATAGAAATGAAGCCTCTATGAACATAAACATGTACTACCTCCCATCCCGATCCCAATCATAAACATCCACTTTGACCGTCCTGAGGAGAAAACCGAGATGAGGTTTACAAGGCAACATTTAAATTACAAAAACATACATTAGAATCCACAATGTTATGTCACATTGATCTGGTTGGTTAAGAAATCAAAAATACAAGACAGTATCCATACAAACAGGCAACTAAAGCAGGCAACATAAATGTATCACAAAAAGTGCTGACATACAATATGGCCAGTGTTATCTGTTATATGGCCAGTGTTATCTTTGCTATCAGTGTTAAGTTAAATAATTTTTTATCCTTATTTCTAACATAAACAGTTTTGTGTGATGGCTACCCCCAGAATACCCCCAGATTGCAGTCAATGTGGATGCTATTTTTAAACGTTTTTGTCTTCTGTATTGTTGAAAGTGCTGGAAAAGAAAAATTCTTGTGCGTTTTCTTACCTGTCATAATCCCCATTACACAGAGCTCGTACTGGGATGGTAAAGGGTTGCCACACTGGATTCAGTGTGTTCTTTATCACTTCTGTTTTGTGACTTATGGTGAACCTGACAGAAATACATTGACATTCTAATATCACAAAAAAAACACTATAAAATTTGTTCCACTATATTTCCACATTTATCAAACTCGTCTTATGTAGTAATGTCCTCATTAAAAGTTGGACGTTCTTTCTTTGCATTGTTAGTTAACATGTTGTGTACAATATTGTCAAAATATGTGAAAAGTGGTACAGTGCTATAAAGACACTTACGTGCCATCCTCATTACTGCGATAGAACACCAGGAAGGGATCCGACTTCCCAAAAAAATCCTTTTTATCCAGCTTATTGGCACAGAGCTGCATTGTAGCGATGTCCTGTGGAAAATAACCACATCTGTCAGTATCAGTGCAGAAAGAGAACACTGGGTGTTTCATCCAGAGTAAGGAAAATAAACAAAAACATACAATCAAAGCACATGTTATAACCTATGCAAGTGTGTATATATTAATAATTGTCCTACTATGTCACCAGAGATGAATGAAAACATGTCAAATTAAAATATGGATTTTATTGAAAACAATAGTATATCCTGGATATTTGGTTTTTCTTTTAGTTAATTACAACCTGAAATTTACAACCTGAAATGTTGTTTATGTTTTGAATTTGATTTGTGTTTTGCCTCTTGTCTCTAGAGGGTGAACAACAACATTGAACAGTATTTTGAAATTGTTTGCAATCCCACTTTTGGCCACAATCTTACATAAAGCACCTTTAGGATGTCTATTTTCTCAAGCCAGTTTGTTCTGTGTTAGCAAACTTTACTAACCCTACAGTTACTGAGTTCTTCAGCTGTGAGAATGATGGTCCCACACTTCTTCCCTGGAATCCCCCTGCAAAAGACAAAGAGCATAAGTGAGTGAGTGAGTGAATGAGTGAGTGACCCTGAAAGAATCAGTAGTCACTCCCTCCAATGGCCATCCAAAAGTAAGAGCAACACCCATAAAGTAGTTGTGTCAATTTTGGCATCTGTATATTTTGAATGGTTTTCATGAAAAACAAACAAACAAACAAACAAAACAAACAAAACACTTATCTGCGCCACTACAGGGCATCCCTCAGATGCTCTTTTTGCCTTCCAGTCCTAACCCTACTAGAAAACAGTGAAGTGAATAAAGAGGGCTGCGATAATGGGTCCATCAAATTAACCTAGCAGATATATCAAACCGTACGTAGATGGGAGAATGTTGGATGTTAGAAGGACCAATACTCATTAACTGTCACCTAGGGGGCAACCAATAATATGATTATAACTCTTCCTCTCACATAGGAGGTCCTTGAGGACAGATGGCGAGGGACAAGTTTGCAGTGCTAATAAGACTGTAGAGTATCCATATGGGAGGCCAGCATGAGTCACAACACTCATCCCTCTCAACTGTCCAAACTACAAAAGAACTTTTTCAAAAAAAAGTCTTTGTGGTGTGTATCATTCATAAGGAGTTGGAGAGGTATTGGTGATTATGTTGGTACTCAGCACTGCCAGACAGAATTTCAACAGTTTGTCATCTGTGTTCTTTTTTTAAAAAAATCCCCAATCACGATTCTAACAGGTATGTGGCTGGCTTGACACAATTTTCAGCCAAAAATGATCTTTATTTAAAGTAATATTCACCTGCAGTCTGTGCTGATATTTTGCATCTAAAATATTGCATAGAATCCCATTCCAGGTGTATTTTGTTTTGTATATTACTGCCTTTGTACATATTGTTTATATTGCCCAGTGTGTACTGTATGTTATGTGACTGGCAAATTGTTGTCCCTGTTGTACAGCAAGCCTTATATACCACTTTTGTCTATTGAATCACTAAATGTCAATATCTTGAATGTATACTAGAGTCTCAACGCCTGCCAGAGTTAAATTCCTTGTGTATGTACTGTAAGTATACACAAAGAACAAGTATTTGTTGGCCAACAAATCTGATTCTGATTCTGAAAACGAAAGATCCACAGTTCACTGTTCTGTAGTCACATTAGAGGTTATGTACACAAGGGTAAAGAAATGACAGCAAACTCTGCTTTAGAGGATGTATTCAAACGTCTTCACACAATTTAATATTTTAAAAATAATGGGGAAATCATAAAAGTATTTCCTTAAATGTGCCTGTTTGATCTGATAGGTTACCATAGAAACCCCCAGGTGAAATACTGTAGAAGCAGTACTTTTTTCTGTCACAGCTTGAGACTTGCATGGGTAAAGGAAAAGAAAAAAAACAAACAACCAACCAAAACTCGGCTTGCCCTTTTCACACATTTCCTCAAGGACATGCCGCATGGTGCCTGCACTGAATGAGAAATATGTGGTATGCTGGCAGTGGAAGCTAGAACAGGCTTTTTCTGTGATTTATCACACACACATAAAAATATCCCCAGCTTGAAGGTGTGTTACAAGAGGCCCTCCTCAGGACTCTCACTATGCGCTCCACTCACTCACAGACAGCATCTGTGAGAAAAGGAGCGGTTACGTCTATAGTGAGGTAGAGGACTGTCGAGCCACTGCTGAAAGCAATTACAGCACATGTTCTTAAGCCAGATGTTTGACTCTGGAACTGCCTTTTAAATACTGAGGTACACATTCGCACAGAGGTACCTCTACCGGTAAATATTGTCCTGATGTTGTCAGGGTTCCTGCACACTGACTAGAGAGAGGCAAATGCTCCGTAAACCGACATCTGCAATAATAACCTAGTCTACTAGCTATTGTTTAGAGAGAGGTTTCATCTGATGACAAACATTGGCAATGTGTTGACATAACAACATCCACGCCAGCCCAGCCCCTCATGGCCCCCAAAAACCACCACACACCCACAGAGACCAACTCCAGGGACAAGCCACTAATATTTACTAGGAGAAAACATAAGAATGCAGAGCTGGACCACTATGAAAACATGAACACTCCCAGAGCAAACAGACAGTGTTGTATATAGATCTTTTTCCAATAAGGTCTGGGGTCCAACTGTCACATTCAGTACACACAAGTGAGCAACTGAGATGGGCATTGTGACTATTAATACGAAGGTACTTTATTTTATAGAACAAAAACCTCAAAAACCGAAGCACCAAAACATGGACCTAGGGGTATTCCAGGTATGTGGTTTAGTGACTAATCCAGATAGGATATGATGGGTTTTGTAAACCTCCTAAAAGATTTTTCTTTGTCATCATTCTCCCAGCTACTCACGAGAGGTTCCTCTCCAGACGGCCGCCTTTGGAGCCAATGATCTCCCCCAGGGTGCAAAACGTCTGGCCTAGAAACGACTAGGAGACGGCATAAATACAAACACAATTACACGGTACAATATGGCAAATTGATTTGTATCTAATCAAATTAATTTCACTTATATGTACTTTATAATAGCAACATAATCACATAATGATTTTACTAAGTGTATAAAAGCAAATAAAAGTTTTGTTTCAAACTCTTTAACACCCAACTTTGCTACAGACAACACAAGAGATGTTTATAGATTTCGAATCTAATTTTGTTTATAGGTAAAAACAAAGAATAGACAATGCAAACAAAACAGATAATGAGGCAAATATTTATTTTACTAACCTTCTGCAAGTATATGGTTGTTGGAACAAAAGCACAGTATTAGTCCATAAATGATAACACATAGTTTGTATGACATGTCAACAAAAAAGGCTGTATCAAAAACACAAAATGACAGAACTTACATGTTTAGACATATTTGAGCTTCTGGTGTCTACATTGTAACTACACAAATAAGAAAAAGGGAGTTGGACGCAAAAGGGCAATGCGTTCTTAACCATTCTATTTTATTAACAATACACCAGCTAAAAAATACACAGCACAGCAATCACCATAACAAATCTATGTTGCACTAACACTGTGTAAATGTACTACATCTTGTGAGTAGCCTAAACAAATGTACTTGCCTAACAAATAAAACCTCTTAGATGCACAGATTTAGCCCTTTATAACTACATTAACACATTTCAGTAGTTTTACATTACTGAAGATTTTAAAAATACGAAAAAGAATTAACTTAGTGATATTTATATAAAACATCGTAGTTGACTCACACATCGAATCGAAGATTTTGTTTTTCCTCAAAGAAGTAGTCCGGTACAAACTTTCTCACAAAATCTGGGTTCAGTGTATTGTCAATCACCTCAGTCCTTCCAAACTGTAATTTGCAATTTGAGAAGAAAACAGGCAAATGTGTAACATTTATACAGTTCTCAGCACCGACACACATTTTATTACATTCATCCATAACTACTGGCTTAGTAAACAGCATAGCAAGAGACTATAATAGGACATTACATTCCAGCAGAATACCAAATCCCTATACTCGCGCAAAAAACTAGGGACATTACTGTTCAATTCTCAATTTGAAGGACCACACAGTTGACCTGGACTGTATGAGAAGCAACCGCCACCCCCCCCCCCCCACCCCCAAGGACCAGTGACAACTAGAGCAGAATCTTCTGGCGTAGCATGAGGGGGTCTGCTAGACATTCTAAACCTATCTCACTATCCGCCAGCCCCCCCCTCCGCAATCACAGGGTAATCCCCACAGGAAACAGGGCTCTTTTGTGGATGCAGCTTTGGCAGTGGGAGTAATGAGCTATTGATCCCTGCCAGCACTGCCACGGCGGACTTTGTTGGAGGCCACTTGTTAGACCCCTCAGCTTCTTCCAAGTCATCTGCTTAGGGCAATCTGATTTCAATACCCAGCAGGTACAGGCTTGTGAGTTGTGCAACTCAACAATGGAAAAGCCTCTTCTGGGTGTCATGCAGTCACTAGATAGGCACCATGGGATTAACTAAAGTAACGTGTAATTCCACTATGTCCAATAAAAGAGGATGACATTTTGTGACAATTTTTTGAAGAGGGAACTTGGTATTTGTGGTACGCCCTACACAACAGAATATAAAGCCACAGGCTTTCTTCCAACAGTCATGCCTAAGGAACATTTTACATTTGTCTTAAAAAAAAGCATAAAGAAACTCTGCAATAACTATGGACTTTTCGTAGACTTATTTAGACACTGACAAAATGCTGACTCAGACAGAACTTCATAGAGGATCATGCAACTAAAGTGTTATGTGTTATGACCGCTGCTGATGTTTGACACCTGTTGCAGAGATGCACACTGTAGAACTCAGGCAAACACAGTCTGATTGAATAGGATAAATATGAATGATGTTGTCCCTTCCAAGATAGTATTTTTGGCAAAGTAAAATGTAATGAGTTGTTGCTTGTGGATGTGGTGGCTGTGTTCTGAGTCTGAGATAGGTTTGACATAGTACCTACAAGTGACATTCTGTAGTTTTACAACTTTTCTAGTGAATGTCAACTGAAACAGATATATTATTCTTACACGCAGTCTGAGCATTTTGTGCAATTTACATTGCATTCCTGTGATCATGTTCCTATGTAAAACACTGGTGGTGCCTACAGCTTAATGAAGTGTGAGAGTGGTGTGAGTGTTCTGCCAGTGGAATGAGTGTTCTGTGTGGTGTAAATATGTGAATAATTGATCATGTTCTCTGGAGGCCAGTGACTAATGCTTCTCAGAGCATCTCTAACTCTGTCACTGTCCTCAGTGTTGCTGGTCCTGTTCCTCGACATGTCTCCCTTACTCTCACTATTAAAGGATCTGTGAATACATACTTCTGCTAACTCAGGAACTAAGGGCGGCATTCAGACATGATCCTGGTAAGTTAGCTCTTCAAATGACCCAAAAAGACCCAACTGAAATGGATAAAATTCAAGGATACTGGATGGCATCAAAATCCTGACATTAAATAAACGATTTGAGTGGATACTAGCTATTTAAAACAGACAGCTGAGTAACAGATACTAGCTATTTAAAACAGACAGCAGAAGCAGAGATCCAGGCTTCAGAAAGTAAAAAAAAACCTTCAATGTATTCCCCCTGTGCCCTTTACACAGGTGATTTTATTATTTGGCTGATCTAACTGTCTGGTGATTTGTGATTTAGCTGGGTTAAATAATGTAGGATGGTGCACAATTACATGTGGTTGGTACTCTACCCTCTAAAGGATCTCCACCTCTGAGACCACCTAATAGTAATGTTTACATAGATTGTCTTTTTACAAACTTTTTGTATAACAATGTTAAGTCACAGACAGACTATTTTCACTAGTTTGACTTTAATGTCTCAAGAGTCTATTAATGAATTTCATTTACCTCTCGCCATTCTTTGGTCCCAATGCCCTGCACATAGAGCACAACAACTGTAAGAGAAAAGGAAAAGGAGTTGTTTAATGATATGAAGTAAACAATCTTCGCAGCAGCTAGTCTGACACAGATGTCTTGGACTAAGCCATACACTGTTCTAGCCAATCAACGTGATGTATGTAGAGCATGAAGTGTGATTGGCTTTTCAGCTCAAATATCAACAAGCTCTCCACAGACTGCATGTTTAACAGTCTGATTCGGTTCTGAATAGATGCTGATGAATAGATACTGATGAGTCAGTTTAATGAGGCAAGATAAGTAACTCAAGTAAAATCCAGCTGAACTTTAAGGTCAGAAAGTTTTAGAGTAAGTAGAAAAAGATGAGAGTAACTTGAGAAATCAGCAAGTATTAACTGACATCATCTTCCTTTTCAGCACTAAACAACAGAAAAAGCTACAGTCTGAGAGGATAAGAGAACTCCTGCTTAAATAATAAACCACCAATGAATTTATGTCCAAATTAGAAAACAACCGTTTTCAGTGTTTTCAGAAATGCAATGGGGAAAGCCTGTTCAGTCAATCTCATTCAACAAAAGCTGGATGGAATGCTAAACGATGAGAATCTGCATTCTACAGTCAGAAACTGGTCATTAGTCATTTAATTTATTCACATCAGCTATGCACATTTGTAGTAGTTCAACTGAAGAAGATATGCAGTGGCTGCCATTTTAGATCCCAAATTAGAAAAATAATGCACATTTTAAGTGTTTCTAGGTTAGGAATTTTTATTTAAATGTGCAATAACAATTGGGACGGAAACCTGGTTTATGACACATCTATGACATCTCTTAATCGATCTTAATCTATCCCTCAACAGTAGCCAGCGCAAATGCTTAAAAGATATGCCTCAGGTACATATAAATTGTTAAAAAGGTTGAGTAAGCACCAGTTTTGGAGAGGGAGAGGAAGATATTGCCAATATAAAATCCCATTTTTTGCATTTACCCATATCACTAGGTGGCGCTATACTTTACATAAACCTCCTGGTAAAATAACTGTGATGTACGTTTGTTTGGCTTTGCTGCATGATAAAGATGTTGTCATTGTAGATAGAGATAGAGTACACATAAACACCTTAATGTGCCCATAAAAAACATAAAAACAGTTTAGATCAGGATCTAAACTTGTAACTGGCAGAAAACTGCCAGAATTAAAATGCAAATGTGAGAAAGCACGTGGAAACTTTTTTACAGGTAATTTTATTCAAATGGCCGCAATGGACATCCCCTTGCGTTCATGGCCATAAACCATAAAATCACTGGAAAGACAACAGAATAAGCTTTAATTTGAATTTAAATGGTGGTAACCTAAATGGTTGAGGAGATATAGCCGTTTAAAACGTGTTCCAGTTTTTGTGGCCCACCCTGTATACCCCTCCCCCCTCATGAAACGCCTGAGCCCAACAGTTTTACTCTGACTATTTGGGGAATAGCTTCTGCTGTATCCTGTTTAACAGTAAAAGAGGTTGTCTGTTGTCTTGTCTGTTTCTCTGTTTGGTTCCTGCACAAGTGTGGCCTACACAGTAAGACACATTTTCTGCCAAATCAACACAATTAAAAGAAAGGCGTTAAAAGGTAAAGTGAAGTCAAGTAAATCTCAGCTACCCAAACATGAACAGATTTTCGTACCATTGCCATGTATGCATGTGAACAGTAAATGAATGAATGAACGAACAAACTGCTGGCTGATTGAATAAATTATTCGATCGGTCAACAGGTAGTGCCAAACTGGAGGTATGCGATACATTTCTCATACCTGGGTAAGATTTGGAGAATGTATCAATGTCCAACAAATTCCTGTGAATGAAAGTCACAAAATAAGTACATTTTCATTTGAACATTGGAATCACCTGAAATGAAACCAAACCAAAATACCACTGTAGGCAACACTTTTGGCATGAACAGATCAGGTTTCCCAGATGCAGTTAAGAAGTTAGCACTAAGAGCTTCTTTAGACCCTTCTTGGGGTTCCTGTAAGAAGCAAACATGTTTTCTAAATTACTTCTTAGCCTAGGAAGAGTGCACTTCTTAGCAATAAAACAGTCCCACATCAAGCAAGCAAAGCAATGTTAATGCAGTGTGTCTGATTGTCCCGATTGTGTTTTTCTCACTTTTTCCTTTCTTTCTTGAAGTATATATATATATAATTTAATATTTAATATTTTAGGAATGTTCGATATTTACTCCTCCTACTTGACCGCTTGTTAAATACTAAAGCAATTTCAGCTAAAGGGCATGTCTGAAAACAAGTTGAATAAGGTTAACCTCAGGACTCATTGGGACAAGTGACCTCACACAACTGACACAGTTGAATTGAACTCAGCTGAAAACAGAATTGAACTCAGCCTGAAACTGAGGCTTGTCAACAGCCCAATGGGTGCAGTCCAATCGGCTACTCTGGGATTGCCTGCTCATTGCACTCCAGTTAGGAAGGGTGTTAAGATGCTGGTTAAGAAGGGCGTTAAGAAGGCACCTGAGGAACACTCTTATCTTAACGCTCCCTCTTAGCATAGCTCCTCCTAAGAGCCTCCTTATCTCCTTAAGAAGGCCCTTAACTGGGAAACCCTGCCATTGGCTTTTCGATTGCCCAAACAGATTAACAGAACCTACAGAGACCCTTTGATACATGCTCTTATAAAGTTTGTCTGCTTTAAACGTTACTCGTGCCGATGACTACACACCAAATAACCTTATGACATTTTGGGTGAACGCATCTTCAGTGTTGCTTGGTTAATCAGAGTGTCTGTAACTCATACAAACTCTTTATTATTTGCTCTAAAACAGAGCCAATACAAAGACATTAGCAAAGCTAATGTACAGCTAATGTAAACAAGTACAGACACATTTGTACATACAAATCTGCAATGCATACAATGTGATAGTTTCCCTAATACTGAATCTTGCTTAAAACTCTAAAAGTTTCTAAAAGTCTGGTGAAAATTCAATGCTTGGGGCAGGGATTTCAGTAAATAAATTCTGCCCAGGAGCACAGACTGCTTGAGTGTCCATATTTGAGTAAATGCATCCAACATTAGTATGCTGGGGGCTTCCCATGTTAAGATTAAGACAGACACAAGGCATTATGTGGGGACCCTATCAATATGACACCTTACACAGCAGTTTGCCTATGAGCTGTCCGCCAGAGTGAGCGATTGATTAAAGGCACAGTCCACTTTTTTGGGAAACAGGCTCATTTTCTAACTCCATTAGAGTTAAACAGTCAAGTTTTGAATCCATTGAAATGATCTCTGCATATCAGAATCTGCCAGATTCTGAGATCCTACTGCCAGATCTGGACATCGGCTAAATGGATTCAAAAACTATAAAACTCAACTGTTTAAATCTAAGGAAGTTGGAAAATGAGTTGGAAAGTAGAGTGTTCCTTTAAGATTAAGACAGACACAAGGCGTAATGTGAGGACCCTGTCAATATGACACCTAACACAGCAGTTTGCCTGCGAGCCACTAGAGCGAGAAGTTGATTAAGACTCCATACTGTCTGATGAACTCCTACTCAACAGGAGGCAAGTGTCAGTCATCAGTGAGCTGGTATAAGCAGAGGTGTGCTGCATGCAGCCTTGATAACGGCGTCCTTACCACAGAGAGCATCAGCAGGAAGAGCAGCTTAATTTCCCCTACTACACTCAATCATCTATTACAAGTGTATTATTCTGAACAACAGGCTAATAAGTATGCATGGCTCGTCATGAGTTTCTTTAAGGAAAATGAACCCTGAGATTATTTACTGTAGTTACAACTGCAAAACAGACAACCAATACCTTGTGCTTTTCAATATCTGACAGTAAGACTATGTTGTGCTTCTCGCAACTGGCTTATTCCTTCATATGATGTTTTATGCAATCTTATCAAAAATAGTAAAAGGTAGTGCCAGAAGGTTTAGGTGTTCAGAATCAGAATTTGTAGCATGATACTGGTGATGGAATTACAAGTTGTTCACTTGTTGTCAAAAGCTGCCTCTATGTGCTACTAAATAGGCTACTTTAGGCTACTACATCATAGATCTCAAAGCTGGGTGCCTTTGGCGAATTTAACCAAACACACATCAAGACCTTTACATAAAACAGCATACTAGTATGGGAATGTTGAGACTGTTATAGTGTTTTTAGGTAGGTCAATTAATGCTCGTCAGCACTTATCTTACTCACTACTGAAATGAGGAACATTAATTTTAAGGAAAACATGCATGACCATAAACAGGCATTGTAATTCAAGCAATCAGTATGTCTCTTATTATCTTGTATCTAAATAATATTGTATGAAATTTGCTATTGTTCAATTCTACCCATATAATATTGAGCCCCTATTGTTAAGTGTCTGTCTTAAGACTTAAAACTTACCCATGCATGTAGTTTGAGGTTAGTAAGTAAATGGTATTAGATTTTTAAAAATGGCTATTTCTGGATTGTGACTCGTTAACCTGTTCAGACAGTCCAAAATTAATTGAGATGCATGCCATCAGATGCTCATTTTCTCTGTAAACCTACATGACACGTTATAAAACCTTTCTAGCTGGTTTCAACCTTTCCTTTCTGCAAGATACAAAGTCATTTTCTTTTGCTCTTTTCTCTATGTCTGTCTTAAGACTTAAAACTTACCCATGCGTGTAGTTTGAGGTTAGTAAGTAAATGGTATTAGATTTTTAAAAATGGCTATTTCTGGATTGTGACTCGTTAACCTGTTCAGACAGTCCAAAATTAATTGAGATGCATGCCATCAGATGCTCATTTTCTCTGTAAACCTACATGACACGTTATAAAACCTTTCTAGCTGGTTTCAACCTTTCCTTTCTGCAAGATACAAAGTCATTTTCTTTTGCTCTTTTCTCTATGGTGCTGTGCCACTGCCAGCCTTTCCCCAAGGGCATGTTTACTGAGGGTCTTACAAAGAAGGCAATACTCTGGCAGGATAGGATCAGCTCCTGTTTAAGTCAATAGACCAAAATATCTGTGCTACTTTAGAGAGAGAGCAAAGCTCAGAGAATAGGATGGGCATGAACTAATACATTTTCCATCTGCTGACAGATGAAGTTTTATTTACGACTTGCACTGACTGACTTGTTTAATATTTCATTTAAATTGTTTTTGATGACTAAATTGTATGGATTAAATATACTGTACATCTATCTAAGATCTAATCACACTTAGAATTATCTAGAATGCTGGACTGGTAGAAACTACTAGCACTCCAGACTTAATGTTTTCCTGTTCCATCTGGCAGCCAATGCAGAAATTCTTGTTTATAAGCATACTGTTTCTTGCTTTTAATCAATCAAAATCTAAGTGATGTAATCCCCCATTGGTTATGTGACAGAATATACCATTTGACTAATAACAAAAGGGGTTAGTTTTGTCAGACAGACTCTGCAAACCAACTCATCTGAGGCTGGGAATTGGTGTAAAGAAGAATACAGGCCACACGGTGCACCTGTAAATTTAGTTAGTGCCAGTAGAATTTTTTTTTTTCTCTAAATCAAAAAAGTGTTAACCTTCAAGTGAAATTAAAGTGAATGTGGAGTTTACTCAAACTACAACTAGAAAACATAAACATTGAACATAATTTCTGCCCAACTTATAACTGCCAAACAGTTCTTATAGGGAGTTATAAAAATGGCATTTTATACTAAATAACATTTGGTCGCATAATTGAATGTTGTTGCTTTTTTTATTTACAACAGGTGGTCTAACCCCCAAATCAGGGCGCCACCTATCCCCACCCTCTTCAGGGAAAACCCAGCCTACCCAGTTGCGCAGCTAGCATCAGTCAATGCCATTTTATATCAACATATATGACTCATTATCGGTTTGCATTCATACACTTTCTCAAACAAATGTCTATAGTTTATTTGGTCACAGCAAAATGAATAAACTGTCCTCACCTCAACAGTTCGTGACCTTCAGATTTGCTCCTGCAATAATTTTACGTTTCTGGAAGCATTCTTTGGCGGAATTTAGTGTGCTAAGCTTTTCCCTTATGCGTCATTTATGCAAAATGAATTAAAAAACGCTTAAATGAGTCTTCTCTAAAGGGTAAGCATCAAATGTGAGATTCCTGTGCCACAGAAATGACTTAAAACTCTCACTCTTAGTCCTGCCTAAATTCAAGAATGCACTGACAGACACAAACACCAGCTTCTTCTAAACAATATCACGACGGCTAGGCATTGCTTCAGTCTGAAAAAGATACACATTTTCAAGACATTTCAGAAGTGACTGTCACAGACATGCCTAATACACAAGTTCGTCTGCTGCCTCGCAAGGTCACAGAGGTGATGCTGTGTAAAATAGGTGAAAGGCTGTGTACAAGCACCATGATTCAACTGTAAACAGTTAAACACATTTCGCACTGTGGGTGTATTTTAAAAATCCACTGATAATCAACCGCTGTGCCTTTCTTACACGCAGGAAGCTAAGTGGAGCCAACGTTTTGTAAGTTCAAAGGAAGTGATCACTAACCTGCACGAGACGGTAACTTCTATTTTGGTTGCAGGTACGTTTGAGTGCAGTGGGTCATACTGTCCAACCGATGCCATCATCTCAGTTGTTGAGCCGATTTGCCTTCCTCTCAACATTTTGTTTTCCGACAAATGCGATAAACTCCGATAAATGCGATCAAGTTGTTATCAGTTTATGTTATTTCGTTGACACTGTCACGATGGAAATATCAAACTCCTGTGCAACATCTGGATAACGAATCCCGCGCGTGGACTCACTGTGGAGCGCGCCTGTCCAACACTATCGATTCTTCTCCCGTTCTGTTTTCCAGCGCTTTCGACAGGTGGAGTTGGAGCAGTTGATTGCCCCTACACACGCACATGCATAGCCAAATAAGAGAGCAAAGAGCTTTTACTCAGATTGAAAATACGAGTCTGAAGCATACATACTGAATATACTTTTTTAGAAATTCTGAGAGGACTACCACTACGTCGTTGTTGTTTCATGCCATTACTAAAATAAGCATGCCAGAAGAAATATTAGAGTAGTTAAATTAAACTACATTATCAGCCATGTCGTCATATATCATATTTTCTGAAATTGTGGAAAATACAGTTGCTCTTTGTAGGCTAATTTGCTGTCAGTTTTCTAAGCCATGGAGACTGAGGGTTGTCATTTACCGGTATATGTCCACTGTTCTTCTGCTGTACTTGGTTAGCCTTTCTTGGTCCAATTTGGAATGCCCTGTGAGGGAAAAGTGGGAGGATTGAAAAGTAAGCCAGTGGAAGGTAAAGTAATCTCTCTCTCTCTCTCTCTCTCTCTGTCTCTCTCTCTCTCTCTCTCTCTCTCTCTCTCTCTCTGCCTTTTCTTTCACATGGCCTCTGTGTCTGAGGGAGCACAAGTGACAGAATGATAAAACTCCTCGCCAGCCCCACTGCAGCCATTCACAGGGAGACTCTATTATCCTCAAGGCAAACATCTGTTTAGTTTTCCTGTCACAGGAATGGACTGGAAGAGAGAAAGAAGAACGAGAAATCTCAGCACCTGCATACAAAATGTTTCATGTGTCCTCCTCAGTATCCTTGAGATGCTCAATGTGCCCCACTATTGGTGATTATGAACACCCTAAAGCGTCCCAGGCGCCCAATTAAAATGCAGCCTCGATCAGGATGCTGTTCACATTCCACTGTAATCCCTTTTAAAGACAGGTGTGCTAGATGCGATCAGAGTAAGTGCAGCAACACCTGCTGCATTCGGTTACCGTGTTTGTTTATTGTCTACAAATACATTTATATTTCAGACTGAACCTGAATGCACAAAATAAGAGAAGGCACTCTTGTTTTGAAGACTGATTATAAGATAAGATTATTTTGATTTATGTGTATTTAAGCACACATGTACATGGAATGGAATTAGTGGCAAAACAGTGCTGTGTAATATAGCAAGTGAGCATCTTAGAACCTGAGTCTGAGAGCATTCAGCAGACAAGGTCCAGTCAGAGACTCAAGTGGCACACATATTTTTACTTTTAACCAATTAAATCTGAGATCAGACAAAATTAATCATAAAATATTATGTATCGTCACTCCTCAGGCAATTCTGAATGACAAAGGACATCAGTTTGTTTGCTCATCACAAGCAACACAACACGAGTGGAGCTCATACATCCATTGCTAGATGAACAAGGTCAAGCCCATAAGGCTGTGTTTGTACCCTGGTAGTTAAGACCTGACATTTGAAATGTGTGTGGGACAGCAAACTGCGATGAAGGACAGTTGGAGCTGGATCTTTGTGAATTTATCAGCTTATGATACACTCCTATCATTCTCTTATATGCACTCAGTAACTGGTTTATTAAAATGACTATGCTAATTAACATTTTATAGGACATCTCTTTGTACTCAAAACAACTTATATTCTTCAGTTTTGGCATGGTGTTCATGGTGGCAAAGGTATTCACTGTCATCAGCAATGCTCAAATAGGTTGTGCCGTTAAAGCAATGATTGACTGCTATGAGCAGGCCCAAAGTGTGCCAGAGAAATATTTCTCACACCCTAAACACCTCTTACACCAGCTGTGGACACAGTAAAGGTTGGGTGCATGAACTTGTGGGCCTTCCATCTGTGTGAAAACTGAGGTTCATCTGATGCTATATTTTCCAGTGTTCAACCACTTGGTTGTGGTGAGTTTGTGCACACAGTTGCCTCTTTTTTGTGTTGGTGGCTGACAGAAGTGGGAAGTGAAATGTTTTTCTGCAATTACAGTCCATCTTCCTCAGGTTTTGAAGTGTTGTGCATCCTCAGATGCTTTTCTGTTCATGAAAACTTGTACAGAGTGGTTATTTGAGTTACCTGGATGGCTGTCAGCTCAAACAACTCCACTGACCTCTCTTATCAACAGAGTTTGTTTCTGTCTGCAAACGTGTCGTTCACTGAGAGTTGTGGTTTTATTCCTTTATTTTTCTTTTTCCTTACATCATTCCGAGTGACTGGGTAGCAGTTGCATTTGAAAATTTTAGGAGATCCACAGTTATAGAAGAACTCAAACTACAATTTGTGGCACATTTTGTCCTATTCTGTAGGTTGATGTAAACAGTAACTCATGCTCATTAACCATAACTGCATGATCGTATGCATTGCAATGCTGCCACACGATGTGCTGATAGATAGTGGCACGAATAAGAAGGTACACAGGTATTTCTTATAAGGTGCTTGGTTGGTGGGCTCACAAAACATAAAAGAAAGAAGCTGTGTCAGTTTCGTGTACAAAAGTCATAATGACTGATGAGCTATTTACTGTTGTGCCAAGGGGATCAAAGGTGGCAAATGTAATTGCGTTTTTCATAAACCTGTTCTGATGGTGACTTTACATGGCTGTGGAAAACTTAGTAGAATGTTGCCCTCTAGCCATGAAAAGGCAGAGTTGCAAGTTCACACATTTTTACATGATATATTGTGTCTACATATTGTGACAACACAATTTTGCTGTAGAATGGATGCTGCTGTCAAAAACACACAAATGTCATGGTTAACGGACTAACACTGTTATTTCAGAGTTTAATGGGTTTGCCATTAAATTAATTTCACAATGATGTAATTGCAAAACCGCACTGCATTACACTAACCATAAGATTCATGCAGACAGTTGAATCTACCTTCCCACTGTAAAAAGTAAAACAAAGAACCAACTTAAAAGAATTAATGCTGCGTATTGTACACTCTACGTCATTATGAAACCCTTGGCTAAGCATGCATCCACCTCCATTTCATAGATAAATAGCAACCATCTAATTTACCCAGTCTGGCACCTTACGTGTATTTTGGAATTAAAGAATGATTATATTAGTGTGGTTTACAAGCACTTCCTCTTACTGCAAATTAGGCATTCATTAGTTTTCCCATGGGTTAGCTTGTCTGAAAGTGCATGTTCAGCTTGGTAGTGGGCCTTGGCCCTGAAATGCCTTAAGCGGACATGGTTGGAGAGTGATGTCCCCTTGCACCCAACAAGTTTATAAAAGGAATGAGTGTAGAGCCCCCAGTGACAGAGGGGAGTAAGGGGAGGGAGGGGGGGGGGTAATTTGCAATGCCAATGCACATGACACAGGAACCAGCATGCAGGTTTAAATCAACTGGAAACAGGGGGGTAGCCAGAAATCATAAAATGGGTCGGCCAAGTAAAAATCCAGTGGCCTAAAAAATGCCTTTCCCAAAACACATATGTTACTATTATTACAGTCAATCAATCAAAAATAGCCTTCTGATTTGGTGGGCCTGATTGACAAGTGATGCCCACCTGTCGCTACAACTATGCCTGGAAGGCGGAGGACAGGTGAATAAATTGCTGTCATTTATCACTATGAGTTCCTCTCAAACTTTGTTTAAAAAAATGACATTTAGTAACTGATAACTGTCAAATAACTGAAAGCTGGGGTATGCACTGTAGAATTTACAGCTAACACAGGGTATAACTGTCTTTTACAAACACTGGGTAAAATATCTTTAACAGAAGTGTAATCACCCTCATCATTTTCAGTCCCAACAGGAATGTTGTAATATAATCTCTGAATTGTGCAGAAATCAACAGACATGTTATGCAAAGATTAACCAGCTCTTTGAAGAATAAGGCATTCAAAGAAAAGGTTCAGTTAAAAAATAATTTAATTTAATTTTGTAGGTTCAAGAAGACATCTGACTTCCTCTGTATGTCTCCTAAACCATTTTCAGATGGTTGGGTCTTGAAAGATGATCTTGTATTGTTTTTTTCCAGGTTACCCATATCAATATGAAATATCACATATGAGTTGGAGGAACCAAAAATTGCACAAGGACAAAAACACTGTGAAACCTAATTACAATGTCAACTGATGGCAGATAGGTTTCTGGGACAGAGCAGTCTTGTATACTAGAGTTTTCTCTTTCTATCATTTCTCAGTGCAGTTCTCTTTCCTGACAGCAGATGGCATTACAACATAATGATTTTTACAAACCAATGGCTGACTTTATGGCCCATGCCTGTGGTGGGCATAGTTGAGTGTGATGCAGCACTGTTACACTAAGAGTTTTTGAAGTATAGTGCTAAGTATAGTACAGTTAGGTTAATATGCACCCTGTCATTTGGCATTATACAGCCTACCGTTGAGATATGGTTTGCAGGTCAGGCAATATGTCTGACAGCTTTTATGGCCAATCAGTTTCCAGATTATTGTCAAGCAACCACCACAGTACCTGGTGAGAGCATTCAAAATAGTCTACCATGCCACAACTAAAGTTGTTCAATCCAATCTAATCCCATGGCCTTCAGTTGTCTGTTCAGTGCTGACATAACATGTTAATCACCCACATTATTCAACATCACTAATATTGTTGTCAAAACAGTGAAGGTGGACATGAAGGTCTTAGGTTGAAAGGTTTAAACTTATATGGGTCTGACCTACTTAAAGGCACAATGTGTCACGTTTTTATTTGTTCATTATCAAAATCTGGCTTACATGTTCACAATAAAATAGAATGACTTTTATTGTTACTTGTTTATTTTATTGTCACTACACACATGTACAATGAGATTGAAAGCAGCTCCTTCTCCAGTGCAGACATGTATGTAGAATATTTACAACATAGAATAAAATAAATAATAGTGCAAGAAAAGGATAAACAATGAAAGGGGGGTAGTGTGCACACTTCTTAGAAACCTGGCTCCTTAATGAATATTTACCCTCATCAATTTCAAGGATTTGTGTTGTCTTAAAATTTTACATTTGTACATGCATGAACTGGGGTCTTCTGTTTTTTTTTTTTTAATTGCTCTCAAGTCCCCGTACCCTACAGCTTGGAAGTGAAATCATTAGTTACTGCTGTTGTAAAAAACATAGACTGGCATCATGCCCAAAGCATTTGTATGCAATCTAATGGATAACTGGTGAATGCAGGGACATCTGGGCATTTGGAAACAACTATGTTGACAAACAAGGTAGAATATGTTCCAGGATTTTTATCGAAGTATGCTGAATGGGCTATTGGAACGCATGGCGTAAGGATATATTTGTGCTCTTTTGTTTCACACATTACCTATTGGTTATCTAGCCAAGTTGGCAAGCTTGCATAGTGCTTTTCTTATTGATAGAGGGCCACAAAAAGTGCTGTTCACCTTGCTAAGAGTTGATATAATATAAAAATGAAAACATTATTTTAAGGTTGAAAAAAGTCCTTAGTGTTGTAATAAAGAAGAGAGCAATTTCCAGCATGTCAGAATGGGTTTCGTGGAACATTTTAAAAACTAAAAAGAATGCCATCTAAGTACTATATGGCATTAATGTGTTCCAGGGTTTCCTACTAATGAGGGAGTGGCATCTGTGCCTTTGTCTAATTCCACGGTTTTGCCCGATCACAACGCCAGAAACCATTTAAGAGAAAGAAAGGGAAGGCCACACACGGGGGCTAAATAATTGCAGTGTCCTTTAGCATGCATACAGACATACATACATACATACATACATACATACATACATACATACATACATACATACATACACACAAGCAGTGTCTACACATACACACATACATACAATGTTAGTTCTTTGCATAAAACCTATATGTTACTGTTTTAACCAATAGCAAAAAGTCTATTACCTACTAGATTATAGTGTATAAAGATACAAGGATGGTTTATTTTCACATGCATACTGGGTAGAGCTGAGTGGAACATGCAGTTACATACGTACGTACATACATACATACATACATACATACATACATACATACATACATACATAAAGTGCCTACATACATACATATATAGAATATAAGCAGTGCCTACATACAGAAATGCATACAAGCAGTGTCTACATACATACAAGCAGTGCATAAACGCATACATGCATGCATACATACATACATACATACATACATACATACATACATACATACAAGCAGTGACTACATACACATACATACATACATACATACATACTTACATACATACATACATACATACATATAAGCACTGCATACATATACATATATATATATATATACTGTATATTCATACATACATATGTACAAGTAGTGCCTACATACATACATGTATATACAACTAGTGCCTACATACATACAGTCATGCAGTACATACATACGTACATACATACGTACATACAAGCACTGCATATATACATACATATGTACAAGCAATGCCTACATCCTGTACATACAAGTAGTACTTATGTAGGCATATACAAGCAATACTTATGTATGTAGGCACTGCTTGTAAGTATGTGTGTATTTAGGCACATACAAGCAGTGCCTTTGTATGGAGGCACATACAAGCAGTGCATATGTAGGCACATACAAGCAGTGCCTATGTATTTATATGTAGGCACTGCTTGTACGTATGTATGTTGGTACGTACATACATACAGTGCCTACATACATGCATACAAGCAGTGCCTACATACATGCATACAAGCCAGTCACCGAACAGAGGGAGTTACAACCAGACATTAGTGATTGGGTAAAGGCAGATTCAATCATTTTTAAACTTTAGTCTACACCTCCAGGAGGAAATTGTTCGCTGATTGGTCAGGCAAGATGCTGCCTAAGACAACCATGTCGATGAAACCACAGCCAGACCCTCTGTACAAATGAAGTGAAGTACGACGGGCTGGTTCACCAGGCTAGTCCTGAGGTAGCCTGGTAGCAAAACCCTTGTACCACACTGCATTTTGCACAGAGGGTCTGGCTGTCCTGTACTGAGAAATGTTTTCTTTCTGGAGGTGTATACTCTGCTGTTCTGCTCTCTGCTCTGTTTAAAATGAGTAGATCTGCATTTACCCAGTCCCTAACGTCTGGTCATAAGGTATGCAGTTAGCCTGGCTATAAGCCTGCCTATGCACTACAATTTAAATGTAGTGCACAAAGTCGATGTCATCGCTCACAGACACTACCTCTGTTTGCTGATTGGTCCGGTAAAGATACCACCGGAGTCAACCATGTCAGGGAAACCCCCCAGAGATAACAAACCAGAGAGCTGAATGCATAATGTTACAGGTAGTCTAATGTTAATCTAGATTCTGTAGCAATGATGCAATGACAGTAGTAGTAGATACACAGAGATACCAGGAAACTGGGTATGTGGTGCACATGTAACCTGAATATTTTCATAGTCTGCCTGTGTCCATGTTCAGGCTTAAACGATTTTTTTTCCTCAGACCAAGCTTTGCCTGGTCTCATAGAACTAGGTGTAGATAATTGAATTTGCATAGTCACATTGTAACTGGGGATTGTCATCATCTGTTCTGACCAAACTCTCTCTCACACACACACACAATCACTCACTCAATGCTCACTGTGTGTGTGTGTGTGTGTGTGTGTGCGTGCGCGCGCTCTCGCCCGCCCGCGCTCTTATATGTGAGAGAAAGAGAGAGGGAGAGAGAGCGAGAAAGAGAAAGAGAGAGAGACTTCAAACCACAATAATGGAGTCACTGAAGTCGATCGGTCGACAGGAGCCAGTACGCTTATGACACGCTTGAAACAAATAAGAGGGACAAGTAGAAGACATCACAGGCTTCCCATTGACAAATTGGAGATATTTCAGGCAAGCCTTCAACGGATGTGTAAACTGCGGTTAAGACAGCTGTTTTCGAATGAGGGACACAGCTTTCAAATAGGGCAGCACAACGGCACGTCTCGGTATTCTTTTGGATGAAAGGTAAACACTAAATTGACAAAGCTAATTATAATAAGGGATGTGAAAAACACATCGGTTCGACTGACCGCCACTTTATTAATATATTTGCATTGGTTGACATTTTGCCAAGCTATTCCTTTATATTATCTGTGGCAAATTAACGTGGGCTTTTACGCATCGACGAGAAATCATTTGCGACCACATATTTTCCTTCGTTATTCAGTAATATTACATTCTTGAAGCAGATAAAGCAGTAGGCACTGCACACTATATGGATAATATATGTAGTCTAGAAGCAGTAGTAATAGCAATAATAAGATCCACCAATTTGCTATCCAATGCATTGATTTCTAAATCATCACTGGAAGACCACAAGCCATTCAAAATACATAAAGGAGAACCCGACAAAAGGGAGGAAAATCCAGGCGAGTCTCTGTAGGACTACTAGGGAAACGGAAAATGCTGCCTTCGCAAGAAGCGTCAAAGATCTACCATGAGAATTACATGAGGAATTCCAGAACAATCGGGGTTTTATGGGCGATATTTACAATATGCTTCGCGATTATCAACGTGGTGGTCTTCATTCAGCCTTACTGGATCGGCGACAGCTTGAGCACGCCACAAGCAGGCCACTTTGGCTTATTTCATTACTGTATCGGGGCCGGCTCCCCGAGCAAGGAGATGACCTGTCAGGGCAGCATGTCTGACTTCAGCTCCATCCCATCGGGCGCCTTCAAAGCGGCGTCCTTCTTCGTGCTGCTGTCCATGGTTCTCATCCTCAGCTGCATCGCATGCATGGCGCTCTTCTTCTTCTGCAATATCGCTACTGTCTACAAGACTTGTGCTTGGATGCAGCTTCTCTGTGGTGAGTACATGAAAGCCATCGTGGCAATGATGCTCATGTTGTTCCCCTTAAATTGATACACATCATAAAATCACCATGCTGTTTTATACTCATACCAATTGGTTATTGGTTTTCGGTCATGCTTGTGTAATGGCTTCAAATGATCATGCAGTTGTATCTATTGATGGCCCAAGTGAAGCAGCAATCAGCACATGTCATATGTTCCGTGTCAGTGCTACACAAGGGTTTGTTACGCAGGGTATTGTGGTCAGCGTTGAGAGACAATAATTGTGTGTAAGCTGCTATGGGAACCCAACAGCCTTTACCTGTGTGGAGCCATCATCACCTCTAGGCCATAAAAACAGCTTTAAACGTAGGTGTTGAATTTTTAGAATTAAAATTAGCTGGTGGTATTGTCAGTTTGAACAGAATGTGTTTCAGTGTACTGCAGTTTAGACCCTTCAGAAATTAACATTGCATTTTAAAAGTGTGTATTGTATACACCTATCATTTTATTAAGCCAGCAGAATTGTGTTCTGTCACCACTGAGGAAGGAGAACATACTAATATTCCTTCTGAATATGATGATGATGATGATGATGATGATAATGATGATGATGTGCAAAATCAAATCAAAAGATTGCACCATAACCATTCATCATATTCACCACCACATCATCTACATAAAATCCAATGCAGTCTGACTATCCAATGTATCCTCTGAATGTAATCCAATGAGTAGGTGTGATGGCTCTGTCATGCCAATTTTGAACATCTAAAATTGTAACGATATCAGTTCACTACTGTGTCATGTGACACTGATAACAGTGTGTTGCATTCTCAAAACCCAATGACAAGGGTTTAATGTCACATGCTAAAGGTTTCAGTGGTATTTGTTTTGGATGTGTGGTATTTGGTATGGTTTGCAAACTGCACAGTGTTTTTTCTCTCAGGCTGTCATATGGAAAGCTTTTACAGCAGACAAACTGTACTGTATGTACTACCACTGTGAAGTTCTGTTGGCCAGCGAGTATAGCACCAGTTAAAGTCAATTCTCTAAAACAAAACAACATGTGCTCCTACTGTATGCCTAAAAATGAGATTGGCTCATCTAGATTTAAAAATCCAGCCAGTTTACTAAGATGCACACCCAGAAGGTTGCAAGAAACCAAATGTGTTTTGGACACATGCTGTACAGTACATCCATTGCATCTCCTTCCAGCGTGCCAGCCAAGAGGAAAGACCGGTGGGCCTGACCTATAAGACACCGCGCTCCTTAATGAAACTAAATCTGGGCCTGCTCCTCTCAGCCTGACTGGAGATGATGGTTTAATCAGCTGTCAGGGCCAGCACCGACCGACGCTGAGCTGAGCCACGTGCCAGGCAACAGCGGGCCTGGGGCGGGGGACAAAGAGGGGCCAGATGCTCCCCAGCATCCAAAGTGCTCGGTGCTGGCAGAGTTGGACGGTCTCACTCGCTGCCTCCTTCCCTCCCTCCCTCCCTTCCTCCCCTCCTTCTTCCCTCCTTCCATCCTAAAGCCCTACATGTTTTCAAAGTCAGGGAAAAGCATAGCCTGCTGGACCAGGCTTCTTCACTCCATGCAAAGGGTCTGGATGCTCTCAATAGTTATACGTATAGTTATAGACCGGGTAGGCACTTTGTTCGAACTTCAAACCTATTGGTTCTACCTTCAGTTTCTGTTCATTGATTGGTTGCTAAAAAATAAGTTGAGAAAATGGGAAGCCTTAGGAGTGTTCCCTGACGTAGTGCTGTAGCAAAATACCACATTGAGTGAAGGCACTATGGAGACACTAGCCCGGTTAGAAAAAGCATGCTTCTGCCCTACATTCCAAAGTCTCAGGGAGGCCAGTATTCCCTCTGCTCACCCCTTGCGTGCTCACTCTCGGGGAAATTCCGGTTGCTCTTGGAGTGCTCAGATTAACTGGAGAGGGCAAGCCTTCAAAACTATTAGGCTCAATGAGCTCACTTTCTGCTCACAAGTGATCACTTAGGCAGCACATGCATAACATGAGTCTGAACTACAAGAGGCTGGAAAGGTTTTGTGGGTATGTTGATTCCAAATATATAAGCATGAACTCCTTAACATACTAAACTCCAAGAGAAAGGATTCATTCTATAAGATTCAGACTGCCTGAACGATAATCTCTTTTCAGATTAGCAATGTAACAGGACTTGGACACCTTCTTATTAGCTGGTTGCTGGTTTTAGGGTTTTGTTTATTAAAATATTTTGGGAAGGTCTATAGAATAAAGACACCAGCCATAAAGTCACAAATATATACATGCACCTGGCCTAACTTTAAATGCAAACATGAAATTACAAAGGAGTATCTGATGAAGAAAAGGGGGGTGGGGTCTAAAATGATTCTTTATGTACTCCACCTGGCTTTCTGAACCGTGTCCAAGGCATGAAGCGTTAGTGCCAGACATTATCACAGCTCAGGCTCGCTATTAATTCACCTCCATTTGACTGTCTATAGAGTGTGGCTAAGTGCCAAGCATTGATTTTTGTTGCTTGACTGCCATCAAGGCCCGTAGCGTCATGTTTCATACGGTTTGTGAGATATGTGTGAGAGCACATGGGAGTTAATATGCGCAGATCCCATCCCTCTGCACACCCCTACCAGCATGACAACATGGAGCTACTGAAGAACAACAGCACCAGAGGAGTGATAACGAGTGGGTCTGTAGATAAAAACATTTTGTACTTGCCATACATATAGTCCTAAAAAGCTGTTTACATATTTTTTTTCTTTGTTTCTAGGCTAAGAGCTTTTATGCACTCTCCAGTATGCACTGTTCATTCTTCCATGCCACAGCACTCACTTCACCCAAATGGAGGATTCAGCATAATATTTTACAGCAGAGTTTCAAGGAAGGGGGTCCATTAAACAGCTCAACATTTTATTGTACGCCCCGTGGATTCACATCTGAATCATTCCCTGCACATGATTCCACCTCATACAGTACATTCCTTCGAAAGAACATTACAATCACAAAAAAAACAAAAAAAATGCTTTCAGATAAGTTTAAAAGGATGTGTTTTAACATGATGGAGAGTGCAAATTTAGTCCACTTTTTTATGGCTCACTGGTCAACCCACTCACTACACTCTCACCCATAACATACCTTTTTTATCATCTTTTTGCTCGTGTCTGACCTTCTCCTGTTGAAATATTGAACAGTGTTTCAGTGGACACTCTTAAAAATGAAGCCAGGACAACACCCATTTTCTTTTGCTTGTTCCTTTTTCTCAGCGTTTTTTTATTTTGTTGGTTAAAAGAAATTCCATCAGATGCAGGATAAACCAAAATGCATCAAAAAACATTGAAATTCACACTTCCTTTTTAGTGTCGGTCATTGTAGCTGTAGGATGTTGATTATCTGTATACTGAGACTTGTGGAAAATCTAAATATGTCAACTACAGTGTAAAAAGTGCTGCGTAGAACCAATAAATAAGACAACATGCTGCATCATGGATTGTTTTTTTTACGTTGGTTTACGTAGCTTGCCAGGGTCATGTACAGCAGGTTAGTAATGGCCATGGCATTGTTAAGTAAAACACATGTAAAAATATATATATATCCATGATGCAGCATGTGATTTTTTCTGCTTTGGTTGGGTTGGTTATATGCTTTACCTTGTGTGCCTTCAAAGTGTAGGTGAAGCCATGCACAGTAAGCATTCTATATTTACCTATAGCATTTATTAAGCAACAAAAGAAGGAAATGTTGGTTGATCCCTTATTATAAAATAGTAGATGAATGTTGTCAGATAAGTGGATCAATATCAGATTCAGTGTTGTGTCACACATTTAGAACAAAATGCTTAAAATATGAATTACTTCTATTTTGGTCAAATATGGACACATGGACGCAATGCAAAGAAATGCCTCATGCAGAATTTAATTTGTTGTTGGATCCTTCTTTCTTTCTTGCACCAACCCCCTTTTCCCTCTGTGATTCGGTCCTCAATGCAAAATGGGCTTATTCAGAGTGCTGTGGGGGAGACAGGAGGCAGCAGTCCGACATGTTTATAGCATGCTTGTTTTATTCGACCATCCCTCTCCACTGTGGCCATTTTGGCAATCACTGTCAGGGGCTGAAAAACAGGGTTATTGCATGGCCTGAATCAATCTATTATTTTTAATTAAATTAGTAAGATATATGGGCTGGAATGTCCTTTGATCATTGCTTCGTTTTAAGTCCAGTTGCAACATATCAATGCGCCTAATAAAAAAAAGGTCACAGAAGATTTGTTCTGTCCATTGTGGATTATATTAACATATCGTCAAAGCAATCACAATAAATGTTTGTGTATGTACGAGTTTGTGTGTGTGTGTGTGTGTGTGTGTGTGTGTGTGTGTGTGTGTGTGTAGGTGGGGGCGTTAACGCATGTGCATGCGTATATGTTCTCACAAATGTGTGTGTGTGTGCATGTGTGTGTGTGTGTGTAGGTGGGGGCGTTACCGCATGTGCATGCGTATATGTTCTCACAAATGTGTGTGTGTGTGTCAGTAATCTTCTGAAATGGGGTGCTGCAGTGTGCTCTGTCTATAAATAGACAGGAAGGGGGGAGCTAATCTCCAAGGGAATCCCAAGTGTTTCCCTTTTCTCTTTCCCAAGATTTCAGCCTGTGTCTTCTCCTAGAGACAGACATGTTTTAATTATCCAGTGTAATAAATAATTCTAAGTCACCAGGGGCCCTGGCTAAAAATATCTCGGCAGCTGAATAATGCATCTAAATGACCCACCTTTGCATTGTCTCCCCTGTGATTATGGATGGGAGAAACGTGGAAGGAATTTGACTCTATATCGACCTACTCAGTACAGATTTCTGAATTCTTTGCGGGATTAAATGCTGTTAAAATGTAGTTTAGGATTGGTTCCATGATCTGTCACAACATACAACAACAATGGAAGACTATTTATTATGATAAGGGCTGACAGACGTAGCCTTGAATGTGTATATATATATGCACATATATTCAAATTGTGTATGTTTCTTCAGTGTTTCGAATCTATCACAGTCTATAACAAATTTCTGAGACGAATGTGGAACATGAATGTACAGTTATGAATTTCTTGGTTGTACTACCAGAGATAAAACAATGTGATTCCTAATATCTGTGAGGCACTAAAAGCATACCAATTGCAAGTATAACATTGATAAGGAAAATGACCATTGTCAGAAAAATAACTACCTAGTTCTCATAGCTAACATGATTAATGTGATTTTTTGTTATGCTGAATTACCTTTGTATGTAGACAAGGTATAAATGCATTTACTGGAAAAAAAACACTTAAGTAGAAAATATGCTTCTGCAAATCAACAGACAGCTATTTTTTACCCTGCCCACTTTATTTCAAAGCAGCAACCAGCAGGGCAAATCCATCCATCTCCCATTTGTTGTGGCCTGTTTTACTCCTGGCCAAAAAACTCAGATCAGCTATATTGGTATGAATCTGGCAGCCTTTACCTGCATGGTCAGGTTTGTACAGTACATGCATGGTCAATGGGAAGTTCATGCACACATTTTCCGTACTACAGAAATGTTCCGCAGTGCACAAATGACCACGTGGCCTGGCCCGTACGCATGATGAAATGTTTGTCATGCGGACTATCAGGAGACCCTAGCCTTAGCACTCTCTTTCCACAGAGATATACCGAGGCTATAAAAACAGGTGTTTTATTAAATACGTATAAGTTAATATGTCGTTTAAAAGGCAGAATTATGATCTGTTTTTGCGTTTAGTGCTTAGGATAAGCTTTGTGGTCTCTGGGCTTTTCATGGCAGTTGGGTAGGTGACTTGCTCCTTCGTCCCAAGCAGATACTGCTGTGCTGTCGCAACAAGCTCATAGACAGAACTTGGGCTGGCGAAGGTCCAATGGACAAGAAGGTGTCATAGGAGGGATCAAGTCTATGGATCAAATGGCTTTGTTTACTACTGGACAGAGCTATAACCAGTCACACCACTAATTCCGATGATGAATGTCAGCACTTGTTTTTTATTGGTGCCCAATTTCTCAGGCAAAGGAACAGCCGAGAATAGGCCAGTTGGCCAGACTGACTTGAACGTGCAATTTAATGCAGCATCACAGGCAGTATGGGCGGGCCTGACTAATTAAGCAGCTATTTTTCACACACAAAATGAGTCGTCATCCCCACACCTGAATGAACATTGCACTGATGCAACCCCAATGGAATGGACACCTTGTGCATTACCATTGTCCTGCAATGGATAAAAAGTATTTTTGTGGTATTTTCCAGTCTTTATTTCTGTACAACCATAATGAAAAGGATTGCTGGGGCAGCTTTGGCTTTATGGTTAGGGAGTTGGTGTTCACATTGGAGGGTCGCATACCATTGGATTCCTGTACCAGTAGGAAAAAAATGTGGGTGGGGGGAGTGAATACCCAGTGGTCTCCTGCACCCTCATCCCATGGCTGAGGTGCCCTTGAGCAAGGCATCTAACCCCACTTTGCTTCAGGGAGACTGTTTTTGTTCTTAAGTGATGTAAATCGCTCTGAATAAGAGCGTCAGTTTAATGCAGTGTAATGTAATGTGCTGTAAGGTGCTGTAGATATTTGTGCTATATCTACGTATAGTCTAGATTTCTGTACAAGCATAAACCTGAAAAAACACAAACCTGAACAGATGCTGAGAAACAAAAGAACAGAAGCAGAAAGTGGGCCAGTGCATGCACTAGCCTCCCCAGCTTCAGTGTTTTGGTTTTCATTCTATAACCTTGTTCCTCTCCATGCCGCCTTTGTAGTTCCCTTGCAAGTTCAGTAACATCTGATGGGAAAGGTATTGAAGGAAAGAAAAATGAAGGAGCAAAAAAAAGAAAAAAAGAAAAAAGACAACAGCTTCAAAGCCTTTCGCTCTGCTGAAGAAGATATTTTTGGAGCTTCGCTTTTCAACCTGTGAGCCAGCTCTGCCGAGAGAGAACACATGTGCAGGCTGCATTACAGCTGCATGGTGCTGTATGGAACGCATTGGGTAACACTTTATTTTGGATAGCCCACCCACAAAGACTTTACAGATGGTTTGTTAAAGGCCAGTTTCATTTTGTTAATTATTTACTGACTTTTCACCTTAATCAAACCCACCCCTAACCCTAACCTAAACAAGACACATCGTTTTTAAACAGATTAATTGTTAATAGTCTCAGCATCAGAATAAGATATCTAGTCTATAGAACCATCTAGTGGACTATCCAAATAAAGTGTGACTAAACATTGCTCCCCCCTGCCCTCTTCACTGTGCTATGTGTTTAGCATGGAAACCTTAGTCGGTCTACATCAGTGAAGGGCAACCTGGCTTCAGAGGCTACAATCCAGCTCTATCAGAAAGACTCGATAGGTAACATAAAGTCAATGCATTTGCTGAAGATTGCGTGAAGTAATACAGTGCAGGACAATGCATATCAAGTGCTGACGAGGAACAATATTAAAGTAAGTCTTTTTGGTGCGGGCCCCCCATCTTCATTGTGAATGTCCTAATGGACAGTTCGCATATCCTGCTGTAGGAGATGGTAGGAGCCAGAGCCTGCCAGCCATTGACGAGAAGGGGACCAACTGGTGATGGTGGTTGCAGGGGGGGGCATCAAAGTCGACGTACTTAAGGTAACAGAGAGCAGAGTAAGGCAGAACAGTTTTAAATAAATGCTCAAGCACCCCATTGGCAGTGGAAACTGACTGCATGAACGATGTAGAAGGGAACCCCCAGCACCGAAAGCCGTGATAACATAACACAAAGTGACGTGGGGGAAAACTGTCAGAGGACTGCAGGAAAAAAAAAAGATTTGATTGTTTAAACAGGGGGAAGAACAAGAGATAGAGCTTAGTCTTCCTGGTAGATATTAATTGTATATAATGAATTTAATTGTTATTGTCTTACACATCAAGTAACAAATACGAAAGCCAGTTCTTTTGTATCAGGCGAGATACTGATTTAGGGGGTGCGCTTAGGCTTAGAAAGTCATGCATTTTCCTCCCACCTACTTGTGACTCGTGTGGTGGAGATTTGTTATTTTGCCGAGTAATCAGATCCTACCAGGCACTGTGAAAATATATATATTTTTCATGGTAGAAAGCATCTTGTTTTCTATATTTAGATTCTGATGTTCTGACTTTGCAATATGCATACCTTTGTATTCTCAACATCTTTGTTTTACCTAATTTGGAGAGATGATGCTGAGGTGAGCTCATATGGCTATATAAAGCATCATCCCACAAGGGAACTCTGGGATAGAACTGACTAGCGCACCTGAAGTGCACCTGTTGTTGTGGTGTTATGTCTAGATGCTGCAGCTCTTTGGATCCTGCAGTGCTGTTCCATACAGATAGCCCACACACCTGACGAGGCTCCCAGGGCAGCTGTCCAAGGATGCTTCAGATAATCTCTCAGGCACAGCCTATTAACCCGGTGGTCAACATCGTTAAGATCCATGCATACAACATCAATCAATAACATCAATAATCAAACATACATACAACAAATATACATCATAGGTAGAACATCATGCAAAAAGTTATAGCGTTTTGGAAACAAAAGACGCTATGTTTATGGTTATGTGTCTTAGAAGATGTTTTTTTCCCAAAGAGGTGTAAAATACTAAAATGCAACATCAACAAAAATACTTGGCTAAAGATTTAAAATACAGTGAATTCTTAAAAATGAAAACATAAGCATAACTTGCAATGACTAGTAACAAATAATTCATCAGCTCCACTACACAATAAAATACTCCAGTAAAAAATACTGCTGAGTAATAATTAACATTATTACATTATTATTAGTATTGTCTGTGCAGTTGCCTTCCAGGTCATATATTCCAGCCTAGAAATCTAGACGTACTCTACAGTCCTGGCTACAGTCTAGCACTGACCCATTAAAGCTCATTAACTATTCTCCAAAATCTGGTTGGACCAATCACATCTTCTATCCTTGTGGAGAACCGGTGGGCGGGCTTAACACCATGACAGCAGCACTGTGAGAGTGCACTGGTGTAGTGCTATGGTAAACAAGTTTGTTGCTCATAGCGTTATCCTATTGCGTTGCAGAGGCAGTTTGAAAGACAACCACTGATGCTGCCCCTTTGATTGTGCCTGGCTCATCCATCGTGGCCAGACCACACAATTTGATGTGGGCTGGTTTGGCAGGCTGCATATATCCCACATTGACGTGTTAACAGTAATGCACCTTCTCACTTAAAAAGTGATGCAAGGGCTACATACTGCAACCTCTAGCATTGGAACAAAAGGCATGTCCTTGACTATCAGGGTGGCAGGTTTAAATCCAAAATGTTCGATATAACAGCATCCAGCTAATTTTAAATATGACCATGTAAGCAAAAAGAAAACGAAAAAAAAAACAACAACCTTGATCCATGGTTTCCATTACTACAAACATGCTGATAGACGGTCACGTTGGGTAAAGAAACCTGTCTCTCTCAGCAATAACCCCAATGTCATCAGGGGCCTCCTTTCACCACTTAATTAGTCCAGGATCAGCAGAGAGGACTTCATAAACTCAGCAGTGTGTGTGTGTGTGTGTGTGTGTGAGAGTATGTGTGTGTGTGTGTGTGTGTGTGTGTGTGTGTGTGTGTGTGTGTGTGTGTGTGTGTGTGTGTGTGTGTGTGAGTATGTGTGTGTGTGTGTGTGTGTGTGTGCGTGTGTGTGTGTGTGTGGTGTGTGAGTCTGTGTGTAAGTATGTGTGTGTGTGTGTGTGTGTGTGTGTGTGTGTGTTGCAAAAGGTGTGGTGTCAGCAGGTACTACATTTGCTAGCAGTGGGCATTAGTATGGGAAGCTCGGACATAAACACTTTTCCGTCAGCGCCATTTGTAGGCACCCACACGCCTTAGTGCTCGATGAACTAATGAGTCTGTGGAATCTTTAGGGACTTTTTTAAGATGCTCATAATAGCAGATAATTGTGACATACGTACATCTCTCTCTATTCTAACGACCATATGCCAGGGACCCATAGCTCACTGCCAAGTGTGCCCTGTTTCTGTAAATAATCTCTGAATTGAAATAGGGGAATTGCGGTTATCCCCTGACTTGGTAAATAAAACTGTAAAGATCATCCAATTTGTCAATCTCATTTTATGAAAGTTGAACATAACCAGTCAACTGGACAGGGCTGGTAAGGTTTTTAGAATTAAACTGGTATTTTGTGTAGTTTCTTAGCTGCCAGTGTGCCATTATCATCCAACCTTCGATAACTGGACCATGCTGTTTACTCATAAAATATTCTGTCTGTAAAGAGGTTTGTGAAAGTTTTAGACAAATGTCTTGAAACTTATATGTACACACAACTCAAATTCTTCTCTGTACTTGGAGAATGAAAGTACATTTAAGAGCAGACATTGTATTTTTTGCATTAAACAATTGCACATTTTCTCTGGGCTTCTGGGACCCACAGCACAGAGTATATGCAGTAAACTCTCTTGGCTCAAGGTCCCAAATTCTTGTAATTCTTGTAAATAAAGCTGACGAGACAAGCTGACGAGGGTCATCGTGACATTGTCAAGCAGTAATTACGAGTGATGCTATGGTTCCGTCATCTAGTAAAACTATTTAGAGGACAGTCAGTCAACTTTATGATGATTGGTGTCAGCCATTATACATAGTCCAAAGACCTCTAAATTTCACTGTGGGTTCATGATTCATAGAGATGAGTTTTGCCTCCAGCCCTCAGACCATTGATTGTCGTTTATCCACCCACCCCCTTTCCTCTTCTCTTTCCCTCCTCCCTCCCCTAGCCGTATGCTTGGTGTTTGGCTGCATCATCTTCCCTGACGGCTGGGACGCTGAGGTGGTGAGGGACCTGTGCGGGGAGGAGACGGGGAAGTACACCCTGGGGAGGTGCTCCGTGCGCTGGGCCTACATCCTGGCCATCATCGGCATCCTGGACGCGCTCATCCTCTCCTTCCTGGCCTTCGTGTTGGGCAACCGACAGAGCGACTTCTTCTTTGAGGAGGTCAGAACTGAAAACAAAGGTAAGAAGAAAAACAAATGAAGAGCGCAACACTGCTTGCTGGACGGGCAAAACTATAAAGGACCTGAAATTGTTAACATCCCCTGTAAGGGGTGACCTGCTGCTACTTACTAATTGGTCATGGCACCCAATTAGTTGCCTTCAGTTCTGCACCCACTACAGTATATATTAAATCTGTCAAAGGTAAGAAGCAGATCGCTGAAAAAGTAAGCAATGCACACCAAAGAAAGCTTTTCAAGTGCTGGCTGCTGGCATAATTTTAAAAACAACAACAAAATATGGTGCAACATATCTCTTGCTCCATATACTGACTTTATTTAGCAAGCATGAAGTTTGTCCTTATGGTATGGACGTCACACATCCATTTATATTCCACTATGATTGGTGCACACCTGATATCTTTGAGCCCAAAGCAAAGTTATTGGAACGCCTAACTAGTGTATATTGGTAGGTGTGGTACAAATTTGAAAATATCCATCCCAATTTTAGAATCACTACATATTGAAGAAGATTCTGTACATTAGTAGAATTACAACACCAGTTCATATGAACATTATAAACAAATAAGAAGCAGATCGTTGTCAGAGCCCTGCCATATTAACACTGCATATAAAGTAGTATGACATCCAGATATGTGAATGGTAAAACCATACAACCACCATAGCACTGGACAGCATTCACAAGTAAAGTTTTTTTTAAAGGCTTTTTTATGTAGCATACTTGCTGACATCTGCTGATTACTGATGTCCTGATTTTCCTCTGCTAGACTCATGATAGTCTGATGCTAGGCAGGTCACACTGTGTGGATATAAATACACATACACTTAAATTACACATATGTGAGTCACATGTGACAATGGTGAGGGTGCACATAAGAAAAACACATAGGCTTTCCCACAAGTAAAAATATATACTGCGTGAAATGTTATGTTTGCACAGGCTATGTGAAGTTGTATTTTAAACCTACATCGACAGAATCTTTTTCTCCTGCTTGTACCTTTTTCCAAATATTGGAAAAAATGTGAATGCGAAGTGTACTGAGCATCACTAAACCCAGAGTACAGGTTGTGGTGGCTGTAGAATGGGAAAAAATATATTAATAAATTAACATCACGACTCAACTATAATGAGAAGGTTTCCATGGTTACCAACCATGGGGATAAGTTTTTTTTTTCCCTCACTCTAGTCAGCCCCCTTATTTGAGTTCCTCGCTGAATCTATGACCAGTGTTTTGTTACAGACAAAGCAGAGCCTTGCACAAATTGAATAAGCAATGTGACTTTTCGTGCATGATCATTTGCATTTCTGGTTTAAATAATTATCATTTTAACAAACTAACACACAAATACCCTTTAGCATACAAAGCAGTTGTGTGTATTTACTGCTGTCTCACAGAGTTGCTACATTAAAATATTCCATTCCTCTCTTACAGACATGGCTGTGTCTAGGGTAAGTTCAGTGTCACTGCATGCACTGCTCATAAAGGTGACAATGAGTGTGATTACATGCACTTTAGTATCCTGAATTTGATTATGCGGGATAGAGTGTTTACATGAACTTGGAGGAACCTGTATATAATAATATCCCTGTTTACATGATAAATACTATGTGTACTTCACTGTTGACATTATTTAATGAACTTGAATATCAAAATTTACACTTGCGCACACAGTAGCCAAGTGTCAGTGCAGTGTATACATGCTACAGTATCCCGGTTTCTTTCGGAGTACTCTAGGTAGCATGTTCCTAATTCTCTTCCTAAACTAGGATAAGGACTCATTCGGGAAATTGAAGCCTGGATACGATGTTTACATGTTACACAATCGAGATACTTTAGTAACCAGGATGCTACTGTCCATGTTAACACACTCAGTGTAGTGGTATTGTGTGTGTGTCCCTAGTTTAACACCAAAGCATGTCTACTCTACGTACTAGTGCACAGCAGTGATCAGTTTTTTCGACCAGTCAGAAAGAATGAATTAGTTGAACAGAATCTACTAGCATTAAGTTATTATCAGAGACTGAAAATTAATTGTTAAATTAATAAATTAATTGAATTAACTGTAATTCAAACTATAGTTCCCACCCAAATTGGTGCACAGCGCTCTTCATCAGTTTGCCAAGGGAGCTGTGGTGTGCAGACTTTTTCTCTTTAGTGGCTTTGTTAAGTCTTTATAAAATATGAAATGCATGCCTATTAAGTGTTTACTTTTGGCTCACCATGTATTATGGATGTGTGAACAATTTTTCTTTTTAGACAAAATGATCATGAGATGAATTTTAAACATGACTGGACACTATTCATGTGTGTGTTTTTCTGTCATTTACTGTATGTTTAACACTGCATCTACCATTTACTTATACTCCAAGTTGTGCTTTCCCATATTTCCATATTTGTTTGTGAGGTAATATACATGGCTAGCATGAAACAACTCCATCTTCTCTGGTTTCATGCAAATATAAATTCACCAGATCTTAATTCTGGTGTTGTATGTATAGAGACTAAAGGCAAACATTGCAGCCCAATATCCTGTGTGTGTGTGTGTGTGTGTGTTCACAGATTGAGGTACCGGATAGAAGAAATCCTCGTTTTACTGGGCAACGGTTCTGAAGGTATCCCCACCCATAGGCAGCACCCTGCAGTACCTCTGCCGGTCCATCCCAAACCCAGCCTGTGGTCAACAAGGAGGCACTATATATATATACCCCAATCTGTTTGTACATTGAATTTGCTATATTTTTTAAAAGGATGTCAGTCTTGCGCATTGTAAATGTCATCTATTTTGAAACCGATTCGATATACTGTACGTACTGTATATATTTATGGAGTATGAAGATGACTCACTGAAGCTTTGTAAACTCAAGACCTCGGGGAAAGTATAGTCATCCCTACTTAAGGTCTCCATGCTTCCAAACTGTGACAAGCACTGATGCATTCTAACTTCTGTTGTTCTTAACATATGTTTATGTTCTGCATATTGAAGAAAAAAATATTTTCTACATATAACAACTTTTTCTATCTCCTTCAAAATGTCAGATTATACATCATTGGATGAGATTTTGAGGACGTTTTTGACAAGAATTGTCCTTTTAATTGAGTGTTGTTTAACTGCTCATTGGCTTTCTGATGTAACTTTTGGACAGTTTGACTTTGCATGTGCTGTATCAATCATATAGCTTCACTTTGGACCATATGGTGCCAAGCTAATTTTAGTTTTGTCATCATATTTTGGCAAATGTCCTTCAAAATGAAAGTCCTTTACAAAGACATTTCAAACCAGTTTTCACATTACTTACAGTTGTTTGGTCTGATCAGACAAACTACTTCACTATACTGTATACCTATAGGAAGGTTTTATCCTAAGCCAAGAAAGGTGTGCGAGTGAGGAGGAGCAGCAACTGAGTTAAATATTTATCTACCGAAGTTAGTCACACAGGGCCAAATGTGACACCAGAGCTTTGGAAACGTACTGTATGCAGCCTGGAGACAATTTGTTGAAGCTGTGCTACTGAATGCAATGCAGAATCAGTGGCAAAATGGTTCTTTTCCCCCTGAAAAACATTCATGCCACTTGAATTGTCTGTTTTGTTATTTATTTATTTATCAAAGAGTTTATTGTTCTGTTTTCTGTTTTTTAACCCCACCTTTATGTTTATTTCTGTTGCATCACATTCTCATCCATTCTTTCTACATTTAAATTGAGTTACTCCATTGTTGTCTCCAGATGTATATTGTAATATATGTCTAGTGCACACCTCTCAATATTCAGACACACTGTTTAATGTAATATACCAGTACATCTGAATATCGCATATCCAGTAATATACATCGTGCTCCACATCACTAATGCTAACCATTTCTGTAAAGATCTGGAATTACCTTCTTAACCTCGTCATTACACATGAGGTAATGAATTAATATACACCCCAAAACATCCAGATTCTCTCAGACTACTATAAACTATATCTGTGAAGTGAGATACGAAAAGTCACAATGGAGGTCCTCCAAAACCTAGCATCAAACCGCTCAAGTACAGTAGTGATAGCAGGCATGCTAAGATTACAACACAAGCTTAATTGTATGTGGCTCTGTCAAAACTAATGTATTAGCTGGATGAGGCGATCTGCTGTGTTACTGGTGTGATGATGTGGTTTGAAACGAGGCATGCCCTGTATGCTGCATTTAAACTCAGGCTTTAGGGACTGACCTTTGTAGCGTTCACCTGAGGGTCCAGAGTGACGACTGGCCCCCCTCACTGAATGACCTTTGACCTTTGAGGTAGCTGTGACCTGTCCCTGAGACCCACTCACACTGTGCTTGTTTGACGCACTGTGGGCCTCATCCTCCATCTCAGGCTGGTGATGTCTCATCTGGATTGCGGAAACAACATCACAAGAGCATGAAGTTTATTTTGGTCTCACTAGGAGTTACACGTTAGCACCAGAGGGTGTTCTACTCTGATATTCCACTGGCTTTGGAAGGAATCTTTTATTATTCAGTTTAGGTTTTCCCCTTATTATTTTTTTTCTTTAATCATAATATGTAGTATAAAAAAGAAATTAAAACATAAATTCTCATCATACTTCACTTACCATTATTTGTATAGATGTGTTAATAGTATCATTTATTTTAACAGTGTATGATTGTATTGTGATGAATTAAAGTTTACAAACAAGTTACAATTAGAGGATTTTTAAAAAGGAGTATTGGTTTGGTTTAAAAAATAGCTCACTCTCTTACCAAACACCCACGGTTTTACAATACTAATGATAAAAGTGCCCAGTGTTGCTGAATGGGTGAGGTACTTCGGTGATGACAACCTCACATTTACTGTAGGCCAAATATGTTATGGATCAGCAGGGCCACATTGAACATTTTTGAATGCAACACTGAAAGGAAAAAAAAAAAAAGCTTGTTTTCTTTATGAAATTTGATTTTCTCAATTCAGTTCCTTAAAGATGTTATAACGATTTTGTACTGTAAAAAAATAAATTTCAGAATTGAATGCTGCACTAAACTCTTAAAATGTGACCCACTTTGATCTAAGAGGTTATTTCTTCAAACTTGTTTCTACCTCTTTAGTAAATTTCGAAATAGTGTTAATGTATTCCCCCTAGCTTTTCAGCATATGTAATTCAGTTGTGTGTAAGGTTTAGTTTTTTTTATCTCTAATAATGTTACTTGTGCAGTTTAGATCCTTTTTATTTCAACGATGTAGAATAATGGCTCCTAGTAACCAGGCAAAAAGCTAAGCAGAGTAGGCAGCACAACAAGGAGAACGTACATGTGTTGTTCCTGTATATTTGACAAATAAAGCCATTTCTTTCATTTAAAAAACATGTTTGTACATGAATATTGGGATTGTCAGACTGGGACCAAGTGTTTTAGCTTAGTTAATCAATTCAAAATAGGTCCATTAACTTTCAACAGTTATATCTCCACCTCAGCACCTAAACACATCATAGCCCTCCCTTTGATCCATAGACAGACCTATATTATTTACTGGTCATTTCTTTTTCCATTTCTTGAATTTGGTTGAAAGTGAAACCATATTTTAACCTGACACTGTACACTTAGTCAATTCATATTTGACATGTGGGTGATTACTGGATGTAAACAATGTACTGTAATTTGAAAAAGAAATGTTTTGAAAACCTAAGAAGTGCCAGATGGACACATGATGAACATATATCATGGGAGCAGGGGCTCCACTAGAAATCGTGGGCCCCCCTGAAAGAAAATAATTTTGGGACCCCCACCCCAACCTTAGTCCTCTGTGGGCCTCTGTGAAGCTCTGGGCCCCCTGAATCGTGCTGACCTCCCCTTCCCCCTAGCGGCACCTCTGCTTGGTTCCTCAGGAACATTAGCATGGCGGAGCGAGAATCACCTGAAGGCCTTTTCCAGTCCAGTGTGTGACGTGCACTGCTTCAAGTGTGTGACGTCATCCTCAGCTGTGTGTGGCACCAGAACGGATTAGCACTGTTTCTGTGGTGGTGGTGGCAGGAGGGCACGTGTGCATGCAAAGAGGACTCTGGGAAATGTAGAAAAAAAAGCAGATGACTTTCTTTGTTTGGTGCTTCCTGAGCCATTTTTTTCCCCACCATATGGCCTATATTCCATCAAAGACATTGGGCTGGTCTGGTCTGGTCTGGTTTGAACTTTTCATAAAGTCAACACGGAAGAGATTCGGTTAAGAAATAGAGAAGCAAAATGAGACACAAAAAAAAAGTAAGATGTGACGGTAATGCTGTGTAGCCTGTCCTGCACAGGTGCTCATTAGTGAAAGTGTCTGTAAATGTTACCTTGGGTAAGACTTTATTTGGATAGTTCTTTGGAGACTTTACAGATAGTTTGTTTGAAATTCAGTTTAATTTCATTGATTGTTTAGCGACTATCATCTGAATCAAACCCAACCCCTAACCCTAACCTTAACGCAGAGAGAGTTTCGGCAGATGGTTTGTTAATAATTAATAGTCTCAACATCTGTAGATAGTCTATAGAACCTTCTATAGAATTATCCAAATAAAGTGTGACCTTACCTTATAAGGTACAACTCTATAACATACAGAGTAGGATCCTGCGGCATATTCCACCTGAGTAACTCTTTTTTTATGTATCCTTTTCTGTGGGTTCTGCCCTCTTTGGCTAGTACTTGGTATTTTTTATGGATGGACTATTGATGTATACAGTTTTGACATGGCCATTGTTACAGTTACGTAAAAATTAGTTATCACTAACAAAGGACATGTTTTTTACAGTATCATTTAAACATATTATGAATTAAGTATTTAATAATGAAAAGTGTTGTCATTTTTTGTTATTCATTGAAGGTGTTTCCAACAGCACATTCATATTATCACAGTGAAAATGGCACAAACATGCACTGACTAAATAAAACATACTGAAAGTTTTTTCCTTGTTTAGATGTATGGTTCAGATTTCATTTTTTTCTGATGTTATTTCCCATAGATTTAGACAAAATGACACTTCAAGTACATAGCTATATTCTACTGTGTCCAGCTGATATCCAATACATCTCATTTGATGATGCTAGTAACCTTCCTCTGCACGGTAAAAAGTGCTACTTTTTTTCACAAATATTAAGGCAAAGTGCTGCATAGATCTATATCTGGAAGAAATATATAGTGCAGGTTCAGCCAACGTAAAAAGACTGATGTAGCACATTGCCTGAATGTTTTTTTAAGCTGCACTTTTTACAGTGTTACAGTCTCCATGTCTTTACCTTAAGGCCCAAGTCCTCTGCACCTAAACAGTTGAATTCAGTATTACACCGATAGTGTGTAGTGCATATTATGGATTGTAAGATGTTCATAAATACTCACTGGTGAAAGTCAGTGAATTGAATATTGGCTATCTCCTCCAGGGGTGGTGTCTTTATGCAAAGTAAAATTGGTCTATTCATTTTGGCAGAAGTTTTACAATAGTACATTTGCTAATGATGGTGGTTGTGAAAAAAAAGGCCTGCTACCATGGGCCTGGTTAAAACACGTTCTGTGTTTCTGCTCTGTATTACATGTATGTAGTAGCTACAGTAAAAACACTCTACAAGCCCCCAGTACTTATTCTGACAGTGTTCATGAGATCAGAGATCACTGTGTAGCACCAGATATTGTGAACCACCTGATTCTATGCACCTAATGCACGTGATTTTAATTTTAAGACTTACTAATTAGAGTACTAATTACAATCAGCTGAGGTCATAAATGACTGAAACAAATAAATGGGTACTGAATTGTAGCTTCTGAGGCCAGGTTGTCCATCATTGCATATGTATATCATAAGCTATATTAAAAACATCCCTGCTATGACATGATTTCATGAGGACAGTATGATTGTAAGATAGTATTGACCAATCTCAGAGAAGACAGCTTCAGAGGAAATAAACAAAAAGTTTAATAATTCCCAGTAAATGGAAATCTAATGTAAGAGCAACAGTAAGCCGACAGCCATACATATCTGGAAATGTATCAGATGTTTTTGGGAAACACCTGTGCAGAGAAGTAAACAGAGAAGTATTTATAAAATGCTAAAACAAAATCACTCCCAATAGAGGCTTTAATGAGGCTTTGCTGAGACACACAGAGCATCTCGCCAGATGGGTTTTCAAACACAGGGACGTGTTCTTTTGTTCCTCAGATGAAGCCACGCGCCCCAATGCTCTCAACCTTAGGGGTCAGTTCTGGCTTCAGAAAGAAAAGACCCTGCCACATATTTAATCCAACTGTTCTTGAACCAGCTGATCCTAATGAGCTTGCAAATCATTAAACAGTTAGATCCCCTAATTAGTCAAGTCGCCTGTTTTAAGTGCACAGGCAGAAGGAATATATGGCAGGGTTTTTACTTTCAGAAACATATGCAGCTATCCTATCCACTACAGTCCATTATGAGAGCCACCTACAGTGTAACTCCAACCTCATTTACAGAAACTTGAATGTAGACTTTCACTCTGAGGTTGCAGCAGTTGCTTTTTCCACATGTGTAGTGGTGCCATAAAGCCCCAACTCATGGGGTGTCCAAGCCTCACAAGCCAGCCCACATCAAAGTGGATGGATGGATACACAGCACATTCTATGGAGTTAAATCAACTCTGAGAGTCAGTCAGTTTTAACACTATGCCAGTGTTTATTTTGTCACAATCTCAAACTGCCTCTGCACACAATAGGATAGTGCTATGACCAGTCAGACTAACAAATTTGTTTACCATAGCACTACACCAGTGCACTGATGCCCTGTGAGGACTGTGTTAAGCCTGTCCAGTGACTCGATACAAGGAGAGACTGATGTGATTGGTCTGTCCAGCTTTGAAAGAAAAGTTTAGCTTCAATGGGCAGTGGCTTGACTGTACCCAGGATAGAAATTTCAATTGCTACAGCTATAGCTATATGAGAAATTCAAATGAAAACTTCTCAAAATCTGTATATGCTGTATATTTTTCCCTCTGTGATTTCCCATTGTGTGTGTGTGTGTGTCTGTGTGTGTGTGTGTGTGTGTGTGTGTGTGTGCACACACGTGTGTGTGCATGTGTGTTACAGCAAAACAAAGGATGAGGAAAAAAGATTGAGCAAGTCATAGCTAGCAGGAAAAAAAGGTTCACTTGGTGTCAAACATTTATTTGCAAATGACTCTGTTTATATGTTTGTGGTTTTTAGAACAGAAAGAATAACATACACAGTCTTTAACCAAATGTACATCACGCATTCATCATATTTTCCCATGGCTTTTTGTCAGTGTATAAAATAACAGAAACGTCTCCTGTGTTTTTGAATTATGTTTCATACATTGTTAAACTGTTCCATCCTGCTGGACCTATGGGAGGAGTAGTGTGAGATTTTCCACTGTCCATTTCAAGAATTCAACACCTGAATTTCAGCATGGGGCAAAGAGTGCACTACAAGACCCTGAGACAAACAAGTGTCGGAAGAGCATTCTGTTATAATTAAACTTTAATTATAATTAATTATAATTACAATCTCATTATTTATTCTGCACACTATATTGTATATTGTTTTGTATATTGTTTTGTATGTTCCTTAGGTCAATGCCATGCATCACTGTTCTGCCTCTTATGGTTTATTCAGTATATTGCACTGTAATTATGTATAATGTAATACAACATTATTACAGTTTGATGTAAACTGTCATTTCTCTGTATGGATGGTGCAAAAAGCTATTTATTTAAGGCATATAGCAAAAAAATATGTTTCATGTTGAGGTCGAGAAATTAATTGATATTGGCATGCTGATTATATTTGAAAAAGAGCATGGGTGTACGTATTGAGTTTAGTATTACACAGTCAGGCTACCTGGACTTTTAGGTTTCCTGTGTGTGTGTATATGTGTGTGCGCATGTGTGTGCGAGTATGTACGTGCGTGCATGTGTGTGTGTGTGTGCGTGCGTGCATGTGTGTGTGTACATCTACTGATGGGTCTTCTCCTAGTGGGCCGTCAAAACTGACAATCAAAACGCTCAGTGCAAAACCCCAGGAAGGGCCGTGCTCCAGACTGGCCTTCTCATGCTGTTCTTACACATATTCACCTGCCCCAACATAATGCCTGCAGACACAGACACACACACAGACGAGGGGTATGCCAGACACACCGCAAGAGAAAATCCTAATATTTATAGGGACGCTCTGTCCTCGTGCCCAGAACTTCGCTGCTCCTAAACAAAAACGGGCTGACATAGGGAAAGAGAAAGGCCGGGAGGAAGGCCTCCCCCCTTCTCCTCTTCCTCTTCTGTCTCCCAGTCCCTGCACCCTGCACCTCTTACATGCAGTTTGACAGGAGTATAAATACTTGTGGTTGAAAAGACTCTCAGTGGTGAACTGCTTTTTTGAAACAAGAGTGTAACCCCATGCTCTGAGTTAGTACAGTGCTGAAATTCAGTCCTTTTGCTTTATTGAGATCATCAAAGCCAACGGGGCCTGTTTATTTGAAATCAACATGGAGAAAGCCACTAATCAGCCACCAAGCCATGTGTTTTGGAAAACATGTGCCGTTCTCCTCTTGCTGGGGGTCTGTGGTCTAACCCAGGCATCCATCTATCACAAGTCAGGTAAGACTCGTGAGCTTTCACTGCACTCAGCGGTTGTATTATTTTTAAACTTGGTTAGACGCGTGACTGTCAATATGAGAGGCCCGAACTGTGCATATTACGAGGAGAAGGAAAACCTAGCCCTCAGGCCACCAACACCCTGTGCTGAAACCGGTGTTGACCTTTTGCTTCCTTAGAATGTTTTTGAGAGCATACAGTCTCGCTCTCTGCAGGTTTTGGGTGTCACATTGACCGGTGTCTTCAAAAGAACTTTAACCTCACGGCTCAGTATCTCTGGGTACTAATGAGCAAGAGGCACCAATGACCTCGGATCACTGTAGGCTATTAATCTCATAGACTACATCGTATTTCAACAGTAGATGTTGGGAAAATCTGGAATGATTGTCTGGGGTGATGATGTTCGCCTGTGAAATAATGTATGTTTTTTTTTAGACTAGTTTAGCTTCAGACTACCAATTAAGCCAGCAAGGTTTATGTACCTCAGATTGTTAAAAGCATTTATACGTCCAGGCATCCTAATGCTACTTCCACTTATTCAGAGCTAAACCAGGCTGAACCAAATTAGTACTGTGATGTTATAATAATTAGATGCTTTGTCTGCATTGGTGGGCATACACTTGTACAGGGCCAGGGACACAACCCTGTGCATAAGATCTGGTGAAAGAAATGTAATAAACCTCCTCTCTTTGAAAACACCTTCTTTAACATTTATGTATTGAATTTATTTATATGAATACAGCCCTACCCTGTTTTTCAGTCTGGCGTGTATCTTAAAAGTCCTATTTCTGTTTCAATTATAGTTTAGAAGTGCACAAGTGTCTTGTGTTTTCCCTAAACTTTTAGTGTGCACCAAAGCTGTGTAGAAAACCTCATAGTCTCAGTCTATGTTTCAGCAGCATGTTTTCCACTCTTCTGGCTTGACAGGTATATGCACCTACAAAGATCAGTACTTTAAACCAGGACAGACCTTCTACAAATCCTGTGACAAGTGTTATTGCCATCAGTTTGGATTCTTTTGCTACCCGTGAGTAATACAACAGCAAGTCATCATACTTTCTAATCACACAACTGTTTGTACATTTCATTGGCATTGTATACATTTATAAATATATAAAGACATACACTCAACACAAAAATGGTAGAACAATTGTGCACCAGTAATCTGTTTTACTGTTGTGAATTCCAATGGGAATGTGTCATTTTCTTCACTAGACCCAAGAAGCCCACCTCTTGGCCAAAGAAATGTGAGCGGATCCCGACAGAATGTGGTTACCGGGTTGTTTATCGGCATGAGCCCAAGACGGAATGCCGAGCATACAGCTGGATTGGCTGATGGATTATATAACGTTATTACTGTGATCAATCATTGTCCATTAACCACAATTAGTAGAACAGTTTGTTTGTTTTTTTCACTTGTATGTTACATTTATGTGCCAAAGACTTTCACACTTGGCCAACTGATTATACAAACACATTCTTTTTTAATATAGAGAGGAAGGTGAGAAGACATGGCAGTGAGTAGACAAAACAGAGCTACAATGGGCAGCAAATACAAAACCTGATAATCAGAAAAGAAATGTACAGGAGAATGCATGAAGCTATATTCTATGCAACAAACCTCAACCAGAAATGAAATATCTCTTTTGGAATTATCAGTGTCTTCTGCAAAAATAATTCAAATGAATTGTGTTTTAATTCTGTTCCTGGGATACTTCTTTCAAATGCTATTTTGCTTGGGAGTTGGGTTTTCTAAAACCCTTTGTGAGCCTTTGTACTGGTTCTTTTAATATCATGCAGTGGTTATGATGAAAACGAACAAGTAAATTATTTATGATATGTCACTCAATACCACAATTTTGTTAGTAATTGCATGTTGTCAATATTGTTAATATTGATTTAATTGAAACAGCATTCACACAAATTGTATGTGTATAAAAAACTTTACAATCATTCAAAAATGTTCATATCAGCACCTTTGTTGAAAGCAGCACCATTACTCAAAGAGGAGTATAAACACAACAGGAAGTGATGGTTAAAGGGGTGAGAAAACGACTTTAGACCACGCTGGTCGGTCAGTCACACACACGCACGCACACACACACGCACGCACGCACACACACATGCACGCCCGCACGCACGCATGCACACACACACGCACACACACACACACACATGCACGCACACACACACACATGCACGCCTGCACGCACGCATGCACACACACACGCACGCACGCACGCACGCACGCACGCACGCACGCACGCACGCACGCACGCACGCACGCACGCACATATATACACCTACAACCACGGGAATTTCTACATGTACATATACATTCTACATGTACATATACCCACACATACACTAATCTATAATCACAATGTGCAATTAGAAATTCAAGTTTCAAATCTGAAAAAAAAATTCTATTGAATGTCATTCTTTCCATTCACTCTTCAGTGCCAAGGGAAATGTTGAACACTGTGTGCAGATCTTCATATGCTGGGGTGGGGTGAGGTGAGGTTGGGGTGTTTGGTGTCGGGGGGCAGCATTATGAGAGATGAGGTCCGGCCCGGTATCAAGCCCAGATGTCAGCAGCTGAGCCAAGGGTGTTTGAGACATTGAGCTGCAGTGGCCCGTCTCTCTGGCAGGAAGTCCAACATGCGTCGCAGGAAGTCGGCAAAGACAGACGCCTCCCTCAGGGGGAAGTGGTATTTCTCCACCAGCACCTCAAACAGACTCCATGGCCGCAAGACAGCAATATGACGCAGCTCGCCTACATCCACACACACACACACACACACACACATCCACACACGCACACACACACACACACACACACACACACACACACACACACACACACACACACACACACACACACATCACACAAGCACACATACACACACACACACACACACACACACACACAGGCACCAGGCACACACAGGCACCAGACACGAATTTTTGAAAAATGGGGAAAAACAAATCGAAACATAAAACTCATTGAACTCTGACTGGACACTGGGATTCATAATAATAAACCTTGTTGTAAGGTCAGTCAAAATTGGCAAGTCTACTTTTTCACTTCAATTTTCAGATCTTTCGGGTGACAGTCAAAGCAAGTGAATAATGCATGTAAAAATGTATACTCTGTTGTTATTACAAAGCTATCATGAACAGAGTAACAAAAGCTCACCTCTGCGGTTGAAGTACTCATAGGAGTATTTTCCAGACAGGGCGATCGCAGGGGGTATCTTGCCCAGAAGTTCAATGATGTGAGCAATATGATCTACAACAAGTGCCACAAAATGTTCCAGTTTCAGTACATTCGTAAGTTCTTAATATGTTGGTTACACACACATTCTAGCCCAATCTGCCAAAACAGAAAGATCATTTGCATTCTGTACTTTACCTTCCTCCAGTGAAAAGCCCTTTCCAGGTTTGGGTTCAAACAGGGAGTCACCAGTTAGGAGCTCAAAAGCCTAAAAAATGAGATTCATTTACAGAGTAAAAAGCAAATGTGTAATTGCCAGAAATACTACATGTACCATGTACCAGTGTCCAGTATAATACAACTATGTTTAGAACATCTAAGCACAGTATAAGAAAAATATGTTTGAAACATATTAGAGTCTCAGTATAGACACTCAGTATAGACACATGGAGGCCTACCATGCAAGCTACACTCCAGATGTCAGCTGGAGGTCCATAATCACAGCCCAGGAGAACCTCCAGGGAGCGGTACTGTCGGGTTTGGATCTCCTCGCAGAAGTGCTTGTACTTACAAAAACCAATACAGTACCCATTATATTTAATATACAACAATAAATCTATTTAAAAGTCTTTATTGTCTAACTGTAATTAGTAGTTTCTTACCACCCAACATGAGCTGCCTAAATCAGCTATCTTCACAGTGATTTTGTCCAAGTTGAACTTCCTTTTGTCTGTAGCAAATAAACAAACAATATTTAAATTTATTTGAATTTATAATTCTATACTTTTTATATTTGAAAAATATATATTTTTTTTGCAAATCTTGTTTGCATGTAATATATTAATATATAACATCATTTTTGATGTAGTATATTAATATATAACATCATTTTTGCCATCCTTGCCCATGTGTTATTTGTCTTTGTCCTTTTTTTTTGTTTTTATGTGGCGCTCTGTGACTAAGTACCTGTACTACTCTCCACTGGAGCCACATATCCCAGAAACTTGTGTGATGCGCCACCTGCTGTTCGGACATGGGACTGCGACTGCGACTCCAGGCACAGCAGGATGTTCTCCGGCTTGATGTCTGTGTGGATGATTTTACAGTGTATGTGCAGGTAATCCAAACCCTCAAGGACCTACATAGAGACATTTCATTTAGTAACAAAGCTAGTTCAGTCAGAGAAGTGGCACTGTGGTTCCTCAGTCAGAGACAGAGACAGAGCTGGAGATCATGGCTTCAGAAAGTAAAATCTCTACCACATATTTGATATAACCCTTTTCTGAACCAGCTGATCCACATGAGCACACAACTCACCACACAGGTAGTTCAGCTAATAAGTAAAATCACCTGTGGCAAGAAGCCATGAACGGCTTTGAACTTTCTGAAGCCAGGATCTCCACTTGTGCTCAGAGAAGCAGTGATCGAACCTGTGTGAGGACGCGCTTGACACAGAGTAAGGAGAGACCAGGGTTTCCCATACACACTTGCCAGCACCGGAGGTCGGGCCCCAACAGTTGAAGTACGAGACAAATATCTTGAGATGATGTTAAGGATCAAGTACGACAATACTGAGCTCAAGTTAGATTAAGTACGACGTTGCAGCGCCACTAGAGGTGCATGATCTGTCCATCTGATCCTGGTTCCTGGTTCAATTCCTACTACACCTGGATGGGTCAAAGTGTCCTTTAGGAAGACACTGAATGGCAGCCTTTCACTATCCAAGTAAATGGGTGTGTGAATTTGTGAATGTGAGGCTTTCAATGTAAAGCACTTTGGGTACTACGTTGAATATATGAAAGCGTTACATAAATGCAGCCCCTTTACAATTTATCCAACAGTACAAAGTGAAATGAAGTCTTAAGGATACGGACTCCATTCTTCCCTGATACTTTAAATTCATCCAGTAGCTGAACGATGTGGCTGCTCAGAGGGTGGCGAGCTGTTGGACCGCTGGCCTATCAAAGGACAACAGGAGTACATTAAGAGAAGATCAATAAGTAAAATACATCTGCATTTTGTCAAGGATCCATATATAGGGTCTAAAAATTCATGTAAGATGAGGGAAAGAGGTGGTCACACTTTATTTGGATAGTCCTACAGCTGTTTCTACAGACTATCGAAAGATGCTGAGACCATTAACAAACTATTTGTTGAAACTTTTTGTCTTGTTAGGGTTAGGGGTTGGGTTTAATTAAGGTCGCAGTCAGTAAACAATAAAACATTTTTTTAATGAATTTTAACAAACTATCTGTAGTCTCTGTTGGTGGACTATCCAAATACAGTACAGTGCTTCCAAAGAGGTATATTACAGTAAACAGGCAGATAGAGAGACTCACACAGCGTAGTAGTGTTAGTTCATCCTGACCAGCCTGAGTGAAGCCCTCACCACTCTTCAGTACTTTCACTGCAACACGCCTACCTGACCTAAGGATAACAAACACAGGGTGAGCACAGCTATATAGTATACCCTACCCTTTACACTAAACAAGGGCAGAATGAGGAGTAATCTGGTACCCCAACATCTACGCAGGTCAAGGACTCTGCAAGGAATCTAGTAGCTTACCTGAGGTCGAGACAGAGCCAAACCGTAGAGAAGAAACCCCAACCTAGTTTGGACATCACTTGATATCTCTTGTTGAAAACATCTCCTATTTGGACAGGGTGATAACCACCTGTATAGATATACAGAAAAAATATACATGGTCATACATATATGTATTTGTGAACAATTTTTGCAAGAAAACAATGTTACAAAAAATCATCAGGTAATCTCTACTACCCTTCCATAAACTATTATATAGGCTATGTTACAGTACTATACTAATTCATACACATCTAAAGGTGCTGGCACAGTGGCACAGCAAACACCAACAAACACCAACAGTTGGGTCAATGTGGACTATCAATCTGTGTTTATTTGTTGTTGTTAGATGGTAGCTAGCTGAAAAAGTCTCTTTTGTCAGTTACTGTCTGGGCAGTGTGGAACTGACAGTTGGCACGTGCCAAGTTAACTGCCAACTTTAGAATGTTGGTGTTTGTGGGGGGAATGTGCAAGCACCTTAAGGGAATTTTTAACATATTCTGTTCATTTATTCACGTTTGGCTAGTCTGGAAATGAAAGAATGCCTATAATAGACATGAGCAGGTAGTTATCTTAGGCCATGGCCATATTGACAGATAGTGTGTATTGTTCTGGTCTGGAGATGACGGGCAGGCACAGAGGTGGGGAGCAGACCATAGCAGTACTCGCGGGGATCCTCTTCATCCACCGGGCTCCTGGGCTCCAGATACCCCAGATGATTCAGCTCAGCCAGGGCCGGGATGCTGTCAGCCTGAGCTCTGCATCATACAGAGAGACAGAGAGAGAGAGAGAGAGAGAGAGAGAGAGAGAGAGAGAGAGAGAGAGAGAGAGAGAGAGAAAGACAGAATGAAAGAGAGAGAGCAAGAGCAGAGAGAGAGAACCAGAATGTGAGAGAGAATGAGAGGAGGAGAGAGAGAAGGACAGATACAATGGACTTAAAGGGTTTGGAACTTTTAAAATCAGAATGTGAGAGAGCGAATGAGAGAGAGAGGGAGAGGGAGGGAGAGAGAGAGAGAAAGACAGATACAATGGACTTAAAGGGTTTGTACCTTTAAGCCTACTCCCCCTATGTTGGACACGGGTGATCATTATGTAATAGCTGACAATCTGCAAAAATGGTTGGCAACAAACATTGCACATATAAACACACAAATCAGCACCATGCTGACAGCTTGGGCTTCACTCTGCGGTTATTCTGGGTGTTCACACAACATCTGCTACGGTAACAGAGTGTCCGGGCCTATGCTCTCTCCAGTAAAAGAAAGACGGGCGTGTGGTAGGGATACCTCACTAGTGTCGAGTTATTACGAGCGGTCAGGCTGGGACTACTTTTAGACATTCCCCGCTTTCCCACCAAGCAGAGGCACACTGTATAAAGCACTGCTTAGACAAACGTTGTACAAATTAACAAATTAAGTCTACGTGCTGCATGGATTTTTATTTACATTGCACTTGCACTAACTTGCACTATTTTTCTTAGTTAAACCAATGTAAAAAAAAAGATCCATGCAGCACTTTAACTTGATTTTGTTTTAAGCTTTTGTAAGTATTTTTATGTACAGTGGTACAGTGAGCATTACTTTCTACAGTACAGCAGACGTTGCAGGCCAGCGTGTCTGGATGGTCACAGGCACAGCAGGGGCCCTGACCTGTGGAGTTATTCCCTCTCGGCCACAGTATAATTAGAACGCAGCCCACTATAAGTAAGGGCCCACCTGTGACGCTGCTTTCATCGTTATTTAGATGGTGTTAAATTTAAATTACATCTATGTCAGTGTGAACTGCACTTCCGATCTGTCACTCAGTTTCAGGTTAGGTAAGGAAAAAATAACATGTTAAATACATTCTTATTAAAACCTGGACGCAGTTTGTTCATGACAATTTACAGGTTTTATTTTATCCAGTGAATCAACCTACAGATGGCTGCACATGACATAACAGTGTAACTTGAACTTTGCTCTGGATCTGGATCGTCTTACCTTGTACCTGAGTAAGCTAGACATCATGGAATAATAAGCTAGCCAACTGTGGATGTTTAGATGCATGTGCAGATATGCAGAATAATTAGGAAAAGTTTTTTTGCAAGTAACATTAACTGCAGTGTGTTCATTTTGTCATCTGTGTGACAGAAGCAGCTAGATCTGAATGACTTGTGCACAATCAATTGCTTTTCTGAAAGCTTCCTTCTGAATAAATTATGCTGACATGGCAGCTTTAGGAACACAGAAGCTTTCAAAACCAACACACACCATAACAAGCACACTCAGGCCGGTGCATATAACATGCATGTGAGGACTACATGCTTCCTTGCAGTACAAATACATTGGTAACTCTGTGATCAATAAAAAGAATGTAAAAATGTGTAATATTTTGCCCACCATGTGTGTGTATGTTGTCTGCTGGTCACTTATGTATAATATTTTGCCCACCATGTGTGTGTATGTTGTCTGCTGGTCACAAATTGATTGGTAACTGTGTGATCAACAAAAAGCATGTAAAATGTATAATATTTCGACCATCATGTGTGTACAGTATGTTGTTCTCTGGTCACTTACGGTAGCTGGGCTAGATGGAGCTGTGCGGCTGTGGACATCCTTGTGCTGAAAGCGTTCGCTCGCACCGCTGGGCTCGGACTGTGGCCCTTAGAAAAGGGGGTTTGGGTGACAGGCTTCACAGCTGAACTGGGAAATCCCCAACCCCCTCCCCACCTCCATATCGCCCTCTCTCTCTCTTGGAACCTGTTCTGAGAATCCTTTTGTTTGTTTGTTTTGTGTTTTTGTATTATTATTATGATTTCAGTGCTTGCTTGTGTGATCAATTGATGTTTTAATAAAAAGAAAACCTAGGGTTTTCCTTCTTGCCTTCCTTTCTTTCTGCCAACTTGCTTCAAAGTTTTACCATTTTTATGACTGTACCCAGGGGTAAATATAATTGTCGTGACCCTATAGTGTTATTACACAAACTCTGTTTTATTGGATTTTTAGGGCCTCCTTGGCATTGTATGTGAAGTTGTGTGTGTGAAGCTGTGTATGTGAAGTCGTGTGATCCACGTTGCTGCCCCCCTACAGCTGTGGGGTTTTTTTTAGGAGAGAGGTGTGAGACAGATGGCTGTAGCTGGTCTCTCTCCCTCCCTTCCTCCCTCTCTCTCTCTCTCTCTCTCTCTCTCTCTCTCTCTCTCTCTCTCTCTCTCTCTGTCTCTCTCTGTCCCTCTCTCCCTCTCTGGTGGTAGCCACTCTGGGCTCAGCCCCCAGGAAAATGCCACAGCCAAGCGCAGTGCAGTGCAGCCCAGCGCAGTGCACCACAGGCACCACAGGCCACAGGCCACAGGGTGGTTCGTCTCTCACTAGGCTGATACCATAACAAGTCATGGGCCGCAGAGCAGGGGCTGGTGATGTCACATGCGTTTGCCAGGAGACCTCGAGAGTTGGGTGTTTTCATTAGCCAGACACAAAAGGAGGCTCATGTTCCTGCAACAGCATCATGGGCATTTCAGGACTGTCGGCATGTTTTCACATGTATTTTGGAAGATCTTCCTGTAATGTTTTTTGATTTTAACTGCAAATGAGATAAATGTTTTTTCAAACTGACTGCATTAGAACAAAACTGAGAGGACATACTTTTTAGGACAAAAATCACATTTTTTTTGCTAAATCATTTCTAATGCAATTTTGCTGTCATCAAGTCGGGTTTATGACACAATCTGCCTGAAGAGGGTGGAAGCTATCAGGTTGCGGTTGCAGTGTCTATTGATCCCCCCCCCCCGCCACCCCATGTCGAAACTAGAGAGAGGCTGGTTTATTAATATCCCCCCTGCCACTAGGTAAGCGGGTGCAGCATGGCAAGCGTCCCTCTGCGGTAAACGTGAGGCTGTTAACACTCCAGGCCCTGACACACTGCCCACTGACATGTCAGAGGCGGCGATAAGCTCATGAGCACTGAGAAGTCCCAGGAGAGGGGCGGCCATGTGGTTGCTGAAGGCAAACAAATCTACAAGGGGGATTCCGCAATATTGTGTTTCAACAAACAAGGAGAGCATGCCAAATCATTTTGCACATCATTATGTGGTGAATTTCAAACCTTGTACAGTACTTGACAATTTGTACTAGACAAATTAAGATTGTAAAGACAATGTCGAGGAGGAGTAAGTGAAAATAGGATTATATTTCATTGGTGCAAAATTAAGCCAAAACACAACAGATTCCACTTTCTTAAAACTAAATATTAGAGACACATGTTGTCAGCTCAAGGCACACGCATGGGACCCTACAAAGACTATTTCTGCATGTTGTGTTGCAACAGGAGAAAAGCATGCCAAATTTTATTTGTCATGGTTAGAGGTGGAAATCTCAACTTTAGAAAGTAAAAACTCTGTTGTGTTAAGTGCACAGACAGAAGGAATACATGGCAGTATTTTTACCTTCTGAAGCACTGATCTTCACCTTGGATAATGATGTTACATTTTAAAAATATTCTCGCAACCTTTTGGAAAAGATTTAGGGACAATGGCAAAGAAGGTAAAGTAAATTAATGAATTATATCCCATATGTAGGTGCAATACTTAACAGTAAATTACATTGTCTTACTGTAATAACTATACAATGAAATCAAACAAGATGACAAAACATAACAGATTTCCTTATCTGAGAATTATAGAGACACACACTGTCACCATTGTTGGAATAGACCCAGGATTGCATAGTAAACCCCAAGTCATTACAGTATATTACTGTATATGTATGCCACTACAGGACACTACAGACAGGCAGAGAGACATCTTAAGGGTAGTATTTATAGTCCACTGATTTATACTTTTCACCATCACATTCCCTCAGATCTGAAAGCTTAACAACATGATTCAGAATTTATAAACAAATGTTTTATTTTGATTTATGATAGACAAAGCTATATGATATATACGTGAGTGATTCAGACAGAGAGTTCATCTAGGTCAGGGCTCAGTTTTAAAAGCCCCCCCCCCTAAATCTGAAGGTCATTACAAGGGAAAGCACTCAGCAATTAGGAGGGCTATTGAGAGATGTGATATCCAACACCCCCTAGCAATTACAGTTGACCTGTTTCTTTTTTATAGACGACGGCCTCGTCCTTCAGCCACAAAAGGAAAAGTGACTTCCTCTGCCATGCCACTGGCATGGCTTGCTTGTTGATGCCAAGTCTGTTCTGTTTTAAATACCTGGCAGCAGCTGAATTTTCCACACGTTAACACTGAGATGGGGCTTAAAAATAGAGGTCGATATATGGGGGTATCTTCGAACGTCATTCACACACGCAAGATGAATGAGGTCTGAGTTGCTATGTGATGTTACTGTTTAATAAAGCTCAGAGAAACAGCTATCTAAGTACTGGGACTATTTTTTTTACAGAAAATGAAATTTTTGTATTGTGTCGTATTGCTATTTTTTCAGGAGAATACTCAAGAGCTTGCCCAAGTTATAAAGGCAATCTGTGCTTGATATTTTAAACCAAGGATCAGCTTGTAAAAACTGCATCTGGAATAAAAACACTTGAACTAATGAATTTCAGTATAAGTCATACATCATTGCAGCATAAACAGCAGCTATATACAACTACAGTTAATTTAAAAGCTGAAAATAAAGCTGATAAATAGCTATGAAGAGATCATAAAGTGTGCTGTTGTGGAACTGAATCACCTTGGCCTAGTGCAGTCCAGTCAGTCTCAGACAAATGGAGTATAATTAGTCTCGATGACTGCAGAGGTCAGAGCAACTAAGGGGAACCCAGACACCACACCCCCCAGTGCACCCCCAAACGGCCTTCACCCAGTCCCTTACCCAGACACCCCACCCCCGAGTACACCCCCAAACGGCCTTCACCCAGTCCTTCCCCAGCAGCCCACATTCTTCTGCCATGATACGGTTACCATGCTCGAACACAAACAAGGGCCGTGCTGGGTCTCGTGCAGGACATCAAAGCTCAGGGAGCCACTCTTGACAGACCTGCTCTGGTTTGGGTGACATGTCACCTCCAGTTGCTAAATTCAGCTGAGGTCACGAGATGGGAATGCTATACCTGGTCTGGTCTAAAGTACTATAAAACGTGACCACGAGACAACACGAATTGTGGCGGAGGAATGTAAATGCAAGAAAGTATAGGCTTTATACTTTGTAAATAGTGCTCCCTAGAACCAACTTAAAAAATGAACACAACATGCTACATGGATCTTTTTGCATTGGTTTAACTTGGACTACTATTCCTGTGATATTTTTTAAGCATCATAAACATATAATACTGCAAATTAAACTGATCTAGAAACAGCCATGCAGCATGTGGCTTTAATATGTTAATATTTTCAAAAGCATTTCTATTTATTGGTTGATTCACAGTGTGGATTTAAGTCCAAATAATAGCAAAACAGATCCTACACACTGGCCCACTGACATCTCATTTATTCCCTATAAAACAAAACAGGTTAAGCAGATTCGTTGTTGAGACCTTAAGAGGACTTTATTGTTTGCTTTTCATGAAAGATCCTCCTCTTTAGAGCACAAAAAAGCAATGTTGATACATACAGCTGTATTTACAAACAGAGAAATGTCATGAAGGACAATAACATCAATACATGATTTTCCAACCACATTTAGATTATTTCCCTTCCAAAACTTTGTAACGGTTTACATTATTTAAAAGCATTCATCATAGTCAGCACGGGACTGCCATAGCCTGTAAACATGCATTCATCAAAGGAACTTGGAATAATCTGGCCCTTTTTTCCTTCCTTGGGGAACAAAACTGGGACCCAGGGACAGAAGTGGAGGAGGAGGAGGAGACACTTTATAAAATGCTTTTGACAGAAGCTCCATTTTTTTGGTCTTTACTATTAAGCCAATAAGCTGTAACAGCAACCAATTGGAAAACAAATAAATTAATCAATAAATAAAACGGTTTTATTCATCTCTGAGTACCACATCAGTACCTGTGTGTGTGTACGATGCCTTCAGTAAGACAGCCCCAAAGATATTTCAATTACTAAATGTCATTTCCAATAACTTTGCTAAAAAAAGTTTTATTACAGAGGTGATAACATCAACTATGTTCTTTTTAAATAGAACAGAACTGAGATTGGAGACTATTTAAACATGAAACATTCTGGACATCATATACTTCGAAGTGGTGTCTATTTGGATGAACAATATATTATAATTTATCAATATAGGTACCTTGTTTCAAGTAATTTCATGATATATTTTTTTCTTAACTTCTGAACAACCCACTAATAGCTTTTATTAAGTGCAGTTACCGTAATGGGTGTATGCTTTTGGAAAACTGACATCTACTGGTCATTGAGGGAAATGCAAAGTGTTTTTGTGTACCTGTGGCCCAGTATGCTCTTACAGTTTTTCTCAATTGTTAAAGCTCTAAAACCTATTGGCTAACCAACTTTTTCAGTTGCTTGAATTCTTACACAAAACTGTTCACTTTAAACATCACTCTAAACATGTTCTCAGCACATTCTTATTCTCAAAACACATTTTGCATTTTGCATTGTGACACGTGCTGCAAAATGGTAAACATTCTTCTTAACATTTAATCATAAATAAAAGGCAAATGCCATAAGTTAAGTACAACGAGTCAGATTTTTCAGTGCTGTAAAAGTAAATATGCTACTGTATGCATCTGATTGTTGTGCATTCCATTTCTTGGTGTAGTGTTTACTAACTGTTTCATTTTGATTTCATTTTGACTGCTGTTTTGACTACTATTTCAGTTTGTGGTTACAAATTTGAGAAAATGGTGTAAGGTTCCAGAAATTTAGTTTTAACATTTGAGAAAAACTGTATCACCCTTGAAATCCAGTTTTAATTCAAACACTTTGCTTAAATCGTTTTAACTTAAAAGCTTGTTTTGGCAAATGAATTTTACAAGCACCAAGTCAATAGGGTCCACCTTGGCAATTTCAAATTCTTCAGTTTTACATTATTTTTTTATGTTAAGACCATTTCTGTATTGGACCGCTTAGACTAAATCCACCAGTATGGAAAGACTAGTGCAGTATGCAAATCCATAAGACCACAAAAAACACTCTCGTGATTGAACTTTGATCTGAAAACTCTACAAGTCACTACAGAAATAAGACATGAAGGAGAACAGTCAGAAAACGGAAGCGGACACACACACACACACACACACACACACACACACACACACACACACACACACACACACTCATACTTTACCTGTAGAACTACATCTCTGTCTAAGTTTGTGCCAACATGACATCCCACTGTAGCAACTGGCAAACAGCAGTGCTCTCCATCATTGTCGAGTCCTATCATACACATGAGTCTCTCTTCAGAGGAAAGTTCCCTCAGTAACCGTAGGTTGCATGGGCATACACGTGTGCACAACTGCTCACATACGATAGGAATGCCCAAAACAATGAAAAACAAAAGACTTACAAATAAATTCAGCAGAATCCAGATGTGTGCGGTGTAGGGTGTAATGTTGGCAGGCTTCTTCTCAAGTTGCTGTTGAGGTTTTGAAGTCCACGGATTTAACGGATTGAAAGGAAAATGGTGAAATCTTGGCCTTTTTCTCGTTCTCACATATCCGCCAGCTCCATCCATCTCCACCTGCTCCTGTCTCCTGGATTCTGGAAATATCTCTGCCTCGACTGGAGGTCAATTACAGTAACCATCATTCATCCGTCCCTTAGAGTCGCCCAACTCTCAACCAGAGTCATTCAGAGTCTCCGTGACCTGTGACAGTCGCCAGGGTCACAGGGTGCGATGTCCAGTGTGTGAGGTCGTAGGTCAAAGGTCATAGATCAGTGACCTTGTTCTCCACAGCGGCAGCGATCTGCTGGAGCCTGTAGCCCAGCTGCATCTTCTGAGCCGTGGGGTCTTCTTCCAGTGCACTAATGATCTACACAGATGGGCACATATACAGTGCATGTCTTAGCTGTGGCTAGAAATGTGCACGTGTGTTGTATATAGCACATGTTTAAGTTACAGTTTTCAAAATGTCGAGATAGAAAGGGAGGAGCCATACTTACAATATTTATAACTTTACTATACAATTACATTGTAACTAGATTACAATACAACACAAAGGAACCTAAAGATGGTTACAGAAATATTGGAAGCTTTACTTCTTACTATAAGTTAACTTATCTGGGTTAGTCACTAAAGCACCTACAGTACTTGGAATACCTCCCAGTGCAGCCAGTGGTATACTCACCTGGTCATAGTATTTGTTGATGTACTTGTATAACTCATGCAAGGCCACAAGGCAGTTTACCTCACCAGAGTAATTCTATAAAACATAAAACACACTTAAATTGTAATGCACTTTACATTTGTATACAAATCTCAAAGTGCTAATAGATAAGACAAGCACTAATCAGAATTAAGAAAAAAAAACACAAAAATAAAAAGCAGTCCCTTCTTAAAATTATCAAGAGATTGTGTTGTCCCTCGATGGTCAGTCTAGAACTGGTATTTCAACAGGATGAAACACGCATGACACAAAGCCTACACTTTGCTATTTAATAAAATCTTGTTCTAAAGAATTGTCATGCACAGGGACATAGCGCTAAAGCATAACTGCCTTAAAACAGTGCAGTCCCATTTTCTAGACGTTTTCTAGAATCTACTGTAGAAGATACAGCAGAGCCGGTGTCATGCAGACTTACCCTTGATAACTCTGCAAGGGCAGAATTCATTTCCTGATCACTGGCTGAAATCGTTTGCCGGATATCAGCATAATACCTTTAACAGAAAATTATAAAAACATTCACAAATTTACCTCAGTTTTCCCCCTGGAGTCTAATAGCTTAAAACTGAGCATTTTAAGACCTAACTGAACAAACTCCGTAGCCAAGCCAGGAAGGTCTGTTGGCTCTCAATGTGTCAATTTATGTGCTAACGAGTGAAGCCAAGCAGTAAGTGCCAGGCTCCAGGTTGTGTTGGTGTTTGCAGTGAGCAGTGGACAGCTGGGCCTGGGCGAGCCCTCTGTGCCTGGCCAGTCTGCGCTGCGGGCCGGGGGCAAAGAGGCCAACAGGCTGGCACGTTCTCACCTCTCCACCATCTGCTTGTAGCGCGGGATGTCTCTGGCATACAGCAACTTGTTAATTGGGGAATCCTAAAAAAAGAATGCAGAAAGAATGTCACTGGTAATGGTATTAAGGCTCATTCCGACAAAGAACTATCAGAGCGGCGATAACTATAATTTTAACAACATAATTTTCCACAGTGAAGAGCAATATTTTAATGGAAGGATTCTCAATGTGAGTGTAAGTGACTAATAGACAATGGCATCTTGGCTTCTGATTGGCTGGAGACCACATCTAATTGTTTTTAGTGTTTATCAAATCGCTTTAAAAGTGATCCCAACAATATTGTTCATCAACTGAGTGTGAACTCTGCCATCCACTAAAGTTGCAACAATTTATAGAAACAATTTATATCATTATAGCCACTGAGTTGCATTAGTTTCATTCCAGTACAGCTCTACTTTTGAGCTGGTCAATTAAATGATGATATACACACTTCACCAACACACTTAATCAGTCTGGCTCTCAACTACAGGAGTCTATTAAATTATTATCAAGACCTTAAGTAGATTACATTAGCAGAGGCCCTCAGGAAAGCTAAATGGACTGCATTTATATACTGTACTGCTTTCATCTGCTCAGCAGAGTACCCGAAGTGCTTTACAGAGAATTTCTCACATCTAATAAGCACTGAGGTTGCCATGCAAGGTGCCAACCAGGACAGTGGGAGCAGGACAGGGTTTAGTATCTTGCTCAAGAACACCTCAACCTAGTCAGGAGGAGCAGGAATTGAACCGGCTACCCTTCAGTTGCTGGGCGATTCTTCTACCTTCAGACCCACTTTCAGGCTATGGAGACATACATACCTCTGCAGTGACTGCAATGTCTGGGGTGGTGGCCTAGTGGTTAAGGCAAAGGACCTGGGATGGGTTCAAATCCACCATGTAAGGTAACAGACCTGTGACCGATACCTTGGGCAGGTTCGAATCCACCCTGAGTATGATACTATCCCCACACACCCTGAGCATGGTACCAAACCCCACACACCCTGAGCATGGTACCATCCCCACACACTGCTTCCCTGGGCGCTGTTGTCATGGCTGCCCCCTGCTCATTTGTGTGGTGGGTTAAATGCACAGGTTGAATTTGCTGTGGTGTGCTGTGTATTCACAATAATAACTGGGAATCACTTTCTACTCACCCTTCCCAGTTTGTGGTCTGCAATGGTGCAGGAGTCCATGAAGGTCTGTGCGATGACAGACAGCACAGCATCCACATTATCAGAGGTGTGCACGTCAAAAATAAAATGGGGGTTCTTCAGTATGTTGATCCAGAATCTTAGAGGCAAGCTATGGATAGATAACAAAAATACAGTTGGTGTTTTAGTATCAAACCACATACAAATCCATGCAGAATTGTTGCAATGTGTGGTAGTCCAGCTAACCACTAGGTCACCAGATTATCCTGGTCAATAAGGTGATCAGTACAGTAGATATCAAGGCGAACAAGCAGTGTGGTACTGTACCTGTTGGTTTTCCAGATGTGGACGGTCTCTGGGTCAGTGATGTTGTGCTGTAGGGCCTGCTCGTCCAGAAGGTCAAAGAAATATTTGACGGCCAGGGGCACGGGCCTACTGGTGCTCAGGATCACCTGGAACAGGTCGTCCACAAACTTCTGAAGCGTCCCCTGTGGAGAGGTTTTGTTTTCAGTCAGGTGAAAATTGATACTGGGTCATAATGTGTGTTTACTTACAGAATGTGTGTTTATGTGTCAGTGCACACAGTATATTTATGGTATGGTACAGTATATATCTGTGGACAGCAGGTCCCTCTCTTACTTGCTTGCATTCGTTTGAACATATCGTCGCTGTCGGGCGGAAACCTCGTATCTCCATTTCTGAGATTTTTTGTATAGTTACAGAAATCGATGCTATTGGTCAGTCTCCAGGTGGGTGTATGTTTTTGGAAACAATGAACCAATAGAAAGTGTTAAAAACCGCTTGGGTCTTAATCTGGTATCTCAATAATCTGGTTATTACATTGTAAAGATTATTTATTTAATTAAAAACTATTTTAATCTCTGTTGGGTTAACCCCCTCCCCTATTTTTACTTCTCTTGTTAAAGTGCCAAGTATTGAGCCAGTCAGGCTAGGTATTACTTTCAGAAGTACTTGCACTGAGTTAAATGTTGCGACAGCATTTGGATGCCGGTGTTTATTGCTTTAGTTATAATTATTATTAAAATTAAAACGTGTTTTGAACTTAGTGGACCTGTGGGGTAGACTACACAGCTGATTTAATGTTAGTTTAACCATGAGATCGAGGTAAATCATAGGTGGAGAGGAGTGAGTAGCCTACACGGGTAAGTTTACTTACAGGTTTTAACAATACTACTTTTTGAGTTAATGGGAGCTTATCAATCAGGTTAGATACGCTGTAGTTGCTGTATAAGTGTTTATTTACTTTCAATATAGTGAGGGGATGTTACAAGACTCTGGTTACGCTGCGCGAAGCGCTAGTCAATGCTGTGCAAACCTTCTATGTCGCATTTTACTGCTAAATCTGCCGGTCAGAAATCTCGTAAGTCCATTCAACTACGGGTTCAGGGAAATTGTCACTAAATAGCATAACACATGATTACATGGTCATATTTTGAGTCGTTGTGCCAATATAAGGTTTTTGGTGTGTCCCTGAAAAGTAGCCGTTTTGGACATACGAGGTTTCCGCCCGACAGCGACGATATATGTATTTCTGTGCAAGTGTGTGTGCGTGTGTGCGTATCTATGTGTTTGTGTGTGCGTACTTGTGTCTGTGCATGTGTGCATGTGTGTTTGTGTGTGTGTGCGCTTGTGTGCATGTGTGAGTGCGTGTGACTTTATGACAGAAAGAGAGTGAGACCTTCATGGAGAGTAATCTTGTGAGGTAGATCTCTGGGATGGCCTTGGCCCTCTCTCGCTCCCTCTCCCTCAGGCTGCCTCTCCTGTGCTTGGGCAGCTCCGGCTCCTCGCTGGCCTTCACCAGGTGCCACAGCTTGATGCCGCCCTCATCCCCGTCCTCCAGCATGGGAGTCTCTGACGGAGAGAGCAGAAGGGGAGAGCAGGGTGAGAACCAGTGATTTTTTAGGCTCACACCAGGCCATATCCTTACCTGTGAACACCTGCCTTAAACCAGATCAGAAAAAAGGGCTTGTGTGTGTGGGGGTTTGTGTGTGTGTGTATGTGTGTGTGTGTGTGTGTGTGTGTGTGTGTGTGTGTGTGGGTGTGTGTGTATGTGTGGGTGTGTGTATTGTGTATGTGTGTATACTCACTCTCTCCAGGCATGTAGTCATGGCTGTCGTGGTGAATGTGCTTGGAGTGGCGAGGCACAAGCGTAACTGTGGCACCATCAGGGACCTAGTGGATGAGGCAGACCAGCGGAATGAGTACCAGTTAGCAGGAGACCACCTGAATGAGTACCAGTTAGCATCAGACCAGCTGAATGAGTACCAGTTAGCAAGAGACCACCTGAATGAGTACCAGTTAGCAGGAGACCACCTGAATGAGTACCAGTTAGCAGGAGACCAGTTAAATGACTACCAGTTAGCAACAGACCAGCTGAATGAGTACTAGTTAACAGGAGATCAGCGGAATGAGTACGGGTTAGCAAGAAAGACAGACAGTTTCTACTAAGATTCTTTGCCCTTTCCTTCCAGTAGTCAACCAGCTAAATCTGCATTCAGACACTACTGAAAGAATGTTCTGTGTTTGTATGTATGCTGTCTGCTTACATGAACACATGTTAGTACTGCACAAAACATACTTCATGAACTATATAGGTGACATATAGTCAGGACTTTGACTGATCTTACCTCAGACTGGACTGCAACTTTAGAATTTTCAGTTTTGGTTTCATTGTTTGGCTTACAAAGTTTGGATCTTATACATTATACATCTGGGGTTTGGTTTAGAGTCTGCTACTATATTCACTCAGACAAGAAACAATCTAAAAATCAAAAACATATACAGCAGCATTGACAGTTTTCAGGTAGTCCCAGTGTAGGTAGAAATCCACTCAGACCTTGTAGTGCTGCAGAGTGTTGAGTCGTTTCCACGTCCCCTGTACCACTGATGTGAGGTCCTCATCTGACAAAATCAGGTGACCTGCCATCCCTGCCCGCCATTCTAGTGTCAAAAAAAAAAGAAAAAAAAAAAAGAGTAGACCATAGTCAGAAGCAGACATATTTGTGCAGGTGCAACAGAAATGACTGCAGACACTGCTCTGCCCTGTCATCCCACGTTTGAGACCTGTTTCAGTGCCTCTGGCCCAGTGTCACTAACCAGGCTGCCACCGCCCTGATATCTCCACTCAATAATTGTCGGGACCTTTATTAAGGGGGGGGGACTATGTTGCTCAGTTGGTTACCTAGAAGCGATGATGTTGAACTTAAGCCTTAGGTTTAAATATGTATGTGGCAAACAGGCAGTTGAGATTGGTTGAAGGCAGGCCCAACAGTTTGAATGATCACAAAAAGTATCTGCCCAGCAGAAGGTATACATCTATTGAGAGTCAGTTTGCACAAGGCTGGAACGCCCGGCCTCTTTCCACCAGGCTGGAATCTTACCCAAGTGCACAGAGTCAGTAGAGGGCCGCAGGGAGTAGGATGTGCCCTTCCAGGTCTGCTCCAGAGCCTTCTCCTTCACCTGGGTGATGGTGTCGCAGTCCAGCACCTTAGTGGGCACCGTCTGAGTCTCATTGGCCCCTGCTCCAGTCACAAGGACATTTAGGGTCTGCAGGTAATGCAAATGAATGACAGGGTGGTGTCAATGGCTGCATTTAACATGACATGCACTTAAGCATCCCGAATTTAAGGCTTATCCTACTTTTGATCATATACGAGATAGGGATTTACATGCACTTGGAGAAACCTGCATATTAATATGTTGCTATTTTGTGTATTTTTCAGGATGCAGTGTATACATGCTACAGTATCCCGGTTTCTTTCGGAGTACTGCAGGTAGCATGTATAAAGAGGAAGCCAGGATAATAGAGTATCCTGAACATAACCAGGATACTAATGTCCATGTAAGCACACTCAATGTCTCAACTTATCTTTAGGGTGTGTCCCATTAGAGAGAGAGAGAGAGAGAAAGAGTACCGTGTGTGTGTGTCTGCACATGTGACAAAGAAAGGGCCCACAAAGGATTGGATTGAGAAGAGAGAGAGAGAAAGAGAGAGAGAGAGAGAGAGAGAGAGAGAGAGTGCGTGTGTGTATAAGACTACACGTGCCCCTCACCAGTGTGTGTGTATAAGACTACACGTGCCCCTCACCAGTGTGTGAGTGTGTGTGTGTGTGTGTGTATAAGACTACACGTGCCCCTCACCAGTGTGTGTGTGTGTGTGTGTATAAGACAACACATGCCCCTCACCAGTGTGTGTGTGTGTGTGTGTATAAGACTACACGTGCCCCTCACCAGTGTGTGTGTGTGTGTGTATAAGACTACACGTGCCCCTCACCACTGTGTGTGTGTGTGTATAAGACTACACATGCCCCTCACCAGTGTGTGTGTGTGTGTGTATAAGACTACACGTGCCCCTCACCAGTGTATGTGTGTATAAGACTACATGTGCCCCTCACCAGTGTGTGTGTGTGTGCGTATAAGACTACACGTGCCCCTCACCAGTGTGTGTGTGTGTGCGTATAAGACTACACGTGCCCCTCACCAGTGTGCGGTACTCCACGTCCTCACGGAGCAGGCGGTTGTCGTTGAGGGTGTACTTGGCCTTGCCCGTCACCGCGTCCACTGGGCCCTTGTCCACCTGGTGCTTTATGGCTCTGAACAGCATGTACAGGGGCTCCCCAGCAGAGTCCTAACACACGCACATGTACACACACAAACACATGCAGACACACACACACAGTCAAACACACGCACACATATGCGCAAACACAGACAGACACAGACACACACGCACGCACACACAAAGTCAAACACACACACACACAAACACAAGCACACATATGTGCAGACAAACACAGATACAGAAAGACACACACACACACACATACACACACACACACACACACACAAAACACACCATGAGGAGTTGTTCTGATGTCTCTGAAGTTTGGGTCTGTTTTCAAAGAGGTTTGCAGTTTTTGCATTCAGCTATGTATAGCAAGAATATGATAACAGAGGGAAAACCGAAATAACTGTCAGAACACACACACACACACACACACACATACACAGACGTACACATTATACGCTTACACTGCAAACCACTAGAAGTGCTTATTTTACAGAAAGTGCCACAACAAATGAAAAGGAGTAGGCGGCACGAGCAGAGTTCAGCTGTGCGGTGGCTCACCCTGAGGAATGAGTAGAGGCAGATAGACATCCAGTTTGTCAGCAGTTTCTCAACCACTGACTCTGTCCTGGAGGAGGGGAAAGGGGGGGGAGGAGTGGGGGGCGCACAGGAAAATGTGTTGGTGGTTAAAGCCAAAACCTTCAAAACGGCCATCGGCTGATTTTATGACATATCACATTCACTTCTCAGATTTTGGAGAATCAAACCACGAACAATCTGTTTTGGTTTTTTTCAATTATTTTAATATGGTCTCAATACTATGTCTGCTTTTGATAATAATAATATTAAACACATGCACCTCATCATTGGACTGTGAGCTGAGCTGTTCTAAATGCATTCCTTCTGTACAAGATGCACACAATCAGCACTTCCTCAAAAACTCATCAATACCTCTATCAGTCAATGTTCGCTATTGGCAAAAACCTTTTCAGAAATTAAGATTCTCCATTCACAACAGTTACAGTAAGTGTCAGTTCAAAATATGGATTACACCAATTGAGTTGTATTTGGACAACAGTAACTTGTAACATCACCACAAGAGGGTCATTTCTTGACTGGAATATACATCTATAGTTTGTAACTATTATAACAGCATGTAGCTTTGCTAAAACTATAATGGCAGAAGGTAATGATTTTGTCTCTCACCTCCTAAGCATGAGTTTGGGGTTCTTGGCTGTGTACTGCTCCACCAGGTCATTGAGCAGAGTTTTTAGGATGTCAGTAAAATACTCCAGCTTGCTGTGGAGGGACACGGTCAGCAGAGAGGCCACATAGGCCCGGTCTCTGGGGGAGAATGTGCGCTGGCCCTCCAGCGTGTGGATGAACTGAAGAAAACAGGACAAGAGATTTAACAAAACAGTCTTGTCTTTGTCTCTCAGAAGATAAACAAGATCTGATCTGATCTTCTCTTAAATCACCTATTAAAGAAAAAGGTAGACTTTCAAGTACTATTGTAAGATCTTAAGTTGAACTTTGGATGGACTTATATCAGGTTTTACTGGACACTGCTTCTTAGAAATTTAATTTAGGAAATATGAGAACATCGGAAAGTCTGGATCTCACAGAATTCTGAACTGTTTCTCCCAAAACCACCATTAGGAGAACAGAGAACATTTGTTAACGGTTTATTTGTTTTTGAAAGACAAAATCAAGATAATTCTAAGAAGAAATAGCTTCCTTTGGGTACAGATCTAATGTAAGGGGAACTGCACATTGGTTATGCATTAATTAAGTGTATCTCATCTTAAAAACAAAGGGTGGAATGGGGAGACTGAACAGTGCTGAGGTGCTAAACCATTTTCCAGCACAAAACCAATGTGGAGAATCAGTGAAATCACTGTGGAACCCATGGTCATGATACCTTGGTGAGGAACAGTTTACTGTTGAGGAGGTTGGACAGCTGCACCAAGCCCTGTTCCACTGTCGCCCGGCGACATTCCTGCACGTCCAGATCCCGCCTGAGTGGCGATTCCTTGTGGCCGGGGAAGAAGATCCTCTCGGCGTATGTGCGGTAGTCCAGGATGGGGATCCCAGAGCCCACCAGGTCACTGGTAGGGTCCATCATCTCTGTCATCAGGTCTGCACACAAAAAGAAAATAGACCATAATTAGATCATTCATACAGTATATCCATACATTAATACATACAAGACACTGTATCAGTGTTGCACACATAAGGCAAATAGAGCATGATTAGATCATTCATACAGAAGACACACTGTATCAGTGTTGCTCTATAAGACAAAAACAAGTGATTTTACTGCTATACAAGACAATGGCACACAGATGCAATTTGCTAAATAAAGCTACCGGTAACTCAAAAATGTAAATGCCACTGTCATATTTGTAAACCATCAGCATCGCTGGCATACATATTGACTGAACAGATTTGTGGAATGGGAGATGACGACATTCGGGACACAAACTAATGACTGCCTACCAGTAAACTCCTTCTTGCAGCGGTCTCTCACACTGGTCTCCAGGTTCTCTAATTGGATCTGGACTTTCTTGTAGTCCCTCAGAGCCTGTTTGCTCTTCCTCCTGAGAGAAAACGCACGAAAGGACAAATGAGTAAAAGTGAAAACAAAAAACAAAGTGTACAGACAAGCATCAGCATGATAAAGAAAGCATAATTTGGATGGGAGTCACTCCAGACTTACAGTGAGCTCTAAACAAAATTTACCCCAGCCAGTGTTATGGACAGTTATTATACGGGTTCTATCTTTGATCTTTGATATCGCTAACTAGCTAGTTGGCTGCTAATTTTAATAACAAGCAAAGGTTTACAAGATCATAGAAAGATCTTCGAAAGGGAGAATGTTAAGCAGAGAGAAACCATTCCAGTGGTCTCATGGCAGATTCTAGAGTGTATGTTTGTGTGCCACAGGATGCCTACTATCTCATTTTCAGTATTGAAACGTTGTACACCATTTCTATAGCTTCAATTTTGACCATTAATTTCATGGTCCATGCAGTATAAATATAACAAGGAACTCTAGGAAAAAGGGAACGCTATCCCTTTACATAACCCGTACCTGTATATTAACACGATGACCAACACAATGAGGGCCACAATGGAGGCTCCTACCCCTACGCCCACCTGGGCCTCCAGGGGGAAGGTGGCCAGGCTCTGGGTGTCATACTGCACTCTGCCCAGAGAGAAGTTCAGGTTCCCCATTCTGACCTGTGAGGAGTGGAGATGTGGTCAACATCACATTAGGCCAGTGCAGACATGTGAGAGGAAAAGGCACAAAATAGGCATGGAAACAACAAACAGAAAAGGAAACAACAACAACAAGCTTGGTTTGTCCACAGCATCCGAGCACCAAAAATACTGCATACAGTACATTTTCACCACTTTAAGGCCTAATTTTAACTTGGTAGCAATGTTCATACTCACTCAAAGTTGATGAGGTGGTTAAGAACAACTCTTTCTTTGGAATGAGAAACTTTGACTGTACTGGGTATGCTGGACTGGGTATTAGACGTGTCATTTTTAAACATAAATGTTTGAAAGAGGTTGGCATCATCAGTTTCACATGTTTCACGAAAGGCCTAGATTACATCTACACCTCAATGGTTTTCAAATCATGTTAGAGGAACCATCTGCCACTTTAAGCAGCCCAACCGTTGGCACTTGAAAAAGCAGCACTGCGAGTAGCGTATCATCAGCTTACACCAAGCTGGGAGATTATGACTCACTGTGAATTCTGGGAGCACATCTGTACCCTCACGCCTCTTCGATGCGACTGCTAAGGGCTGCTGGGAGGGGGGTTCACAGTACAGGTGGTTGCGGGTCAGGGTTTTGACAGCACAGACGCCCTCTCCGATGACGGCCACCACCTCTTCTTTGAAGATAGCCAAGTCTAAGTTTTCACCCTGCAAATGGATTCAAAGTTATATTTTCATATTCAGAATGGTTCCATGCTGTCATCTGAATATGTACTTCAAAAAGTTTTCCATAAAAAAATACGTTGATTAAATGTGACATGAACACATGTTCCCAGTAACACAATACTCCACATCACATACACTTCAAAGGCAAACACGCTCAAACCTCAACAGAGATGATGCTGCCAGGCTTGTGACGATAGGGCTTGCTGGGGTCGTGCTGGTTTAGCGGGTGGAGGACTGGGTTCCGCTCGTAGCTAAAATCATCGCCTCCACCCACCGCACCGAAGGTGAAGTGGAGGTTGTCCAGCAGAAAGTCCACCTTGACCTGGGCCTGCAGAGCCTCGGGCCCCACAGCAGGTGTCCGGCACAGGATCACAGAAGAGCTGTTTACTGTGCAACGCTCTTCAAACTAACGTTAAAGGAAGGAAGGAAGGAAAAGTTAAGCCAAAGTCAAACAAAATACAACAGCAATTTAAAAGTATTGTTTAAACGTTCAAGTTCAATCTTGAAATGTGCTTCCAGAATATTTGGTTTCAGAAAGTAAGAGAAAACAAATAAAGTCTTTTGATTCTTCTACTGCCCAGCTGATATAAAAAACATTCTGGCAGCTTTTCTTTGGAAAATGACTCCCTCTGCAGTCCAAACAGACAACTAAAGAATGTTCACCTGTTTCACTGTGCAGAGAACTCCCTCCGGACAGCCAGGCTCCGGAACAATCCGTCGGTGCCTCCTGAGTGGCCTACTTTGCCACTCTTCTTCTTCTGCGGTCTCAGTCTTCCTCCTCTTCCTTCTCCTCTTCTTCTGAGGATGAGGCTCCAGGGGCAGGAGTGTCACACGAATGCGTGGCTCTTGAACCACGTCCAGGTTATGTCCAGACACTCGGATCATCCGCCCACCACTGGCATATAGATGAATTTAATTTAATTCGAATTTAATTTAAAGAGCTTTGAACACACACACACACACACACACACGTACAAACACACACACGTACAAACACACACACAAACACACACACACACACACACACACACACACACACACACACACACACACACACACAAAACCACCACACCTCCCCCCACACACACAGAGCACCCTAAGACACAAGACCCATGTTAACAGGTTATTTTACAGTATACCTACACCTTGAAGTACAGTGCAAAAACATGTGCAATAACATTTAACACTTTGCACTTAGACTGTACCTTAGGGTTAGCATTAGGGTTAGGGTATGTACAGTGTAAATACGTAGAGTATATAATGTTACATGTTGTTACAAGTAGATATGCTGAGTAAAAAGGACCATTAAAATAAAGTGTTAAGAAAACATGCTACAGTACTTTAACCCATATATGCAAACAGACAGACAGACCTGCTGATAGACAGACAGACAGACAGACAGACAGACAGACAGACAGACAGACAGACAGTCAGACAGATAGACAGACAGACAGACAGACAGACAGACAGACAGACAGACAGACAGACAGTGAGTGGACCCACCTGAGGAAGCTTCTGGAGGGCCCTGCCTGTGTGATATTGGGGTTGGGGCTGTAATGAAACGGAACGGCCTGCAGATGGCGCTCTGCCCTGTTGAAGCGCACCACCACAGCGTGCTCCCCGGTCCGGTTACTGCTGCCCGTCACACACTCGATGCGGTCATCCTGTACCTCAGAGGAACTGGCAGGGGACAGAAGGAGGGTATGACACCAGTCTGACATAATAGGATGACCACATACTGTGAGCCAATAGATTTGTGGGAATTAATTTCTCATTTTCATGATTTGTCATGAGTAATTAAAAATGAAAACAATGCTGTCTTTTTAGATATGACAGCACACAGGCAAAATGATTGACTTACAAAATAAGTCTAGTTTTTTAAAAAACTAGTCTTTTTAAACTTGCTTAGATATCAGTTTTAAACCTACATGGAGCAGGACACTCCTCCGACATGCACGGCGATCTCCCTGAGGTGTCCGGTGCGTAACCTCCGTCCGCTGACGGTGAGCAGGGTGCCCCCGGCCAGGGGCCCCCTCTGGGGGGACACGCCAGTCAGCTCCGGATCCTGCCATGAGGAGAACCACAGAAAACACAAACCAAAGACACAAAAAATCAGTCATGGTGCCAAACAATGTGGGCACTAAAGGGGCACTAACGTCATCAATAATTCAGGCTCGCATTTCAAGAAATCATTCTGAGTGTGTGTCATAAACACAACACATCCCCTCTGGGACCTGGATGACAACTCAGCTTGGCACAGGCTGTGCCCACTGACACAACACATAGTATTATGAGTGCATGGTTTAGGGGAAATCATGAGTAACATGAAAGTGGAAACCGCACTTGGTTGAGTGGCTCAACATAATCAAAACAAAACTAAAAGGATGGCTGGAAAACTGGTATCGCAAAGACAGGTGGCAGTGGCCAAGACAAAAGGCAGCTAACATAGGCCTGTAGACCCCCTGTACACAGCAAAATTCTCAGAGTTCATTTCCTAGTGTTTAGCAAAAGTGTTAATTTAATAGTGCAAGTGTGCAAGATGAAGAGTTGAAATTACACTGCAAAAAAATTGATTTTCCTATAAAGGAGTTAAATATGTAAGAGAGGAGGGTTAAATGAACACTACAAAGATTGGGACAAAATAAACACTGGCATAGTGTTAAAACTGACTCTCTCAGAGTTGATATAACACTATAGAATTTGCTGTGTGGTTAAGTGGCTAAACGTAATCAAACAAAACAAAAAGGATGGCTGGAAAACTGGTACTGCAAAGACAGGTGTCAGTGGCCAAGACAAAAGAAGGCTAACATAGGCCTGTAGACCCCCCCCGCCCCCACCCCACCCAAGACCCCAGGCAACACCCAGCAACCATGCAGGACAGTACAGATGAACTAGCAGTGACCTGGAAGTGAAACCTCTGTGCTGATTCCCCGACTCCTCCATTCCTGACCTTCACTGATGCCTGGCCGCTTTGTTCCGTTTTGCTGGGTCTGGTCTCACACACAATCCTGCACAACAATGGACACCATGACACATATGTCTTCACTAATGGGTGTAATCATTAGTACTCCGTGATGCTTTGTTTAAGCACACTGACACGAAACATTAACCGACAACTTCTGCTGTTATCTACATATATATAGTCACAGAGACAATCGGATGTTTGTATAACTTGTTAAAAACAATCTGTCTGATTTATTTTTTTAAAATACTGTTCTTACAGAGCAGACACAAACATATTCATAATAAAAAAATGACCTGGTAATTAAAATAAAGACAATAATCTGAATCTGAATACATCAGAAATCTTCAAGAGTACTGTTCTTACAGAGCAAATTATTAAGTTTGTAAAAAAATGAACATGTTCATAATCACTGTAATAACTATATATATATATACATTATATTGCATTTGGCAGATCTGAATATTTGTGTATCTGAGTATTTGTGTGTCACCTGGATGAGACCTCGTAGCTGCTGGGGATGACGGTGCAGGGCACCCCTGCCAGCGTGACCGAGTGCTGGATGTCCTCCGCCCGCTGCCCAAGGTTAGAGCCCGAGATGGTCACCGTGGTGCCCCCCTCCACAGGCCCAGACAGTGGCTCAATCTGAAACACAAAGACAAATAAAGCCTAAACAAAACACAGCTTAGCAAATCTAACGCGTTATAAACAGCCTTCAGAACAACTAATCGTATCATTAGGTGTGACTTTTGCATCTATATCCAGCATAAAACTACCACAAGTGCACGAATGCATCCACAAATCAGTGTTTATGATGCATTTGATATGGGGATTTGGAGATGCCTGTTCCTAGGAAGTGCCTGGATAACAATCTTAAAAACTAAGATTTCAACCATTTCATATTTCTTGGCGCCGAGCAGCAAGTCCAAATCTCACCAGGTGGATGACAGGTGCTGGGCATGTCTGCTGAACGTCGTCCGCGCACGAGTCCCTGTAGAGGCAGCTGGAGAGCGAGCCTCCGCACCAGACACAGCCGTACTTCGCATCCGCCGTGTGGCAGAGGCTGCAGTCCGACCGGCCCACCGAGCAGTTGTACAGAGTCACTGCAGGGCAAAACACGAAAACATGTCACCACACTGCATACTGTAGCACTGCAAAGTTGAGTGGTTGTTCAGGGTCACTGCAAGGTGACCACCCAGAGGAAAATATTACTTCTTACAACAGTCTTCTCTTTGTGTCCTGGACTTAAATCAAATCTTATTAACTTCTGATCGGTTTCTTTTTAAAACCACCTTAGGGAAAAAAGACTATTTTGAGGTCTTAAGTTGAATTTAGACTGGACTTATATGTGGTTTTACAGCATGCTATATCTTAGGAGTGTAAGTTAAGAAGTAATTCTGAATAATTTCTCTTATACCACCTTGAAGATTAAAAAACAGCTTAATATAACTATAGCCCCGTTTACATGGACACAAAATTTCACTTTTAATCTCTTTATTTACAGAAACCGATTAAAAACGTCCCATATATACAGTCAAATAATCGGATTTAAATGAAACCGTTTACATTTTTAAACCGATTAAAATAGGTGGTTTACACCTTTCTTCAAACGCGAATCTCTTTATTTGAGGCTCATATAAACAGTTCGGTAGAATTCTAATAATCTGATTAAATTCAATCGGATTCAAAAAAGGTGTCCATATAAACGGGGCTATTGTATTTGTTTCTGAAACATAAAGGCAAGACAGTTCTAAACAGCCACATTTTTCCTCTGGCCACAGTGACAGTCACCACACTTTTGCTTTTATGCTTTTATGTGGACCTCATCGCTCCACCCATTTGTATAGTAAAATCAATATGGGCAGTTAATGTCAGCCTGTGGTCTGCCTCAGGACTGTGCAATATAAAAGTGATGACACAGTAGAGCAGCGGGGTATGAGCCATTTAATTGTCTATCTGTCGTAAAGAGAATCATTAGTCCACACATTACCTTATAAATAAAACCAAGAACAATGCGTGAAACACATAAAGTTACCATAAAGATTTCGTAATTGCTTGTTACTTCACTGATGTATAAAGCACATGTTGTGCAAGAAATACAGCTTTTTAACAGTATGTCACACAGCAGAATGGAAGCCACAACAAGAAATTACACAGTTCATAATACAACAAGGTTCAGAGACACCCAAATCCTGACCTCAACTACAGATGAAAATCCTATAAACAGTGCCATTGTATGGAAGCTGTCGTAAGTGCATAAATCTAAGCTCAAGACCAAGTCCTTTACCATTAGGCCACAGCTGTTCTGTTAAGTTAGGCACAGGCCTCCCGATTTTCAACCCCAATTATGATAAGATGGAACATCAGGGGTAGTCGCAGGAAGTCCGAAGTACGTCAGAGACAGTACAGCTGATTGACAACGTCAGTCGTCATGTTTGTTGAGGGGACAGGTTTTATCTTCATCATTCTTGACGTAATTCTGATTACATCAAACATGTTTGAGCTGATCAGTGGTAGTCTGTTCTGTGTTGTGACATGGAAGACAGTTGTATTAGTCTTTTATATGTCTACTTGTTTACAACTGATTTTCAAATCACACCCGACACTGTCGGTAGTTTTGGTGTACTCAGTCGCATTCTAATTATGAATTATGCATCTATTATCCAATTTTTATGACTGAAAAAATCAGGAGGTCTGTTTCCACCTTTACAGTTTCTTCCACAGCTCTTACCCTGCAGGTCCTGGACACTGTCCATCTGAAAGGTGTTTCTCCTCCTCACAGAGATCATGGCGTTGTATTCCTCCACAGCAGCTGAGTAGGAGTACTGGAGCACAGAGGAGCACAACAGCACAACTGACCTTTACACTGTGCCAACCATGACAGCAGAAAATGTCATTCAATATCACTGGGAATTGGGAAATGAAAATACGCTGCCTTGAAATGTCCCTGTATTTTTGTTGTGATATATTTACACAAACGAACAAATGGCCTAAAAAAAAAAGTCTGGTCAACATAATGACATATATTTAAATGTATGATGTCAGCATAAACACACAGGAAATATAGAGAGTAAAACCTTGTGGAGTTGGCAAGTGATGAAAAAGAGGGAGGACTGTGCTTCATCTGCTTCAACAAAGGCGTCCACCACTACAGCCTGCCCCTCTATGGCCAGGACGCACTCGTAGTCCAGCTCCTCATCCTAACACAAGATTAGGTGGTTTACAAACCAGTGGAAACAAAGATACTACTGTAATGTACTGTAATGCACTTTCTTTTGCACCTTGTGACTGTAAATTCTTAGGTAGTTTTGAATATGTGATTTATATTTGCTAGTTGTATATATTGTTGCCCATTTTACAATCTTCTTATTATAAAGCATTTGTTGGTTTGTTCCAAATGGCATCTCGGTGTACTTGTATAGTGACAAGAAAAGACTTCTACTTCTGCTTCTATTATTGTAATGTATACTGTAGACCACAGAGTGGGCCCATGCTAGCAAGGACACTTAAAGAAGTTCAGTATGAATCAATCCATAGCCCTGTTGTTTAAGGTCACAGTACTGTTGGTACAAAAAAAAGAACGAGAAAATCTGATGCAACACAGAACACTGAACACAGAACACTGAATGGGACATAGGGAATAAAACTTAAGGTTAATTTCTTTCCTACCAACAGCACTCTGTGACCTCGAACAACAGGGCTGTGGATTGATTCACTCTTTTAAAGCACATCTCAGATGATGTCAGACAGTTGGCTTCATGTCAAATCCCTTAACTCACTGGTTACCGTGACAGCTAACCCAGCTGAATCAGTGACATACTGATAAATGTGAAGTAAATGTAAATGAAACTCTGGTAATTGATGATGAAGAATGACTGAAGTACTCACTGAAAGCCAGTGAGTAATTAATCCATACATTACTTCATCATGAATCATGCATTAGATAAGCATTATTTTGTATGCTTATTGTTCTTATTTTATTTTTAGAAATGAAAATCAAGAGGTATGAGGGCATTGCTGCAGCGTGGTCAGTGGCTACCTTATAGAGATGCAGGTTGCGTCCAGAGAGGGTGATCTTCCTCTCCATGTTGACTGGCAGTAGAGAGGAGCCTTGGATGCTCTCCACACAGGGACAGGCGTAAGCCCCCCCACTGACAAAAGAGCCCTCATCACCCTGTTCACAACACATACACACACATACACATACACACACATACACACAAACACACATACACACCCACGAATCGTGCACACACACACGCGCACACGCACACATTCACGCACATGCGTGCACACACACACACACAAAACAGGACACAGAGAGAGTGTCACAATAATCCATGAAAAGTTGTATAGCCCACGCTTTAGTCATGAAGTGACATGAAGTGATGCACAGACAGCAGCTGGGCTCTAACTGTTCCCTGTAAATCAGATGTAGTTGTCTAAAAGAAACATTCATCATATGCAAAAAGAGAACTATGTGGCCAAGGGATATGCAACACCATGGAGTAAAAACATAAGGGACTGAAATGACACAGATACAAAAATGGAGCAGAGGCTGCCATTTTTGTGGAATGTTGTTGACTGTTGACAGTAAAGCTCTCAACACTCAACATAAAGCAACAAGGCAATAACAGCAAAATTCAACAGATCTACAACTACAATGACTGACATAAAAAATAAGAATGAAATATTGATTCTTTTTTTAGGATCAAATCTAGTTATACGTGGTGGAGAAGCTGTGAATCCTCTTTCTTGTGGTCTGAGACTGAGAGTTAGTAATGTGATCAAATTTACTATTTATAAGTCTTCATCTCAGCCCACACCCTCTTCGGACGGCCTGACTCACCGGAAGATAAAACTCAGCTGAGTCAGACTGATAGTCCATGTCGGGGTTTTGGGAGAAGTCAGGCGGGCTGCTCTCCCCCTCCCCGTCCCCAGAGGGTGCTGTGGCAGATGACACGGAGACATCTGCCCCAGCTTCCTCATCAGACTCCACAGGCGCATCCAGCCAGGAAGTTTCAGTCCTGGGGGTGGTGAGAGCAGCCTCTGGCAGGGGGGAGGGAAGGATTTCACCCACAGGCACAATGCCGTCAACTTCATCGAGTGGAGGCCTGACGACCACACTCGTCAAAGGGGTAGTTCCAAAACCCAGAACAGATTCCTCTGGTGCTTCCTCGTCTATTTCAGCATCTGTGAAAGAGTTGTTTTGAGACCCGGTCCTTATGACTTCCTCCTCGGCTGTCCCGTTTTTGCCTGGTAGCTTCTCATCGTCAGCAGCGGTGGAGCTGTTGTCTGTGGTGTGCCCTTCTGCCAGAGGGATTGTGGCAGAGGGTGCGCTGGTCGCAGTGGTGGCTTGGTTCAGCATGGGTGGCAGAGTGGCCGTGGTGCTGGCACTGAGGGGAGGCATGGTGGGCGCAAGGGTGGGCTCAGGGGTGGTGGGCGGAGGAGTCACTGAGGGAGTGTCAGAAGCCCCTGATGGTCCGGTCGCTAAATGGGTCCCTGTGGTCGGAACTGTAGGGCTTTGCGTGGTCGATGCTAATCTATTGATGGGTTTATTCGCAGTAGTGGGGCCAGATGTTGGGAGTTTGAACTTGTTGTTGACACAGGGAAGTGATGTGGAGGAGATGGACACGGGACATGAACAAAACAGAAAAAAGCAAACATAAATATAAAAATATGGAAAAAATAAACAGCAACACAGAAACATGGACGAACACAACACAACATATGAAGAGTTCAGATGCAAAACCCTCAAAGTCCACTTGCGATGAATTCACACAAATATATAACTTTGATAAACTTTATCATCAGTCCACCTCCAACTGGATTGTTTTTGTTTGATTTCTTTTTACTTAATAATATTTAAATTGCAGTTTGATAGAGATTACTTGGAAATTATTATTTAAAAGAAACACTTTTTTGCATTTGAACTGTTCATATTTAGTCTGAAGAGATGGACCAGACAAAGCATCGTGGCAAGAGTACAAAAACAAACAAGCAAGCAAACAAATGAATGAAGGAACACCGCAGGAGTATCACCAAATAATCAGCTAGGATTTCTACAATTAGGGGAGACTTACATGCTCGTTGTAGATGATGACCCCTTGGCTGCAGGTTGGCTTGTGCGTACACACGTGCTGGTGTATGCACCAGTTGCAGCTCCAGCGACTGCTCACACACCCTGTGCACCTAGGGGAAGGACACACGTTGACATTATTTACTGAATACAACCTCCACTAGTATTCTAGTTTGTCCAAAAATACACAACATTTCCAGGTGTATATTGTTTTGTTTATTACTGTCTTTGTACATTATGTTTATATTGGACTGTATGTATATTATGTGAGTTGCAAATTGTTGCCCCTCTTGGACAGTAAGTCTTATACATCACTTTCGTCCATTTAATCACTACATGCCTACATACTATACTAGACAGACAACATCTGCCAGAGTCAAAATTCATTGTGAATTTAAGCATGCTTGGCCAATAAATCTGATTCTAATAGATTAGAAAAGAGTCAGATATTGTTGGGGTTAATGATATGAACTAAGACTGTGGGTAACAAAAGAACAAAAGAATTTCTTGAATATCAAATGTTCTCTGCAGTGCTTCCCTTCAGGGATATGGTGTTTCAGCATGGCATTTCAACAGACACTAGTCTAGACATCAGAACCAAAGCATCAGAATGAGCCAATTGTAAAAGCTATGCCATGTATGAGGTGATGGTCAGTATCACTTAGCATACTTGTTAAGCCATTGATAACAACAGACACTAACTTCTCAGTAATTTGGTTAAAGGCCTATCTTGGCCTGGCCTGGCCTCTAGTTTGTGGAGCAGGAATGTATGGGGCCTCTTCCCATCCCCCTCCTTAGATCATTAACGACATCTGTCACCATGACTTTGCCACATCGCTGTGGCCAGAGAGGATGACAGCTGCCCTGGTATTTCTTTCTGTTTTCTTGCCCCGTCCTCCTCCTCCACCTCCTCCTCCTTCTCCTCCTCCTCCTCCTCCTCCTCCTCCTCCTCCTCCTCCTCATTCCACAGAACCCCACTGCTGCTGGGTTGATTACGGGCCAAATGGTTCACATTCCTGGTGCCCATCCCCGGCCACACCTAACAGCTTGTATTCAAATGAGCCTCACCCTGCCTCTTGGCCCTCCACTCAGAAATGCTCTACATAGTGGCCGTCCACTGAGTGCAATTTGTGATGTTATAACAAGAATAGAATGGAATAGAAATGGCTAGAATGAAATTGAATAACATAGATCTTTACTGTCCCAGCTACAAAGAAATGTAATGTGCTCACAGTCACTGCATTGTTCATCGTGTCTATAAAAACATAATAATAATACTTTAAGTACTGGAGTAGCCAAAAAAGATACAATTAATAAATACATATACATAAAAACATCATGACCATACATACATACAAAACAACAGAAAGTAAAACAAAAAAAAGCAAAGCAGAACTCAGCACTCACGGCTTAGTAAGAGACAGTTGCTGCACCCGGCTGCAATCGTAGAAGGTAAACATTTGGCTGGCAACTGTGATGTTGAGAAAGCGAAGCGAAAGGGGAACCGTGACCGAATCTGAGGGACACGAAAAACATACATGTCAATTAGGTACAACTCCTCCTGCCACACTTCCCCACAACAATATACCAGCATGATGACAGACAACATGTTTTATCAGTCAGCACGTAGCTAAAAGATGGATTTCGCTTTATCCAGAACTAAATGTAGGCTGCAGCAGGACGTCATGAACTTACACTCATGAGAAAGAAGCCTTTGTTTGTGATTTTTTTGCAGTGTTATTCCACCAGAATTAAAACTAGCAAACTCAATTATTTCTGG